>PVLD010000628.1:0-72737 GCA_004027595.1 Dinomys branickii | reverse complement strand
AACAGTTGATCCTCTCAACAACAGAAAAAAAAAAAAAAAACACAAGGATATTAGATTAATAGTGTATATCTGTATGAGTTAGCCTGAACACACACTTCGAAGATAACAATATGTAAAGCAGCAACAAGCGGTGATTTTTTTTTTTTTTCTGTTGTTGATGTTGTTGCTGTTGTTGATGTATGCCTGTTTTCTTTCTTGTCTTTGGATTTTTGGTTCTTGTGTCAAGAGAATTTTTCCTAGGACTGTTAACAGCAGTTAATAAGTCTTAGAAAAATTAATTTTCTTAAAATATAATCATTTTAGTAGTTCTTCTTTTAATTAAAAAAAGCATCTATAGTCACAATTTAGAAGATTAAATAAAATGGTAGCTTATACAGAATAATGCTTTAAATGATATATATGCATTGAAAAATAAAGAAAGCATGGGTGAGCTACTCTATTCTGTCATATTGTGGCCTATATATAAATTAAACTAAAAGTAATGATCTAAATGTGCCATAATAAAATTCATGTACTAAACAACAAGTATCTATTTACCCTGGGATATGGGCCACACATGACTCAAGGAGCCAGTGATAAAGTAGTGAAAAAGGCAAAGGTGAGTGTAGAGTATCCTGAGACACAAGAGAAAAAGAATAAATGAATCAGAAAGCTTGGGGAAGTGGTGGATGCTATAAGAAGCAAGAGTGGTATAGTGAAGAGGGCAAAGTAGTCCGCAAAGAAAGAGACTTTCGAGTTAAGACATAGAAAATATAATCACTGCCATGGAAAACTGTAGATTGTAGGGGATGTTCATTGCACTTCAAGTGTGTGAAAGGCTGGTTACCAGGGAATTGTCTGGTCTTATTTATGTTTCTTAAAATGTCAACCTGGCTAGCAGGACACAGAGCGTAACGAGAAATCCAGCGGGGAAGTTCTTGCAACAGTCTGAGCAAAAGCTCATGGCTGCTGCGATGATGGAAGAGCAGCAGAGAGAGGGACAACACAGATCCTGTAGGGAAATAGAACTTTGGAACAAGTGAGAGAAAATGAGAAATGAAATATGACTCTGAAGTTTTCCACTTTTCACTTGAGAGACAGTAAATAGACAGGGAGACATTGTACGGAACTTTTGGGGCATAGTGTGTGGGAAAGTAATGCTTCTCTTTTGACCTCATTAAGTTTCAGATGCCTATTAAGTATCCAAGTGAAGGTGTATGGTGTAATACTGGTGCCTGAAACTCAAGACTAGAAATATAGGTGGAGTAGTGTGTTAGGTAGCATGGAAAATGTCGTATCTCTGCAGGTTTCAAGAAACACCAGTAGAACTGAACCCTATGTGAGATGAAAGATTTGAATACAGAAAGGTGGGATAAAGAACATTTCATGTAAAGAAGAAATAGGAAGACAGTCAAAGTGTTTGAAATTATACCAGTTTAGGTTGGGGAAGGCCAAGCAGATTATTTTATTTATTTTATTTTATTTTGCAGTAGAAAGACCGGTAAATAAAAGTATGCTGTGATTATTAAATATCATAAAAATCAACCAAAAAGAAATGCTTAAGAAATGTTCATAAAATGGAGGAAAAATACAACTGGGCCAGTTAGGGAAGTGATGAAGAAATACCTTACATAATATGTGAAGAAAAGCAGCATTAAGTCACCATGGAGGCCGAATTCCCCGGATGCAAAGGATGGTAGCAGGGTCAAGGGAGAATGAAAGGATGAGTGATGTCTACAGTTTCGGTTCTGAGTAACTCAAGATATAGGGGTGTCACCACAGAAGGCGAAGAGGTACCAAGGATGATTTTGGAGAGAGAAGAACATCAGTGAAACGTTTGAAAACTTCAATGTATCATGCAGATGTTTCTAAATATCCCACCTGTAAACACCTGGTGTTTGGACACACACTGCACCTGGGCGGAGACTGTGAAAGCTGCCATTCATCCAGTCCACTCTCTCCCCCACTCACGGCCACGTGGGGCTGCTTACCGTGGAGCACACCGCACCTGGAACAGGGCTTTAAAGGAAACACACTGGTTCAATTAGGGCTCTCAGGCTGACTAATCCTCTGTGAATCCTGCTCAATCTACAGGAAAGACCCATCCTTTTAATGATGCTTTAATTATTACCTTTGGAAGAAAGTGCTTCCAAACATCACCATTGCTTCCCCTAAATTGCAAGTTTCTTTTGTGTATAGTTGAGCTATTTTTACCTTTTTGCGCCCTAGAGAACCTTATAAAGAATATTTGTGTAGGACCCTAAGTATCCTGAGATTCAAGGAATACTTTATTACTTAAAAGATAGATTTTGGATATGTGATCCAGTTTCATTACCAAGGTCAGGAGTTCACAAACTTTTCTGTGGAAAAAGCCACAGAATAAATATTTTAGTTTTTCCCAGCTAGTATTTCACTTTTTCCACTGCTCTCTCTCTGCGTGTGAAAACCATCATGATGAGTATAGCAAAGTGGAAATAAAAGAGATGATGTTCAACTGTAACCACCAGGCCTTATTATTTAGACCTATCGATCCAGATTAATAATTGAGAATTTTTATTTATTTTCTTCCTTCAACCCTGTCTTAGTAATTCTGCATTTAAATAAATAAGGTAAGAAAGAAACATTTAACATCATTATGTTATACTTTTAGGGTTCAGAAATGAAAGATTCAGACCAGGACCTAATTGGCAAACTAATTTAAAAAAGCAGGCATTATGCAAAGCATGAGTGAGTCAGGGATGCACAGCTGCATATAGAATGAAGACCTATTTTTATTTGGGCCTGTGGGAGAGAAGTTACTCAATAACCAGGGAATTTTCCTAGGGGAAAGGACATTTGAAACAGAGTAAGAATCAGATAGAAAAGGAGAACAAAGTGTTTTCCAGGGCAACAAAACCAGTTGTCAAAAAGTTTAGAGTCAAAGTTACAGCATAGGAGGTGTTCTAGCCAGTGTAGCTGTGAACGTGGCTCTATGTGACAACATATTCCATCTTTCAGGGACCTTTCTGCGACAGCATAATATCATAGGTAATAGGTTCCTACGGCGATACTAAAACAGAGTTGTCCATAGTACTGATGACGGATAGAAGGCAGACACGTGGGTCACTTGCAAGAAAAGACAAAGCAGACACAGTGACCCATCGTTAAGGGAGATGAGTGAGCCAGAGGAAAGACTATGGGAAGACTAATATTTTGATATCTTGAGAGACAGAGTAAGAGATAATGACAATATTTGATAAAACAGGAAATCTAGGGATGAGATAGCTAAAAATATGAAAGAGAAAGATACCTAGTTTCAATGTGTCAAATCTGAGATCCTTCTGGGTTATACAAAAATAAATGTCAAGTAGTACCAAGTAACCCTCTGGGTAATACAACTATAAATATCATGTAAAAATTGGAACTACGAGTTTAGAGCTCGAGGGAAAATTATACAGACTCGAGCACTGTCGTAATGCATGGTTGCTATTGTGGACATTATCGTTTTTATGAGAAGTACCTACATGGAGAAGAAATCACATAGAGCACGAAGAAAAACCCGGCGGGGCCCCTACTGTATCAGTCACATTTATTGCACACAGAAACATGCCTAGAACTAGTGACTGAAAAGAACAATCTAACAGTCGCCATCGGCGGGGTGGTTTCTCCGCTTATCTCATCTGGGGACTTCCAGGAGCTGCAGCTTGGTTGAGGGCTGCATCCAGAGGGGACAGCTGAGGAGGCTGGACCTCCTTTGCTTTCCACGTCCTGGTACATTACAGGCTGTTCCATCGAACTGTACCCTCAGGGAAGAATTCCATAAAAGAAAGGGGAAGCCACAAGCCTTCTAGAAGCCTGAACTCCAGAACTTGTGTCGCAGTGTCGGTCATATTCTTTTGGTCACAGCAAGACTTGGAGTGTGTTCAAGGGATGAAGCAATAGACACTTTTTCTTTATTTTATTTTAAAAAGAATAACAAAAAAGAAAAGAACAAGAGCAAAATACCAACAACAAAAACAAAAACATAGCAAAAACAATAAAAGTGGTACAGAATTTCAGAATGATACAAGGTTTCTGATTAAAATGATAGGAATTAGCAGTGGTTGTTATATTACATATTGTTATCTTCAAAGAAGTTGCTCAGATTACCAGACATAAAAATGCAAGATGGATCAAACCTAAAGAGAATAAAAAAAAAATTAGAAATGATACAGTTTCACTATATAGATAGACACCTTTTCTTGATGAGAGGCACTATGTAGAATTTGTAAAGAAATGAATTTGATCTTCCATGACACCTGGTTCCATGAGAGAACTTGGAAAAAGATGTTAGAAGAGTTAAGAAAAAACTCACGGCATCACAGAGGTAAGAGCCAGAATGTGAGGAGGTCACAACATACTATGTTAAAAGAATCAAGTCAAATCAGGAGGCTCCTGATAACCCTAAGAGAATGATGCCAGTTTGGGTCAGTTGGAGTGGCAGTCCCTTTCCCGTAGGTTAAAGAGTTGCCCAAAGAGATGGACCAGAGAAAGTGACTATGGTTTGCTATCAAAGTAGGGGAAAGAAAGATAATTGAAGGAAGTATATGATGCAATGAAGGTTGTTATAATTTGACAGGATAGTGAAAAAGACCAGGAGAAAAGGTAAAATTGTCAGAGTTTAAGGACATATACATTAGAGCAAAGTTCTAGTGAAGGTGGGAAAAGTTCAAGGCATCTTAAAGAGTTAAATGGACACACTACATACATTTAACATAGGTAACTACCATTTTTTCTTTTCATTAATGATACTCAGTACCTCTCCTTTTCCTAACAGCAAAATTTATAACTGGCTTTAATACGCTTTTATTTTTACAAATTGTTAATTTGCAATTGCTCTTTTAGTTAATCTGTTATTAATGTGAGAAGCTGATTATTCAGTGAAGCTTCCAAATGAAGTCACATTTTATTGCAACTTCTTATAGATTTTCGTTCAAAAAATGGAAAGCAGGGCTAAAGGATCTTACCTGGTGGTTTTTATCTATCCCAGTGGATCATTCAGTTTCTTACATATTTCTGGTGTCTAAAATGTCAGCCTATCTCTGGATACACTTGTACGGTAAAGAGCAGCTGGCTGAAGTCAGACACAGCTGCAAATTACTGTGGTTAGGAGATACCTTCTACTATGATGACAAAAGCAATTATGGTTTGGTTTTCAAGAAGAAAATTAATGCTAAGAGTTGAAATATTGTCAGCTAGAATTAAATAAAATATCCAGATTAAGTACCTTTCCTTTCAATAAGTATGCTTTTTTGTTATGAAATATCTGTCTATAAATACAAGGCAGTAAGGAAGCCTTCAAAACATGCCAGGTACTGGTCTTGGGAAGTAAACATTAGAATTTCCAGTGAGAGTAGAATTTTCTCGGCAGTTCATCTGGTAAATGATACATGTTAAATATTTACATTTGATTATAATCAATTTCCGGCATCTGAAGTATGAGCTTAGTTTACGTAACCGCCAATAGTTTCCAAGACACATTCTTTACACATTCCCTTCCCTCTGCTCTCTTCGTGGGAATGTGCACCGTTGCTACCCTGCAGCTGTGGAATGTTGAGGGTCATTCTTACGCTGCATGAGTGATTTATAGTGTTACTTCCTAGAAAATTAAACTGCCGTTACTGGAACATAAAACTGGTCCGGATACACAGAAGCCACATTTTAACTTTTGTGGGAATATTTTGTAACCGTTTGTTTTTATTCATTAATTTTTGACTGTTCTATTTTATATAAAGTTAATTCCTGAAGGTCTAGTGTTTTCAAATTACTTTAAGAAAAATATTAAGGGTTTGTGTTTGGAGGAGACTACGACTCCGCCACTCCTGTAAACACTTCACCTATCAAAACAAAGATTCAACTTGTATACGTGACCTACAGAAGATTTGTATTATTTCTGGGTGAGAGTTCTTTCTTTCTCTTTAGGACCGGCAGTGTTGTGTCTGACAAAAGTTATCGATGGTTCAGCGCTTCCTATTTGCCCACATTGTTAATTCTAATTTTGTTTAAATTTTATGCTGTGTTTGTGTGTACATGTGTGCACATTTTAAACGAAGACAATGAACATTGTTATTCTACCATGGGCTTTCTGTTTTAGCGGTGGCATATTTGCTTTCTATAAAGTGCCTTTAGTTTTTCTGAAGTGATCATTCTTAATCACAGCAAAGAGAATGAAGTGGTTAATGTAGCTTTTAGAGGCGTGGAACAAGTGCAGCATGTATCACACGTCAGAACTGAATGAAAATTAACTGAACAATTCTCTAAGATTTAAAGAAGGCCTGCAACCCTCTCCTAGGTGGTGCATCAACATGCGATTGTTAAAAATTTATCATATTTTCACAGAGGAATCCGTCAGTATATTTTATGGAATCATATGTATATAAAATAATGTATATTAAATTAGTGTATATATTGTATACATTACAGAAACGACTTTCAGTTCGTATTAAATATGGTAGCCTGAGAGAAAGCAAATGGCGTATTTCATTTCATATAATAAAGAAAATAAATGAATTTGCATATTGAAAATGTTTCAGGCAGATCCTTAGTTCTCTAAGTTGCTGTGCCAAGAAGGTCAATAAGTTTAGCAGGACTCTGCGCTGGAGCCCCTTTTGTTTTGTTTTTCTGACTGCTTTACAGGATGACGCTAGCGTATCAAATGCTCTCAGAATCCTTAAAGAACTTCACTGCGTTTGCTGGTGAGTGTGTGACCCTGTTCTCTGAAATGAAAGACAGCAAATATTTTAGCATTTTTGAGGCACAAGATCTCTGTTTTTCTCAACTATTGTACTTCGTTGTTGCAAGATGAAAATAGTGATAGACATTATATAAATGGGTAAGCTGCAGTATGTCAACTCCATGTTCGCCAAATATTTGCCAAGTTTATTTAAACATCAGAATTTTACGTTGTCAGAAACGTAACTGAATGAGTTAGTTTTCTTCAGTTTCTGGGTTCTAATACTAACGGAGACATTTATCACTTTATCTTTAAATGTTTAGATGCTGTATCTATGTTTATCAATAATGGAGTGCTGATATTTACCAGCATGGACTTGATATGCTCTTTATCCAGCCAACTGGCTGTTATCTTTGTACTGGTCTCTCAAAAGATGACAGAGGAGTAGCCATTATTAAGGGCTAACTGAATGTCTATTAGTGGGTCAAGAACTTCACATAAATTATCACATATTTATTACAGTGCTATGAATTGTGTGTTATTTAGAAGGGAAAATTGAAACCTAGATGCATTCCTCACAGAATTTTTAAATAGATGATAATCAGTCTATTCAACAGTATATGGAGCCTGGTGTGGTGGTGCATGCCTATAATTCCAGCACTTGGGAGGCTGAGATAGGAGGATTGTTGCGAATTTGAGACCAACCTGTGCTGAAAGTGACCTTTAGGCCAGCCTGAACTGCAAAGTGAGACCCTGTCTCAAAAAAACCCACAACAGTATATGGGACCATAAAGAGTAGTTTAGTGAGCCATGATGTTGCACATCTGTAATCCCAGCATTTGGGGAAAGAAAGGCAGGAGAATAACAAGTTAAAGCCCATGTTGGACAGCTTGGCAAGTACGTAGTGAGAACACACACACACACACACACACACACACACACACACACACAAAAACCTGGCGAGCTCAGTGTTAAGCTCTCCTTTAATCCCAGTAACAATGACGAAGAATATCATGGGGAAGAGGTTCATAATTTAATTTGAAATAAATCTGATATCTGTGAAATTATCTGTACTGATTGTTTCATCAATAACATAGGCATCATTGTCCATCTAATTGGGGAGATGAGGATTAGAGGACTTGGCATTATTATTAATATAGTTCAGAAACACATTATTTTACAAAATACAGAATATATACATGAAAAAGGACTACAAGGAAATAAATATTATCTCTAGGTTCTAGGACAAGTAGGTCATTTTGAATTTTCTGATTTGAAATCTTTGTTTTTGTTAATTTTTATATCATACTACAATTAAGAATAATTAAAATATAAAAATTACTTAACATGTGAAAAAGCCCTTAGTCAAATGTAAGTGTAACCAATTCTTTCTTTCCTGAATTAAGTTTATTGGTACAGTCTAGGTAAGCACTTTAATTATAGGAAATTTGTACCTGTACATTATAAATCTTGACTCTTTCCCCCATTCCCTCCCCACCCTTTAACTCCTCTTCTCCTTGTTTATAAAAACTTTGTTTCCATTTTTCCTTCTTTTCTTTTTCCTTTTCCCGTCCTTCCTTTTCCCTTCACCCTCACTAATTTCCATTTCCATTTGAGCATTTTCTTCCTATTTCACAATATCTATTGTACATTTTAAAGAAGATGTGTGTTACTTTTATACAATGGAATACTAGTCAGCCTTGAAGAAGGATAAACTTGAGAAATTTTTAGCTAAATGGATACACCCTGAGACCACGCTCTTAAGAGAAATAAATCTGACACGTGTAAATTTTACACTGTTTCTCTGGTTTTGGAAGCCAAAAGTGTAAATAAGGACCAAATTTTTCTACCTTATATTTGGGGTTTCACAATACTATGTACATGATAAAGTTTTGCTTCTTGGAAACATTTTTTACACCCAATTTATAAAATATTTTATATCTGAATTGAATAAGCAACCCAACATTTTATCTAGGTACCCTGAAATTTAATTTTTGGGGTAATTCTTATACAAATTTTAAAAAATCAGAAAAATAGAATTCCATGCATCATGTTTCCAGACTGCCCAGAAAATCAATCTTGGAATAGTGCAGTGACAACTGATTTGTGTGTGTTGTAATATATCAAAGTACCTGTAACTGATAAATAAGTATTTTGCTCTGTGCTTTCCTTATGATGCTACAAAAGCTTCTTTATTCTCAGTAGGTTCACATGTGTAAATTAGATTTTTCTACCTTGCTTTTATAGCAAAAATTTGGCAAAATATTTTATAATAATTGTTATTTCAGATTTATTAGAGAGCTTATCAGTAATCTGATTCAATTTAACTCATTTATTCATTTTTCCTCATTTATTAGCTGAGAGTAGCAGTGAACAACTCTTTAATCTGTTGTGCTTCAGTTTCCTCACCTATAAAATGGTACGAACTTGTAGGGACCCCTTTGATAGGGTAAGTCTATAAACCAGAACAATGGTTGGCATCTACTAAGCTTACAGTAAATATGGCCTGTTATTATCCAGTACGCTTTCATGAGTCGTTCACTGCTCTTTATTCCCATCTCCTTCCTTACTATTTTTTAACTACATGTTCCTCCACTACAGAGCCTACATAATCACGTAAAGGCAAGTGTTGCATAGGTCTCTACAAACACGATTCAAATCCAGAAACTGTTCCAAAGTATTTTGAGATTCTTACTTAATCTGACTTTCTTCAAAGGATCGTGGGAACTGAAGATGTGGAGATCCACTTCTGTCTTTTTATTATTTATTAAAAACTAACTTTGTTGTTTTACCTCTCTGAAATTTTAGACCATATTTGCTCAGAATGAGTCTCATGGTTTCCTCTGTTTAACATAGTCTTTAAATTTTAGAATCTTTTCTATTCTTGTCAACAAATGACCGTTTCTGAACATAGATGATCTCATCTTCCATTTTCTTTCATCTTCAGTGTTCAAGCATATTTGTTGAAGCTAAACTTCCACTAGCAGAGGAATGCTGTTGGAAATTATAATAACTCACACTCTCTCAGGACTTCATACTAAAATGAACAACTTATTGTTGTAAATTAACTGAATGAATTAAACTGACCTACTTAGATTTTTCTTTCATAAAATCTGGCATTTAAGGTGTTATCCCTACTCAACTGTGACTATAGATTTCTGTTTATTTTTGGATCATTGTTTTTGTTTTATTGCAGTACAATCAGTCATATTGATTCATATGCACAATGCACATATATACATTTTTCTCTTATATAATAATACTGAAGCTAAAATAATTCATTAGATGACTAATTATATAGTTGCATTCTGAAGAAATTTCACTCTTGAGAAAGGTACCATTAAATTTAGAAATACAATCCAAAATATAATCCAAAAGTTCCAAAGTAGTTGTGCCATTTTAGTTAACTCAGAAGCACTTAAGCTTATTATTTATGGTGTTCTCAACGTATTAAATTTTGTGGTTGAAAGCAAGCCAGGTTTGCATATTCCAGTACCAGTCTATGATCTCTGGCATAGCATTAGTGAACTTGCTGCTCATTCAAACTATTTTATTTTCTTTAGTGAATTATATGCTTTTGTTATTTGCATACATTTTACTATAAGAGTCCATAGAAGGTATAAGAAAAATGGCTACAGGAGAAACTCTGACAAAAGACTATTCTGTTTTAAATCTACAAAAGCATTCTTTAATAGAGCTAATATTGACATTTTAGGCCAAGCAATTCCTTGCTGTGAAGTGCTGTTTTGTATATTGTACAATATTGATGCTACTGGCCTCCACACATTAAGTGTCAGTAGTACCTCCAGACCTTGATGTCAAAAATAAAAATGTCTCTATACATTGCCAAGTATCTCTTGAAGGAGAACATTTCTCTTGGTAGAGGACAACTGAAAGAATCTTCAGCTTAAAAAATGCAGTATGATAATAAAAAGGAACCAGAGGCTTGTCTTTCGTAAATGGCCGGGACTCAGCTATACTTCCAAAACTTACAGGATATGTTTTCCTGACAGAGGTTTCTGTCACAGTGCCCTGGCACAGATGGCACCAATAACTTGGGCCTGAATACCAAACGCGGTTCCTCACAGCTGTAACTTCAGGACTCCAGGAGACTGAGGCAGGAAGATAGCAAGTCTGAACCCAGCATGAAGTCCTTAGTGATTTAATGGGAACTTCTCAAAATAAAAAAAAATATAATAATACAAGGGCTGGGATATTGCTCAGTGAAAAGATCTTGCTTAGGTTCAATCCCCAGTACCACACTCAAAAACAATCCAAATTCTGATTTCCAGGCATGAAGTCTTTCTACATGTATGGAGCCCTGGGGATTAAACTCAGGGCCTTTGTGTGCTGCTAGGCAAATGCTCCACCTTTCAATCGCGTCCCCAGGCCTCAGACCTGGAGTCTTGCTCTGTAGTGGATCAACAATGAAAGAATATTTTACTTAGGGATGTCCCTCGGAATGGTATCTCAATTGTGTTTGTAGCGCATAGTATCGATGAAGGTATAGGAAATTTAAAAAATTGTCAATTAGGTGGAAAAAGTATATTCCAAGTTCTGAATATTTCTGCACCTATCTATAGATTGTATCCTGGTGTTCCTGTACAGTATTGGGTTTGAGGAGTACATTTTAGAAAATAATTTCTCTTATTAATTTATCTTTTCAATGATTCTCAAGTATCATTACTGTTTGGAAATAGGGATCAGTATATAATAGTTATACCATCATGGTTTGTAAACCAAACTTCAACTTCAAGTTTATTGTCTAAATATACCAGTAGAAAGAAATATGGCTATTTGCTTGATTCTCCTCTGATCCCAGTTAGATACTTTTTTCCTTTAGACAACCGAATTAGGACAGATCTTACCAGTTTATCTTCATTTTTCTCTGCCTACACACTGAGTTCCTTTTCTGTAAATATATATTTTGTTGGATCTTTCATTTGGCGATGCAATATTGTAGCTCATACTTTAAAACATCAATATTTCAGTTGCTAATTTACTCCCAAATGCTTTATGTATAATAGTAACTCAAAGGATGTATGTTTAAAGATTACTTGATTGTATAAATGCTGAATTTTAATTATAAAGCAACATCTTTATTTTGTGTAATTTTGTGGTATGATAATTAACTAGTGGAGAAACATTTTAAACTCCTGTTCATCATAGTCAATGGAAAAGCCTCATATTCAACTCCATACCAGGGATCCATAGCTAATACAAAAATCCCACACATTTGTGGGGCTAACAGTTTCTTAAGAGTTTTATTTAGCATACACAACCTCTTAATTTATGATGATAATATTCTAAAAAGGTAAAATATGAAAAGTTAAGGAGCTATAGAAGAATTATTAGGAGTTTATTTTCAGTAAAATATGGTACATTAACACAAAATTACTCAAAATCAGAATTGTCCATATGAAGATTAAAAATATTCTTAGCTCATGAATGATCCAGAGGATGTGCTAAGTATTTTTAAAATGTCTCTTTTAGGTAACAAATTATTTTCAAAGGATTGTTTTATTGGTATTATACAGGTAGGGTTGGGGATATAGCTCAGTGGAATAAGTGCCTTCCTGGTATTATACAGGTAAAGAAATGAACTTAAATATGTGAAAAAATATTATTGGGTAAGTTAGAAAATAATTACAAAATAACATTGCTACCTATTGTAAGTTTGATAATGCTAATGAGTAAAAATACTAATAATACTACACCTATCTCTGTATTAGACAATAATAGGAGTAATTATATTGTTGTTGTTAATAACTATCTTTACAGGATGCATTTCCCAGAAATTTTAAAACTTCTCTGCTATTTTTTCTATCTAATATTTTCAACCACCTTGTGGAAATGTAAAACATTCACATGCTAGAATTACAGTGATTAATGCACAATAGAGGAAAATAATATCAAAATTCAAAATGCTTGTTGATGCTGGTTAATATTACATTCCAATTTTATTTCTAATCTTCCCATTGTATATTTTTGTAAATATTTAAAAATGAATCTCACTAATATTTCAGAGGAAGAGTTTCAGAAATTAAAATATACATCTTGTAGCAATATATTTTTCTGTCTTTCTATATAGTTATTTTCAAACATATCTAATATTAAAATTATTTTAAAATAAAGAGTAGAAGCAACAAAACAGAATATGCCTGTGGGAACTGTACATATTTACTGCCACCAAATTTAATAGAATATTAAAAAGCACACTTAGAAGAATAGTATGTACATGAGAAATGTCATAGATGAATACTATATAATTTTAATTATAGCTCTAATCTAATAGGCATTTGGAATGTGTTATAAAATCTATAGAAGCATATTTTAAATTACTTTTAATCTAGTTTTCATTTACTAAAAGCCATTAAAAATAATTGTGTGAGATAGAAATGTATTTTCAGATAGTGTATTGCTAGTAATGTATTGAGAGATAGTTTACTAATCCTTTTTGAAATAGACAAGCTAGTTCAAATGAACTCAAAACACAACTATTACCCACTCAACTTTTCAGCATACATTTCGCTGTAAGTTTTCTTACATTTTATTAATAGTGCTGTTTTAACTAGAACCAAAATCGAGATACCCTAATTAATATTACTGGAGAAATAATTTAAATTTTTAATTTACTTTATTTTGTCTGTACATGTAAAAGTATACTTTAAATTTTTATTTGTTTATGGTTTTGCTGACTGTGTACGTAACTGATTCATATCTGACTTCACAGCTTTGTTTCTTGAAACACATAACGCCCCTTCTCCTCGTCTCATTGCTCTTGTGTAAAGTGGTATTATTTCTAACTACTCCACACGTGATCCTTATCTTTAAAGGTGCTATGTGCCAAAAGGCTTCTAAAATGGAAGCAAGTTCATTAAATTGCAAACAGTAAATAGAAACAAATATTCCCAACACACATGAAGAAACTGGTGGAAGTTCTTTAAGAAGATTGAGTGCACAAGAGCGTGAGGAAGGGAAGAAATGGTGTGAAGGGCTGCAGAGAGAGAGAAACAAGAGTGTTGACATTGGCAGTGACGTCATTCATAAGCAGAACTAAAGCTCTGGGATAAGCACAGAAAATAGTACGTTATTAGCAAATGAGGATTTATTAACAAAACAGAGAAGCTATGTGCGTTGCAGCCTTGTGGTTTGTTTTGTTCTTGTGCTACAGCGTGTTTTCTCTGGGTAGTTCATGATCTAGTGAAATGTTTAACCACTCATTACTAATAAGCATATGTAAAAACAAAGCAAAATAAAACAAACTGCATATTTAGAAAGGCCACTTGTAGGTATTTGTTTTGTTTTTGAAGCAGCAATCCAATGTTGCATTAGAATTGGAGGTTAAATGTCTCCACTACTAGAATTGGATCCATTAGATAACACTTGCTTATTACATTACATTACATTACATTACATTACATTACATTACATTACATTACATTACATTACATGACAAAAGAAGCTGTCTAGTCTAAGTTTGTACTTTCAAACTTTTGTTATGTATGCTTTGTAAATGTCAGTATTTTTATTAGTAAATTTCCAAGGGTTCGGAAAAGAACATTTTATTTTGTTGCAGTTCTAATATTGTTAACACTAGAACTGACACTAAACAAAATGTTCCCTATCCAACTGTACCACTTATTCCCACAATATACTAGAATTGAAGTCTTATAAATCACTGGAGTCTTTTTATTATCCACATTTCCCATGAGAGTGTCGGCCATGGAGGAGGTATTCAGTAAATATTTGTCAAGTGAATGGACAGAAACTCAGTTGGCGCCATATCATAAAATGACCATACTTTTCAAAATCGTAAGCCTGCTGTAAAATAGATTCCAGACAAGATGAAGCGTATACTGGTTGTGGAAGATTTATTACCCAAGTTTAGTAATGAACGGTCATTACTTTTAAATGTCTTTAGTTAACTGGAAAGAGTTTTAAATATTACTTGGTTTGAATGATGGTTGTAAAAGTCCTCCAGATATTTAGCAATAATTGACCGAAGAAAATATAAGAATATTGAGCAATCTTTAAAAAAAGTTTGGAGCCAGCAAGATTGTTATTAATAAAGGCAGTGATTGTCCCAGACATAATATTGAATTAATAACTTCTTGTGTGCACTTCAGCAGCACATATACTAAAGCTGAACTGATAACATCTTTTTGGGGTGTGTATAATGACTGTTAGTCCTGCTTACATCTACCTGAGCTGAAAACTACTCAGACTTCAGGAAATGTTGCAGCATAGACTGATCCTTCCAAAGCAAAAAAATTCTCAATTGGAGTAGGAGCCCTGAAAGACTGGGGTATTTCTAATTATGTGATCAGTATTATTGTATTGTACAGAAGAATTCTCTGCTTACCAATCTTCTCTACAATTCTGTCATGTGACTGAAGAATGTAGAAGTACACTAATGTGGTTTTCTTAGCTACAGACCCAGCACTGATGCTTCTCAAGTTGAAAAGAACATGAAAGGACTACTCTAAGAAGCCAACAATGGGCCATGGATGTAGCTCTGTGGCACAGTGCCTGCCTGGCAAGGGCAAGGTCCTGAGTTTGATTCCCAGCACTACCAAAAAAAAAAAAAAAAAAAAAGCCAACAAGGGCTTTGGAACATAGAAAAGTCTTATTAGAGGAAATGTCCAAACTAATCAACTATCCATTATCACTGTGTTAGCTCAGGGCAAGAATTTGTTTTGTCTTGTTTTGTTTTGTTTTGTTTTGTTTTGTTTTGTTTTCAAAACACAGAAAGTAACACATTTCTGAACATTTTCTTCCAAATTTGGCCATTGTGAGAACAGTTTTCTTTCCTTCCTCACTTGACACTCTAGCAGGGCACTTTGATTCCTTTTCTATCAAATCTAATTAATGTAATAATGTTCTATTTAAAAGTTTGTTTCTTCCCTTTCACAACACCTATTGTACCTATTTTATTCGCTCTTTCAGGTCCTTACACTAGTGAGATAATACGGTGTTTACAACTGAAGATCTGATTTGTTTCACTTATGAGTATGATCTCTAGTTGTGTTCATTTTCCTGTAAAAACCTTGAGATTATCTTTCTTTATAGCTGAATAATATTCCATTATGTAAAAAATACAACTTTTTAAATCTGTTCCTCAGTGGATGGGCATTTGGGTTGCATCCAAGATTTAGCTATTACAATTTGTGCTGCTATAAACATGAGTACACATATATCACTGTGATATGATGTTTTCAGTTCTTCTGGGAAAAATAACCAAAAGGGGAATAGCTGGATTGAATGGTACCTCTAGTCCTAGTATACTGAGGAATCTCCAAAATGATTTCCATAGTGGTTTCACCAGTGTACACTCCGCCCAATTTTAAATGTTTGTGTTTTTTTATCTGAGTATCCAAATTGAAGATATCAATATATAACACAATAACCCTTGTTAATTCCTAAACCTTGTCTGAGATTCTGTCTTGTTTGTATTGTTTTTGTGTTATTTTCTAAATGTATGTATGTTCATTAAAATATCTTTGTTCTTTTATCTTTAAAATAAAAAACCTCAGAAGAAGTTTGTTTCTAATTTAATCCAAATATCTAAATCTTCAAATATGTAGACTGGCTTTGATAGTGGGCTCATCAGAAATACAGTTTCTGAAACTCTCCTTCTTGCTTGAATTTGAATCTCAACTGCACCACTATTTATAAAAATTTCACATTAAAATTACTTTTAATTTAGCATGAAATTATGCAGAAAGCCTGTGTTACTACTTTTGAAATTATTAATGTTAAAGTAAATAGACTCCTAAATTTGTGGTGTAAAATGTACTGATCATGGCTGGGCATGGTGGCCCAGCACTCAGGAGGCTGAGGCAGGAGCATCACCATGAGTTTGAGGCCAGGTTATGATATACAGTGAGTTCAAGTACAGCCTAAACTACACAGTGAGACCCTACTTCAAAAACCGAAGAAAGTGCTTATAGTAATTCAAAGTATTATATATGTGTGATTAAAATAACAAGGTTATGATTTCTTTAGAATTTGTAATGGTTAATTTACATAGCCATAACCCAGGTAACCGTATCAGTTTCTTTGAGAGCACACTTATTTTTGTCTAGAATGCATTTGTGTATTATTTCTCTATAAATCTAAATATAGAAATAATTTTATTTTAAATTCTAATCTACTTTTGTGGCATTTAGGATTATCAAATGAGAAATTGCAAGCATATCAGCCTATCACATTTTCTTCAGAATGTCATATTATTCAATACTGAATCACTAAATTAAAATTACTTTGTTAGAGAACCATCACAAACACTGTGGATTTTAAGTAATTATAAAATTTCCCTTGCTACAGTTCAATGCTTAAATTTTACTGAGTACTTATTGTTATGAACTGGACTTAATCTTTTGTTATTTGATATAATTTACTTATTCTTTTACTTTTATTAATCACTTTTCACTTCAGGAACATCAATATCCAAATTATAGTCATTAATTAACTTAAAGTTGATGAAACAGAATTAGTTACTACTGTTACTAATACACACTGCTCAACTCTAAGACTTACAAGATTCTAGAAGGCATGAAATAGATTTTTGATATGTGCTTCATGGAGTTTTATGCTCAGAAATTCTTATATAAAATGATAAATGAGCTTTACTTAACTTTACCAAGACATTTTCTACTAAAAAAAATCTCATGTCACCATTTATAATATTGGAGTGTAATTCCTTTAATATCGCTCATTTCTTTACATTCTTGTTTAAATGTATTATCAAAGACAAGTAATTCGATTCATAATCATAATGGAAAATATGATCCTAAAATTCTCTTGAGAAGTATAGCTTAGGAATCATAGAATCATCATGATTCTTATACTCAGAAAAACTAATCTTTCCGCTACTATAAAGAACCATCTGTTTAACCTCAATACTATGTTTTTAATAGTCATTTGTATCCCCAAATTCATGCAGCAGTTTAATACCCAAAGTTGTATGTTAATGATATTAAGCGGGTAGAGACATCCTTAAATTTGGTGCTTGAAGATAGAGCCTTAAAGAAATGATTAGGGTTAGGTAAGCTCATTAGGGTGAGCCCTCATGTTTGGGTTCTGAGATTTTATAAGGAGAAAGGGTGAGAAATTACAAATAGCTGCACTCTGCAATGGGACTCTCTCATTAGATGAAGCTCCCAAGCTTTGTACCTCTAGAACTCCGAGCCAAAGTAAACCTTTTGCTTTATAATGTAGCTTACATCAGGTGTTTTGTTATAGTAGTGGAAAACAGATTCCCCAATGTACCCTTTTTCTTTCTTATAAGGGACAGTATTATCAGACAGAGGCAGATAGATAGATAAACATGTGCTATATCTATATCTATATATCTATATCTATATCTATATTCAAACTCTAAACACTTGCTTATATCTAAACACTCTAAACACTTCCTCATATCTAAACTGTAGGAAATCCACATCTTCTCCTAGACTGCTATAATAGTATAATATGTTTCCCATTCAGACTTCTTGCATCTACTTTTAAAAAATCCATCACAAAAATAGAAGCCAGATATATGAAAAGCATAATATGAGCATAGGTTTCTTTTGCTTAAGACTTTCCAATGGCTTCCTGTTCATGTGAACAAGAATCTAATGCCCTTATCATAGTCTGCAAAGTTTCACCGTGCACATTGCCCTCCACTGCTCATCACTTGACTCTTTCCCGCAGCAGCAACTGCCAACTGCACTGTACTGAGACCCCAACTACTGTCATATGTTTTGCTTATTTCTTAATTGTAACTCATGATTTATACATTTATGTTCACTTCTTAGAATTCTTCCCTTAGGTCTCTTATTCCTTTAGGTTCCTATTCAGATGTCATTTCTGTAGTGAAGTCTTTCCTGAAAGCACTTGAAAAAAGCCTTATTTCTCCCAAGACATTTTCTATACCTTGAACAGGCTCAGTTCCTGCATCGCATTTTCCACCATCTTGTACATCCAGGTCTATTTCTTTGTCTTTTGGTTTATTACTAAGTATTTAATATCTCTAGCCATATTTGGTACATATTGATACATAATAAACATTTGTTGAATGAGACAGTGACTAATTTCCTTATTTCACTATTTTTAACTCTCTGACTCTAATATCATCCCAAATGTACTATCTGTTTCCATTGTGGTTTTTTTGCATCTCAAGATTCCAGAAAAAAAATTGTTCTCCTTTGTATTCTTTGTATTCCTCTTCTCACTGATTATAGTTTTCCTGCTAACATTTCTAACTGCAAGTGTATCATGGCCAGTGTTCAAAGATGAATGAAAATAGTTTCAGTTGATGACAATGTACTCTTTCCAAATCCCACTGGGAAATTAAAAAAAAAAAACTTTCTATTGCTGTTTTTCTTCTTAGATAAAAATCATGTGATTCTTACATAATCACAACCTCAAAGTTCATCTCTCAGAGTAAAATCTTGAAAGTTTATTAACGTTAAAGCATCTTGCTCAGGTTACACGCGTAAAGGCAAAAATATAATGTGCTTTGTTTTGCTTTTAGATCTCCAACCAAAGACATGGAATCAGAAGAGAAGGAAATTGTAGTCTGGGTTTGCCAAGAAGAAAAGATTGTCTGTGGGTTAACTAAACGCACCACCTCGGCTGACGTCATCCAGGCCTTGCTGGAGGAACACGAGGCTACCTTCGGAGAGAAACGATTCCTGCTGGGGAAGCCAAATGATTACTGCATCATCGAGAAGTGGAGAGGCTCAGAACGGGTTCTTCCTCCACTAACTCGAATCCTGAAGCTCTGGAAATCATGGGGAGACGAGCAGCCTAATATGCAATTTGTTTTGGTTAAAGCAGATGCTTTTTTCCCGGTTCCCTTGTGGCGGACAGCCGAAGCCAAATTAGTGGAAAACACAGAAAAACTGCGGGAGCTCAGCCCAGCGAATTACATGAAGACATTACCACCAGATAAACAAAAAAGAATCGTCAGAAAAACCTTCCGGAAATTGGCTAAAATCAAGCAGGACACAGTTTCGTGCGATCGTGACAACATGGAGACGTTAGTTCACCTCATTATCTCCCAGGACCACACTATTCATCAGCAAGTCCAGAGAATGAAAGAGTTGGATCTGGAGATTGAAAAGTGCGAAGCCAAGTTCCACCTGGATCGTGTGGAAAATAATGGAGAAAATTATGTTCAGGATGCATATTTGATGTCCACTTGCACTGAAGTTGAGCCAAAGCTAGACGTGCAGTCTGAGGAAAACCAGTCTCTGGAGGACCTGTGTGAAAGCAATGGAATTGTACAGTTGGAAGAGCGACTGAAATATTACAGAATGCTCATTGATAAACTCTCAGCTGAAATTGAAAAAGAAGTGAAAAGTGTTTGCCTTGGAATAAGTGAAGATCCAGAAGGGGCGGCCGCAGGTGACCTGGAAAACCCTACTTTAGACAACATTAAGTGCGATTTGGCGAAAAGCATGAAAGCTGGTTTGAAAATCCACTCTCACTTGAGTGGCATCCAGAAAGAGATTAAATACAGTGACTCACTGCTTCAGATGAAAGCGAAGGAGTATGAACTCCTGGCCAAGGAGCTGAATTCCCTTCAGATTAACAAAAAAGAGGAATGGCATGTAAAGGAAAACAGAGGAAAGGAGGCTGAGGTTCCCTGCAGCAATGGAGAAATGCCTGCCTTTACCCAAAGGCCCTCCAACATGTACACCAATGACACAGACTCAGACACTGGTATCAGCTCTAACCACAGCCAGGACTCGGAAACTGCTGGTGGTGACACGGTGCTACTCCCAACATAATGCAGATGGCTTCCTTCTGACCTGCTGTGGCGCTGTCTGTTGTTTAATGTGAAACTATTTCAAATACACCTTTCTGAGGAAAAGGCAAACCCTGCTAAAATATTCAGTAGGTAATCAAAAGAAGTGAGGGTTTTTTTGTGGTATAAGATTTCCAATGTGACTTTATTATGGGTTCAAACAATGAATTATTTGTTAGGAATGCAGCAGAACTAGTCTATCGGTAAAGAACACCAAACTAAATTAATGGGAATTGTTTGATAATCTCATAGCTTCTATGGGAAATGATTTATATAAATTTAAAAACAATTCTCAATATTGAAAAATATTGAAACTACACACACGAAGAACTCATAGTAAAATGTGTTATATCTTTTCTCCAACATTGTGTCATCAGAAATTTTATATCTGTAAAATACTGCGCTGTGTTTGCATTAATACAAATCTTGGTTCTCTTAATACTTAGGCTGTACAATCATTCATGTTTATCTCTTCCTGAACTTCCTGCCTGTCTATCCCTATGTGACAGGTGGCTGTCAGGACACGTACAAGTGCTGGCAGTGGGTTAGAGTGAGTACAGATGAAACAAGGCCAAGCGCTACTTATAAATGTTTTTTCCTCCTCAAAAAAATTATAGTCATTCACAGCTATGCATCCACTTTTGCTGCTTGAAAATTGAGATCTTTTGATCAAATTAGTATTAGATGCAGGTCCCAGCTTGGCGGTGTAGCGTGAGTTAGAGGAACTCAGTTATAGCCTTGTTCGTTTACGCCCTATCTACATAAGCGAAGAGATGAAGCTGCTTATGTGGGTGAAATAGAATTCTACATGCTGCCACTATGAACAATTTTTCTCGGAATTCATGGTAGGATATTTACATGGAAAAAGAATTATTCTGGTGTGCTATGTTTTAGATTCTGTATTTAATACCTGCCCCAAAGTGCTGAAATAAGTTTTGTACTTTAAGAAGCACTAGCAACATCTCACGCATGCTAATAAAAACACAAGAAGTTGAACGGGTTATTTAGGTTCTGCTTTGAGTGACAGTCGCTCTAGAGCCAGACAGCATGTGGTTTTCCTTGGTTTTTGATTGAAAGCTTTATTTCTCCCCCTTGCTTTTCTGCCACCTGTGCTCTTGTCCACCTGCCTGCCTGTGTCCCTCTGTTCTCCGGCCTTCCCCTCGCCTTCTCATTGCTTTCCTTTCTCCCTTCCTGCCTTCATCTTGGAAAGAGTCTTATTTTTTATCGTACTGGTAACTGAGTACTGCTGCATGCTACACTTTCTTTTTCTTTTTCTTCAGCCGACATCTCTGATATGTAAATATAAATATGATTTTATGTGGGCTTTGTATGTGAACATTGGTTAAGATTCCAAGTATTTCTTGTTTCCTCCCCTTATTTTCAGACTTTAGTGAGGGTTACACTTATTTTTTAAAATTTGAAAATAATTATTAACAATTTTATTAATGACTCAGTATTCTTAATGTACTCTTTCTGAAAAGTTCTTAATCTCTCCTTTCATTCTTTCTCTTCTCCCTCATTTTTTTTTTTTTTGACCTTTGAGAAGATATTTAGAATTTCCATGTTTCAGTTTTGGAGATCATCTGTATTCAATTCTTTTGGACCAAGATTTTTGCAGACCATAATTGCTGTTGGCTGGCAAATAAAACAGGCATTTCCATCCCATGAAAATGCCTGGTGAACAGTAAGCAATAATAACATGGCTTATATTTTTTAAAGCAGGAATTGAGTATCATTTGTTAAAGTTCATGTGCCTAACAGCCCAATAAGTCATTAAGCAAAACGGTAAGATGGTGATGTATTCATTGTTCTCTGCTATGGATTAAATTTAGACCATTATAAATGATAAACAAATTACAATGTTGCTCTTCTAAAGTGAAAGTAATCTCCCTGGATACTCTTATGTTTTGTAAGAAAAAACAAGAACAGTGCCTCTATTCCCATGGAACATATCTGACTATTTCCAAGGTGTTTTTTTAAGAATGGATTAGGGATACAAATTAATTTTAGTAACCTTGAAATAACATGTTTTCATGCCATTGGAAAAAAATCATACAGTCTAAGGGTCAATTACATATTTTATATTAAACAGGAAAGCAAGCCCATTGATTTTAAATTCACTTAAAATTTTCTACTTGAGCTTTAGTTATTCAAATATGTTTGTGTTTTTTGGTCAGTACTAAATCATTCAGTTCAAATAATTAATGTCTAATTAGAATTGTATTATTATTATATTAATAGAAACATTGAAACGCAATGTCCCCAAGCCTGGATACTAGCTAGTTATTATGAGAATGAGTTAAAATACAGGACATGTTTAAGAATTTAATATTTTACTTACATACAGAAACTTTTTCTTTTGGTACCAGGAATCAATCTCACAACCTTGCACTTGCCAGGCAGACACTTTGCCTCTGAGCCCCATCCCTGGCCCTTACCTATAGAAACTTTAAAATAAAGTCTTTTATGTTCTGAAATAACCTGACAAGTGAGGTCTGAGTAGCTCTATGTAGCTAGAAGAAGAAAACCACAGCTAACTGTTCTTCATTTCCACAGCAAGGACTTCCCCAGATGGAACCTTGCTCACCCTGCCTGGGTTCCTGATTTTCCTCTCCATACGTCAGCCACTGCAATGCTGCCCATTTTCACAGCGCTTAAATGTCAACTTTTCAATGAAATCTTTTGTTAAATTTAACCAGTTCTAAACTCTTGTCTCTGTGCCCACAGACTTTGAGATGTTCTTCTCATTTACTTCTCCATTCACATTCGGCCTTAGGGTGTATTTACGTGGTTATCCCACCCCCCTCCTGCAGGGGGTTCCTAGGACATTATTTTGCTATCTGTCTTGCTGATTTTGCTCACTCCAACATTTTTACTTCCCCATATATTTATTTGAATTGAATGGCTAAATTTTAGATCAGCAACATCTTTGTGCATGGCTTGACATACTAATTGATATTTGTGCATTTTGTACATAAATATGGATTTTAGCAGATTTAAAATATTAACAGGAATTCTATAAATATTGAGGGGTAGGCATTACATAAGGGTTCTAGGAATTGTTTTTTCAAGGTGAGTCATTTCAAAAAATTGACAATAAAATTGTACATTATTCTGTTGTATCCTGTGATGTTTCTATGCACATGTGCATTGTATAATGTTCAGAGTAAGTGTTCAATTTTTAATTTTATTTTTAATCCACAGGGTTATTGATTTACAAGTCAAACATTACCTTTTAAAAGCTAATTTAGTGACAAATTTCTAGAATTTTTCTGTTTTGTTTTTATAAGAATTTATTATAAAAAAGAATTTATTATAGAATTGGGCTTGAAGTGGAACACACACAAAGTAACTCTGAAATATACTACATAAATATCTATTTTCTTTTTATGGTTACCTACACAAAATGACCTCTCATTAGTGTGTACAGTGCTAACTCATTAAGTTTTTATTTTTATATTTATTTAAATGCCTTATGTTCATGACAAAATATATTGCTGTGGCTGCCTTTGATGATTGTTCGAAGTAGAGTTATTATTGTTCTGTTTAAAAATATTTTTCTAGTGACCAAGGAATATCTTTTTAATCCTGATGTATAGATCTTAAAATATTAGGATATTTCTTTTCATACTGCCTGGTTTAAGAAGCCTTATGTGACAAATATAAAGAATATATAACTTCTTCAAGTTGTATCTAATCCAAAACAATAAAAAAATAAGTGTAACTTCTTGTGATATTATCTTTCTGGATGTGTTATACGACTATATTAAATATTACTTTGTTAGCAGTTTGAATTATATCATAGCTAGAGCAACTTATGTTTTAAAATATTATTTAATAACCATATAAATATACAACAAATGAATATAAAACTTTTATTAATACATGTTTATTCCAATATTTTGTGAAAGAATGACCTAGTTTATGTGTTGATTTTATGACATATTATCTTGACATCAAGAATGAAATCACCCTAATATGAAAGTATTTGAAAAAGTATAAAGTTTCCATTTAGAATTCTTTTTGTTACTATGATGATTTCTTTTTTTTTTTTTTTTCCGGGACCAGGGATTGAACTCAGGGCCCTAGTGCTCAGCGGCAAGCACTTAGCCCACTGAGCTGTACCTCCAGCCCACTATGATGATTTCTTAAAAGAAGTTTTTAGTTTTAGTGTCTTAAATAACTAAAGCACTTGAGCTATAGGGAAAATCTCTTGTTCAATTTATAAGTGATCATGAGTGACCTTATTGAAAAATTGTATAAAGCCCAGTAAAATACATAGGAATAAGCTAACATCATTTTCTTTCTCAGTGTATCTTAATAAGGAAAGAAAACACACAATAGTTTGTTAACCTAAATTTATTCCCGGTTTTCAACAATTGTTCAAATTGAAAATAATATTTAAATTCTATAAGCAGTTCATATCAGAAAGTGAAAATCTCAATGATTATCTTGATTTTTCAAATAAATATAATTAAGTTATTATGTTTTCTTATGTGGACACACAGCACAGTTTTTTACTGAAGTCTGCATAGTTTCTTACTATATCTTATTCATATATATAGGTGAAACAAATGCAATATATAAAACTCATATGTTTAATAAACTTTATTGGTCATGTTTAAGAAATTGGGCATGTAAAATAAATCTCCTAGCCCTGTGGCACGCCTACCCAATACCCTCATTCAGCTATGTTAAATGTTAACTGTTATTATGAATTATTCTGAAGACAATAAATATATATTTCACAAGTATGTATATCTTCATGCTTAGGATTGTGCTATATTAGTTATATAGAGATGCTTTGTCTTTGGTGATAACAAGGAATTTCATTATATGCAAAATAATTTGTTTAACTAGCCTTCTCTGATTGCTCCTGAGGTGGTTTCTGATCATTTACTGTGTCTTTATAAAGAGTATGATACTATCAGTGAATTTCTGTGAAGCCAGTCTTGCCTTTTGTTTTATTTTATTATTATTATTTTCTTTTTTTTGCGGTACTGGGGATCGAACTCAGGATCCTGCGCTTGCTAGGCAAGCGCTTATTCCACTGAGCTATATCCCCAGCCCCTTCTGTGAAGCCAGATGTAAAAATATTGGATCAAATACTGGAACCACATTCTTACCTTTATATTTTTGTACTTCTTTATACATATCATTGTCCAAATGAATGGCTTTCGCTGTGACTTTCCATATATGTATATAATATGCTTTGATTATATCTATTTTGTTGCCCTTTTTATGACCTTCTGCCCACCTTCTAATCCCATTTTTCTTCCCTAACGGTCCCCTTTTTACCTTCATGTAAGTTTCTTTCTTTTTCCAAATTCCACAGATGAGAGAAAATGTAAGAGCTATTTTTGAGTCTGACTTATTTTGCTTAAAATTGTAAATTCCATTTCTACTCATTTTCCTGCAAATGGCATCATGTCGTTCTTTTTTATAGCTGAACAATGTACCATTGTATGTAATTATCACATTTTCTTATGCAGCTATACATTTGTGGGCGTCAAGCCTGTTTGCGTAACTTGGCTATTGTGAGTGCAGCCCTAAACACAGGCGTGCAGGTATCTCTACAGTGTGTGCTCATAGGTCCTTTCAGATGTAGAGGCAGGAGTCCTATAGCTATGTATTAGGCTTATTTTCAGGTGTTTTGGGGGAGTATCTGTTGTTTTACATAGCGGTTATACTATTTAACATTCCCACCAACAGAACACGAGTGTTCCTCATATGTCCTCCCCAAAAGTGTTATTTCATTGTTGTTTTCATAATAGCTGTTCTGACCTGTGCGAGGTGGGAATCTCAGTGGAGTTTACATCAGCCTTTCCCTAATAACTGCTGAGCATTTTTTTCAACTATTGGCCCTTCCTACTTCAACTTTGGGAAGTGTCTCTTTAAATCAAATATGTTTTGAACTTTAGAAAACATTAATAATAAATTTCAGTGGAACTTAATCGAAGTAGAACAAAACTTGGAAATATGCTTTTCACATCTACATGTTTTTGTTTTTTATTACACTACCGGGAATTGAGATTAAGGACTTCACAATGAGCTACGTCCCTAATCCTTTTTATGTTATTTTTTAGATTTTTAGACAGGGTCTTACTAAGTCACGAAAGTGCACAGACTGGCTTGAGCTTGGAATCTTCATGCCTCAGGCTCCCAGAGTGCTGGGATTGCAGCTATGCGCCATTGTGCCTGGCTTATTCATATATTTTAATGCAAAATATTAAATTATACAGTTCATTTTATGAATTGATAGCTTGAAGTATTATCATCATTTTTGTAAGTGCCTTCACACCCCATGATAATTAATTAAGTTTCTACTAGCGCATGTTTGCAGTACAGAATGGTTGCAGTCGTTGTGGGGAATTGGTATGTAGACATCACGCACCATCATTCTGTTTCTAACCCCCCTCACTCTCCTCTCGCCCCCTTCATCCACCCCTTGGTCCCCTTCCTTCGTGCAGGTCTGCAGTACACGTTTCCGTTCCTTGGGTGGAGCTGGGACTTGTACGTAACACACACAGTTCAGCTGCTCACCCCGTTTCCCGGCTCCCTCCCGCTCCCTCCATCTCTTGATACCCTTTTCATTGAGAAAATCTACCTCCCCACTTCCTATCATCTTTGTTTGTTTTGTTTTGTTTTGTTTGCGGTACTGGGGATCGAACTCAGGACCCTGCCCTTGCTAGGCAGGCGCTTATTCCACTGAGCTATATCCCCAGCCCCCCACTTCCTATCATGTAGCTTTCATTTTTTCACTTGTGCTTTGCGTTTCTCACATAAGAGAAAACATGAACTATTTAAGAGTGCGTGAAGGATTTATTTTTCTTACCACTATCAGGGCGCACCCATTCCCCTGCAAATGACTCGAGTTTATCTTTTTCTGGCAGAGAAGTGCAACAGGGTAGCTATAAAATGTCCGCGATGACTGTGATCTGAAAGTGTCAGAGTTCTGTCCACTTAACACTTATATTCTCAACATTAGCCTTGTGTATGTCTATCATATACCAGCCTTTCCGTTCATATTATTGAAGAACTTTCCATTTTGAAACTAAAATGAATTTACATGGCCTTTTATACTAAGTCAATCTCTAGATTTACCTTTGGTAATTGGTGTAACACATTAGGTAGGAATTTGGAAATACTGCTTTAGTTCAACACTGCCCAATACTCACAGATTTCAATCAGTGTGCCTATAATTAATAATAAATAATGAGGAAATATTCCAAAACGAGTAAAAACACATATACCTAAAGATATTCACACTACCTTTAAATATATTAGCTATGTACAAGTCCACAAATAAAGGAAGTATTTATTACACTTTGGATTAGTTCAAATTATTGACATCTATTAATGTTTTTACTGATGTTTATGAAAACATATAATGATAAATTTGTTTTAAATGAAGTGATTTTAATAGATAATTTAAATGTTACAAAATAAAAAGATGCAAAAACAAAAATTATGTGAAATGGGAAAATATAATTTTAAGAGATTTTTATTAAAATGATAATATATTTTATGTTTATTTTCCCTGTAGATATAAAGTCAAAATATAAAATCTTCATAAGTTACAACATTAAAAATATTTCCTCTGTTCGATATCCTTCTATTATTGTCGTTTTGCTGCTGTTCTTTCAAGACTTTCCTGAACAAAATAAAAGCTACAGAATGACAAGCAATGCATATGAGCAAGCATGAGCTGGGAGCCTGGAGGCCGAAAGCAAACCGTTTCAGTTCCAGAGGTCAGATTCCTTCCTTTATAATAATTTTTCAAAAGGAACAAAAAAGTTAAAAAGTAGAATTTGTTCAATTATGTAAAATACTGCATCACATGGGTTTTGTTCAAGCACCATAAATCTTAGGAATTTTCATACTGTTTGCATCTCTCCTCTACTAGCTTTATCTTTTGTAATGGTTACACAAAATTATAATAATATAATTAAACCTCAAAACTGCCTCTCCCAATGTTTCTCCTCTCCTCTCCCCTCCCCTCCGCTCCCCTCCTCTCCCTCTGTCTCTCTCTCTCTCTGTCTCTGCCTCTCTCTCTCAGTGTCAGCTTTAATAGATTAAAGAGTCATGGATATGACGGAGAAACAATACATGACAAGGGAAACAGAATATCACTGTGTTTCCAGAGCAGAAAACTTTTCTGGAGATAGAGGGTAGAGGAAATTAACTCGTTTTATTTTTAATCTTAACAGTGCCTAACAGAGATTAGTACCTAATGTTTGCCAACAAAAGTTTGGAAAATTAAACATGGAACTAGAAGGCTAGTATCATCCCAGTAACAAAATGGTTATACAAATAAATATTAACTCTCATTAATATCAATAATGAACGAAAGGTTAAGCTTCTATCCATGGGCAAAATATTGCCTACACATTATATTCAAAATGAACACTACCATTTGCCTTCTTGTTTCTATCACTTAGTAAAAAGACACACCCACACACACACACGCACACACACACACACACACACACACATACACATGCACTTTTTTTTCAAATTGAGATTTCATCATTTGAAACGCTGATTTTAAAGTTTTATTTAATTTTTCATTTTAAGTGCCATTTGTTAGATCCAAGCAAGATAACAGAGAAAGCTGTTTACATTTTATTTTTGAAACATTTTAAGGTGCTCACCTCAGCAGCACATATATGAAGACATTCTGAAATGTTCGTGTCACCTATTATATAAGTGATATCCGTATGAATCATTGTCCCCTAGGAAGTGCAGATATAAAACATGGTAACTATACATTTTTCTGCTTTCAAGTATAGATCTTTGACCAAAAATCCAAACTAAGGATCAAGAAATCAGAAGCTGGATATTTATCTTTTTTTCAGCCTCTGCCCATACCAAACATTAGGTCATCTTCCAAGGGACAGTAAAATGGAAAAATGTCAAATACTGTCAGAAACTACCCCTTTGGGATGGAGTACTGGTGCTAACAGATTAATCATTCAAAAGTGGACACACTACAGGAGAAAAGTCTGAGTTAGGGATTGAATATTTAAGTCAACCTGAGTCATGAACCTTTAGAAATTGGTTTACAAATCCGTCTCATTAACATAATCACAGAGTGCTTGTTGAAAATAAAGATTCCTGGACTTATCCTGCAGCATTTCATTGAAGAAAATTTGGATAGCACCTCCAACTTTTGTGGGTGCAAGTAACTACCCCTGAGTCTAAAGCAAAGTCACTAAAGTGTGATTTATCAATTCCAGCATAAGTAGTGACTAAAGATTTTACCAACTTGAAATGAAGGTATGTGAAAGCAGGCATTCCCAAGGTAACCGAGAGCTCATTGGTTGAAGAAAATATCAAAAAGAATGTAGGGACTATGCCAAAGATGATCTGGAAACAGAAAAGTGTTAAGAGTCTGCTCTAGAGGCTACAGGTGCTTAAAGACAAAAGCCCTATTCTTGCATTTTCAAGTAGTGCTTAATCTGAGGTGAAAATAATAGAATGCGCTGAGCCATAGTGGGAACTCTTACAGTCAGATGGTACCTCAGACACAGTTATGTGTCCTCCACTCATTCTACTGCTAAGAAGACTTGTACAATAATAAGTCCAAAAATAGCAATGGCCAAAAGTGTTGTTTTCTTGGCTTAAATGTAATTTATTCAACAAAATAGCTAAGGCAAGTGTCCTCCAAGAAGACAGATAAACTCAGGTCAAATGTAATTTACAGTCTTTATTATCTGCAGAATTTTAGCTAAATAAATTCAACTATTTTGTACTTGAGTTTCTCTAACTAAAAAATGGAAATGATGAAAATAACTGACTTTTTGATATGCTTATAGGAGGAAAATTGTAACATGAAAAGTGGCTAGCCTCTCATTTGGTATGTAGAGAGTCAGTTTTCATTACTATGGAAGCTATCATTATAGCGTTGCCTTGATTTCATAAATGTTTTCTATGTTAATTAGGAGAAAGCTTTTCATTATAATTGGCTATATGTCAAAATAAATGCATGCCCACTAGGCTGGGAGTTATGCTATAATTTAGGAGGATTACTTATATTATCTCTCTGTTCTTTTCCTTGTCATTTCAGTTGAGTATTTATACAATACAATGTATAGTACCTCATAAAAATTTCATTTAATGTGGGCTGTGGGTATAGCTCAGTGATCCTGTACCTTTAGCGTGTGCAACACCATAGGGCCAACCGTGAGCACTAAAACAAAATCAAAACAAAATTCACTAAACATACTTTCCTGCATCTAACATCAAAGGGAAAAATTATGTGTAAATAAAAGAGGAGCAGTGGTGGGAAATAAAATACCCTGCAGTCTTATAGGAAATGCATGCAGTCATCCTTGGAGGGCAATTATGAGCTTATGCTTAATTTGGGTTAATAGCCAGAAGTTGTATAACACCTTTGTCTTAGCTATTTTGTAGGTGTCTTTAGTATTTTCTCAGCACCAGGAGAGAATACTCAACTCTCACATCTCACAGGAGTAGAAGTTTATTTTGCCTCACGGTTTTAGTCCATGGTCGGCTGGCTCAATTGCAAAACCAAGATGGTAGAGGGGCAAGGCAAAGAGAAAGAGGCTCAGCCCATGGCATCCAGGAGATAGAGAAAGAAGGGAGGAGCTGGGAAAAGAGCTATCTTTCCAGGGCACAACTTCTTACTCCACCCTTCCTATAGTTTTTGACAATCTCCATCCCTTTTCCTCATGGTGATATCCCTCTCCTCTTGTGCTCTTCCTCTTATTTAGTAATAGTTTCCTTTCCACATTCCTGTCATCTTCATAGAATTCACAAATTAAGAAAAGATGTGGCATTTCTCTTTCTATGTCTGGTTTATTTTTCTTAACCTTTGATCTCCAGAGCCATCCATTTTCCTGAAAATGATAAAATTTCCTTTGTACTCCACTGTGAATATATGGTAAATATTTTTATCCGTTCATGTTAATAGATACCCAGAACCAAGACCGATTTCCTACATTTGCTACTGCGAGTTGTGCTCTAATAAATATAAATATGCAGGCATCATATAGCGTAGGACTTTCATTCCCTTGGGTGTAAATCAAGGAGTAATATATTTTGATAAAATCATAACTCACTATTAGTCTTTTGAGGAACACCCATAGTGGCTATATTAATTTATACTCCCATAGCAGTGTACATCATCTCTCTCTTCACCCTCCCCATCTTTACTGTTTTTTTTTTCCTTTGGGATGAGGTAGAATTTCCATACAGCTTCAATTTGCATTTCCCTAGAGGCTGAAATGTGGAATCATTTTTTCATGTAATTATTCATAATTGTTCTAATAATTATTCATAATTATTTTAATAATTTTAATAATATTTTATTTCATACCACTACTCCTCTTTTATTTACACATAATTCTTTTAATAATTAATTTATAATTCTTTTTTTTTTTGCTGTACTGAGGATCGAACTCAGGACCCTGCGCTTGCTAGGCAGGCACTTATTCCACTGAGCTATATCCCCAGCCCTATAATTCTAATAATAATAATTATTCATAATTATTTTGAGAAACATCTGTTCAATTTGTTTGCTCATTTTCCCTTTGGGCTATTTGATTTTTCATCAAGTCATTTTAGTTCTTACATAGTCTACATATCCATCCTCTCTTAGGAGAGTAGCTGCTAAAGTTTTCTCCTCTTCTAGCCTGCTTCTTCACTCTTCTGTTTACCTTGTGCACAAAATGAGGGGTAGTCAGAATATACAAATTAATGTAATACAGTTTTAAGAAGAAATAAGTTACATTTAAGTCAAGTTGCATCCTAGAAACAAAACTTGGCTATTGTCAAATTTACTATGTTCTTTAGGACAACCTACAGTATCACAGTTCTTCAGATAATCTGTGAATAATTACATGAACATGTGATCATCTTTTCTTAATATTACTTTGGTTCAGCTGAGCTGGGAAGGAAGCAAATTGTGTTCACATTCTGATGTGCAGTGAGTTACATTTTGCACATGATAAAGTTGGAATGAGAACAAGTGTGACCTTTATCTTAACACTACAGTTTTCAAAAGGCTATTTTAACAATCAACACTGAAGACAAGCAATAATAATACCACACATAACGTTAAAAGACAAACTACAGACAAATTAAATTTAATAGAATTTATCTGAGCAAAGAAATGATTCACAAGTTAGCACCATGAACCAGTCAACACTGGAGGTACAGCATAAAATGAGAACATGGCTGGGAAGTATTTACACAGTGAAATAAGAAATGACCACCAAAAACAACCTGATTCATTATAAATCAACATTTCTCTCCTTTGGGCACCTCTAAGCAGAATTCAGCCTGTGATTCATTGAAAGACAGGCTGGTATGATGGGCCACATCTTGGTTACTTATTGCAAAATCATACTCTCAAGTTAGGTTGCAGGTTTTTTGTTTTGTTTTGTTTTTGCCTATTTTTTAAAAATAAAGTGAGATGCAGTTTACTATGGAAAGATGATTTAGGACAGGGTTAATTTTACTTCACAGTAAGAATATTACATATTACTTGTAGTTTGGTGTTTGTAAGGGGAACAATACAGCACATAATTTATAGAGTTCTTTTATAATGGTCACTCAAAGAATCATATACAAACAGAGTATGGGAAGTCTGTCCATACACTAAAGACCAAAGTATCCAGCTGAGGGCCTAGATACCATGGTAATGTCCTGAATGAGACCAGCTGAAGACCTAGAGCCCCTAACAATGCCCTCAAGAGTCCAACTGGAGACCTAGAGCCCATGGCAATGTCTTATGCAGGACTGTGTCATGGATCTGCTCTGGGACAGCCCAAAGGTTAGTGGTGAAAGCAAGAAAGTTTGTGCCAGAGGGATGAAGGCTCTGTGCTAGCAGGCTGAGGGACCTGCACTGGAGTCAGGAAGTGACACTCAAAATAAGAGCCAGAGCTCCCCTGAAAATTATCACAGACATCCTCGCAGCAGTGAGGTTCTGAGCTTCTCTGATGATGAGGAGAGCTGCGTTCCCATCAGGAAAGCCAGCACAGCAAGCTTCTCCAGGAGACCAAGCAGTGCACCATCTTCCCCTCCTGAGCCAAGAAGCCAATGCTCAAATTGAGGGCCAGGGCTCCCTCAAAGTGAACCTTAGCCATTCTCAGGGAAAGGAAGGGCCCGAGCACATTTGGGGAAGAAAGCAGCCAAGTTCATCTGGCAAGCCAGAGTGACAAGCTCCTCCAGGAAAACAACAGCTCCTTACAGCTTCCAACAGCTTCCAACCAACATCTAAGCTTCTTCTCCAGGTCTGCCTCTTATACTGCCAGAAACAATCCTCAAGTGCGCCCCCCCCACACCCAGCACCATGCCCGTTCAGTTCAGCTGGGTGGTACAAGTTGACCATCAGTTGTGAATCCACCACATTACTATATCACACATAAAACATTAATTTTAATGACTGAGAATAAAGAATATCTAAATTACTGTAAATGGATAAAACTACCTGCTGATTTCTCAGTTTTAAATAATTCCAACTTCTCATACATGCGCAAAAAATAAGGAGCTTCCCATATACAATAATATCATGAGAGTGTGTGACATGAGTTAGATACGAAAAGCCTTGATGCAGTCACGTCTCATCATGCAAACCTTGATTGCATTTTGTTAAGACCTCTCTCACCATGGAAACTCAGTTGAAACTGGCTCTATAGCTTTCTGTCTCCACCTTACTGCACTTAACACAACCATGAGCAGGTTCCTGGGTGGTCACTGTTTCAGCTTTACCCTACTATCTTAACTTCATAATGAGAGACTGGGCTTGTTTTCATCCTCCTTTGTAGACGCAAATTAAATGAGGCTTGAAGAAGATATGTTTACTCCATGATGAGTAATGAGTTTTTACATATAATGCCAGGGAAATCTGTTGAGATGGTTTGAACAGGAATGTACTTGTCAGAGAAATGAAAAAAAGTGGGTATAGTTTTCCCAGGAAATCTGTTCTTAACTCTCCAATATGGAAACCATGCTAGATTGCTGCTTTCTCCTCTTTTTTCTTTGCCTTTTGGGTGAGTTAACAGGTAAATTCTCTAGATCTGTTAACCAGACAACCATTATGCGAAGTGGACTCCCCAGACTTTCCTCAGACTTCTCACTGTAACAAACCCTCATCTTTGGTATCTCCAGAGCTCATGACCCTTGGACCTTGGTACATTTCAGAATTTCATTTTTTGATCATGTTTTTTTCCCCACTTGAATCTGGGAAATCTTTAAGAATTCATGTAGTCCATGTCTCTCAAATTACAAAAGAATAAGAAGAATCCCACCCAACTAAAATATTACCGGTAAATAATAGTAGAATCATTATTGAAATTTAGGTTTCTAGCACTTACTGTGGAGTGGTCTTTCTTTATGTATGCTCTTTATGGGAAAATAGAATTCTCTCAGGGCTTTGATGTTTATACATTACTTCCTGTCCTTCAGGCCCCTCCATAAATAATCTAGCTAGCTGTACCTTTCCGATAATATTTTCCTTTATGTCATTTCCTTCTATGGAAAAAAGGCAGCAGAAAGAACAAATGAACAGCTGCAGTGTATATCTTATCTCCGTGCTGTAGCTTCTCATTCTCAGTCAACAGCAGGATGCTAATAACTGACAAGTACTTATAATATTGATTAAATTCAAGTTCCATAAGTCATTTGACAACCAAGCGCACAATGAGAAAACACATACCTTCCCACCCTTCTGTGAAGAGTTCATATTTTCTGTTATACACTTTGGAAAAATTATCAGCTGTTTCAAACGGAGCAGTAAAATAATAATCTTTGCATGTTACATATTTTGGACATGTGTTTAGAAGTGTAATGCCATATGTCACGTTGATTTGAAAATACTTTATTATTGTCTGCTCTTTTATAACAGTGGATATGTTTTAGAGCACAGGTGGCTTGTGATGTATGAGTGTCTCAATGAAATATCTCTCACTTAAGCATATAGTTTCCTTAGTTAAGGGTCAGCACACTTACCAGTGTTTCCTCAGGGGCTGCCTTATTCTCTTGTGCTTTGTGATGGATGTGAAAGGTGAGACCTTTCTTTGGAGTCACATCAAGTACATTGTATCATTTTTTCAGTTAGTGTTTACCACAGAGACCTTCGGGTTTGTCACTCTTTTGTCCTTCAGAGGGGAGGGACACAGTACTTTCCCGAGTCCCTCTCTGAAGCCGCTCTCTGAAGTATGAGTCACTACAGAATAAGCCTGCTGGTTTCCCTCATCCTACCTATGCCACTCCCAAGGGACAGCATGGGAGAGTTCATGCTGGGTGACAAAGGTCCAAAGCAATTCGTTTATTCAAGCTCTCTGAGGAATGCATTATCACAGATAATTAAGAGTTGACTGTACTATAAGTATAATAAAGACATCTTGGAACTTAGTCCGAGGCAACGATACAAGCGTAGATGTCAGTGAGGGGGCTGGAGGTGAACAGCGCCCTAAGCCAAGCAGCTTACTCAGCAAAGGGATGCAAGAGAAGGAGATCTGATAGGGGCGTGTGTAACAAGCGGGATGGAAACAAGAAATCATGACTAATGAGAAGTTATAGGCAGCATCATATGCTGCTTTTCCTCTGACATAGCTACCTTCTTTAGTGTGAACATAGTGAAACCCCTCCTTATATGATGAAGTGTTCAAGCAATGGTTTGGCAGCATATTGCCAGAAGCCTGTGTAGAGTGCAGGACAAATCTCTCCTTTGTTTGTGGGATGTCCATTACTTTTGAATGTATGGTGGAACCTTCTCTGACTTGTACTGTTCAAGAGTTCAAACCCTCACACCAGGTATGGTGGTGCACATGTTTAATCCTAGCACTTCGGAGGCTGAGACAAGAGGATCATAATTTCAAGGCTAGCCTGAACTACATAGTGAAATCTTGTCTTGATGATGACAACTACCACCACAGCAACAACATTTTGAAGAGTTCAAAAACCCCAAAGGACTTCCTAATCAAAAGGATTTGCAGATTTTGCTGGCAGTTTCCCACAATAGAACAATAGATCACTGAGTGTTCTGAATTCACCTGCCATAGGAGGGGTTCTGTCTTTAGCAGCCTTGCCCCGCCAATTGCATGGTTCAAGAACACATTCCTAACTTAGATATCTAGAGTTTTCCAAAAATGCTATGCTGTTATTGGCCAGGTGGCTATGAGTCTCCTGAGAGTAGCAGTCTCCAAATGCTCCTGCTTTAGGAATGACCCTTTATGAATTTAGAGATAAAACCTTCATTCATTCATTCATTCATTCATTCATTATCTAGAAACGTGGTCTCTCTACCTAGTCCAGATGGACCTTTAACTCACTAGGTAGCTCAGGCTAGCCTTGGAATCTAGCTGCTACTGTCTTGTTCTTCAAAATGCCTGGGTTTGCTGAGAAATCTCCAAACTGCTCTCCATAGTGGTTGCACCAGTCAGCAAACTAGGTCTAGAGGTTCCATTCAAACCAGCTAGTCCCCTTCTGGGTATTTTCCCAGAAGATCTGAAAACATCATATCACTCTGATATATGTGCACCCATGTTTATAGCGCGCAATTTGTAATAGCTAAAATGTGGAAGCAACCCAAGTGTCCACCCACAGAAGACTGCATTAAAAAACTGTGGCATTCTTATATAATGGAATATTATTCAGCTATAAAGAAAGACAGTTTTGGGGACTTTGTAGGCAAGTGGTCAAAACTGGAGTCCATACTCATAAGTGAAATAAATCAGCGGTACATAAGCAGGCAACATATTGTATCACTGGTGTACGAACCTGAGGGTGGGAATATAAAGTAAGAGACATGAAGGAAATCTGTTCAAAAGCAAAGAACAGATGGGACGAGGGAAAGGAGAAAAGAAAGAGGCAAAAATGTATATATGTATATATGTATATACACATGTGCAGGAGGGCTAACATGGTTCTACTATTGTATTATATCACTTAATGCTAAGGAATAATTGATGATGGGTTATTCAATCAATCTTTTATGTCTGTATGTGTTTTCCTGAGCACACACTTTGAAGATATCAATTTGCAAAGCAGCAACTACTTTTGGTTTTCTGATGCTTTGTCTATAATTCAATTCTGATCTTATAGTTATTGTACTACTTTGTGCCTCTTTGTTAATGCTTTCCAGTTTCTTTTTTTTTTTCCTGTTGTTGAGATGATTAATTGTTTGACCAATTTCGCATGTCTGTATCGGTGTTCATGAATATACACTTCGAAGATATCGATAGGTAAAGCAACAACCGTTGTTGAGTCCATGTCACATTGTCTGTAAATCAGTTTTGATTGTACTATTTCTTATGCTACTTTGTGTCTGTTTGTTAATATGTTTTTGTGCTCTTACTTTTAAAATAATAAAAAAAAAATTCCTGGGTTATAAGCATGTATCATGAGTCCTAGCTTTGGAGTGGACTCTTTCAACCTGAATCAGTGGTGAGGTTCATGAAAGTTCTTCAGCTTTAGTGTCTTGAGATTATGTATACTCACAGATGTCTTGATAAAGGGAATTAGATGTGTTCAAAGAGAAAAGGTCTCTGCATGTTTAGCTGTAATTATGTGTTTCAAGAGAAACAATACTTAAAATTCTTTTCCATTAGCAACTGATGTAGTGTGACTGATTTGTTTTTGTATTTAATGAATAATATCTGAACTTTGTATGCTTTGATGAAGCTAAAAAGAAATAACACTGAAAAAATGTACAAGAATAACTGAAATATGCTTAGTCCAGGAAGAAACACACTCCACAATAGTTATCTTTTATATAATGATTCCAATTTATTTTTATCATTAATTTCTTTCAGTGCTGTAAACTGAGCTCAGATCTTTATGCATGCTAGGCAAGTACTTTACCACTGACCCCACCTGGATCTATGGTCTTTCCGTTACAGTACTTCACTGAAGCTTTATAAAAACCTTACAGTTAAGAGCAAAATTAACTACATTTTATAAGCACTAAAACTAAACTAAATCAGTATATCTTTTCTCCAGATGTACATGATGTCAACTTTGTAGACAGAGAGAAAAATGGCATCTCTCTTTTCTGTCAGGAATGTTTGAATTTGTATACACTTTTCATTTTCAGAAATCATTTCAATTATTCATTTTAAGTTTTTTTCTTTTCTCCTCTTTTCTTGTTTAAATATTAAAAAGTTACGTGTCTTTGGTTTGCCCCCATAAGTCAGGTGCTCCCATTAAATATTTCAAAAGTTGTTTCCAAGATTTAGGCTTGTACTTCAGTGGAAAATTTCACAATTTATTGAGCAAAATGTACTGAACAATATTTGATAAAACCTACAATGAACATACTTCATATTAAGTATTACTGTGGGAAGAAAAAGTCATGATTCATGACAGGAGAGTATTTCTCAATAGCTGGATAAAGAGGCAAGGTCCATAAGTGTAAAAGAGTTGAGTTGAATGTTGAGAATAAAAGGTAACATGACTGACATCTAAAGAAGGTTCATGTGGAGGGGAAAACAAAATAGGAACAGAGTCTAATATTATTCAGGTAAAGACTTTGCAATCGTTATCTCATTTCAGTTTCACAACTCCACAAGGGAGATACTATCACCTCAACTTTATAGATTTAAACAAACAAACAAACACAAAACAGGCCAAAGGACGATAAGCAAAATTCTCATGCTGATACAATCAGATTTTAAACTAAACACATGATGCCAAAGATCTTCTAATAGACCCTCAGGGACATGGAATGCTACACTTTGTGGGAAAAAAGACCAGCTTAAGCAAGGAAATACAAAGATCAATAAATGAGCAAAGGATCTGAAAAGCTTAATCTGAATAAAGGAAAGGCACTTGAGAAAAGTGACAAATAAAATTATCATGAGCTTATATTTAAACATAATAGAAAATAAATTGACAGCTATCAAACAGCGTCTAAGAATAGTATTCTGGAAATGCATGCAGAGTAGGCGACACTGGGGAGGCCTGGTGAGAGGGCAACGAGACTGAAGGGAGCTGCGCCAGAAAGCAGAGGTATAAGAGCTGGTCAGCAACATTGTGTGTAGAAAAGTACTTCAAAATGTGCCTTGTGATGCAAGAAAACAAAAATATATTATAAACTTATTTGCACTTACTACAATCAAGAAGAGATGAAACATCAAAGGTCATGAGTTGCTGACTTTAAGACACTGTTAGAATGCTGAAAATCAATTACAACTAAGAGAAATCCAGAGGAAAGCCAGTCTTAACCCTTGCTGTTCAACATAATGGCTGTAAGAAGGTTATAATGGGCATAATGTTTAGGTTACTCTCAGACCAATTAAATCAGAATAACTGGAGGTGGGTTTACTCATCAATGGCTTTTAAATCTTGCAGTGTGCAGCTAATGCTGGGAAGCACTGCCATGGAGGATGAGGTTTGAAGCCACGGATATGGATGAGATCCCCACTCAGTGAAGTGAGGAAATATATTCAGTAGAATCCTGAGTCATTAAAGGAGAAAGAGAGGTGACCCCAGGTGAGTAGGCAGAAGTGGATACTGCAAGATCCTAAAGGTCAAAGGAGAGAAAAGTCACCAAAAAAGGCTCCTCAGTGAACCAACTGTTGAGACACAACTAGGATGAAGACTGAAAGGAGGTCTCAGGTTTGCTGATAAGCGAGGGGTTGACTGCACCATCACTTTCAGTAATATGGTGAGGATCATATGACACCTGCTTGAGAGAGCAGAGGTTGGCAGAGGAGAATTAGCTCATGTGAATCCCTTTCTGGAAAATAAATGGTCTAGGAGTAGTCGAAGAAAGAAAAGGAACTGAAGGAATTTGATATTGTACAGCTTGGGAAACCAATGAACGTTTTGAACAGAAAGTAAGACATTACGAACGGTTGAAGATACAGGTAAAGGGCGGATGAGACATGACATTCCTGGAGGGAGTAGGATATGATGAGATGCAAGTTGCATGCAGAGGATTAGTCCTGGCTAAAACATAAGTTGTGGTTTTGGAATATGAACTGAAGTACAAAGATAATGACTTAGATCTCTGTCGAAATCAGGATACAAGCTCTTTTTTTTTAGCTTCAAGTTGGAATAAACAGCTTTACGGAAGTAGAGAAGACATGGACGACTTCCGTTCTCAACCGTTCATGTTGTCAGTGACACCTGCACACAAAGATTTTAGAGCAGAGGGGCTCCGTGAGGATGCTGAACAGAAATGTACTGTCAACTGCAGTATCATAGCCTTGAAATACTTTTCAGCAAGGCTTTGTACTTAGGAAGGTGGATGCAGGGTGATTGTGAAATAAGTTTTCTGTGTTTACAACTCTCATTTGGAAATTCACAAGGAGAACAAGTAGAAAGCTGTAGATTCTGAGATACTTTGTAACTGTAGTAAGCATACCATAAAAATGGTCATCTGAAGTTCAAATCAGTGATAAATATATAAGCAAACTTAAAGTGGTGAAAAGAAGAAAAGAGCAAACCCGGAGCAGTGGCTCAAGCCTGTGAACCCAGGATTCGGGAGGGAGAGACAGGATATTTACAAGTCCCATCTGAGGAACTTAGCAGGAACCACTGTCACAAAGTAAAAACAAAAATAGCCGGGGCTATAGCTTAGTGAAAAGGGCCTGGGTTCAACCTTCAGTACCAAAAAAGAGAAACACACACAGAGACAGAGAAAAAGAGAGAAAAGCAGAGGATGAGAGAAAGGACTTTCAAATATTGACTGTGATGTTCAGAAATTGAAAATTTGTTCAATCGTTTAAAGAACAGAAAAAACATATAGGAGATGATAAAAGAAAGATTTCTTAATGTCAAAATTCACTGAAGACTGGAGAGTAAAGAGAGGAAAAGTCACTGAATTTAACAAGTGTGAAGGTACACGAGGCTATAATGTTAGAGTTTATAGAAGACTTACAGTGTTTTCTACACAGACCACTGAATAAAGATCTACTACAAGAAACAACATGGGAAGCATTTAACCAAAAAAAGGAAATATTTTTACAGAAGTTCTTGTCAGGAATTTTTCATTGAAATACCAGTTATATCTGCCAAATGAAGTACATAAGGCTCTCTATAGACAAAATTTTCTTAAATACAGTATCCTTCCCTCTGGTCAATGTGTAAAATGGATACTAGTATATCCAAAACTCTGAAAAGATGTGAAATAAGGACATGGTTATAGTTTGATATCGGTGGAATGCCTCCAAAGGCCCGGATGTCAAAGGTGTGTGATCTAGTGCATTATGTTGGTAGGACATGGTGGAACTTAGTAGAAGGATAGCATATCACCAAGAGTATGCCCTGTGATATTTTTGGACTCTGGAACTTCCTCTCTCCTGCTGTACTTCCCAACTTCTATGACACAAACAACCTCCTCTGACATGAGCTTTACCTGAAGTACTGTCTTAACACACACCTTGCCAGGTGGAGCGAAGCAACCATGGACTTAAAGCCCTGAAACCATGAGCCCAAATCAACCTCCCCTCCTCACAAGTTGATAATGTCCTGCATTTTCTTTTCCATGTGGCAGAAAACCAACACAAACACACACAACAATACATAACAAACAACAGTACCTACTGTTATGGTTTGTGTGTAGATATCCCCTCAGGGCCTCGGGCTGTCATAGCACTTTTTCAACAGTGGTTAGATGAGAGGTGGTGTGTGATGCTGGGATCAACCACGTGTGATTAGTAAATCAGTCTATGATCAGTTTGGCATAGTCCTGACTAGGATGAAGGGTGTGAGTGTTACACTTACCCTAGGGCAGGTAGACTGCATGCAGTATAAGGGGCAGAAAGGGCCTTGTCTGCCCTCTTGTTGCTTTGCTATCTTCTGGTCAGCGTGAACTAACTCTCCCCTCCCCTTACAGGCTTTTGCTGACTTCTGCAGCCATGAAGTATTTTTTCTCTGTGATGCCCCTCTGCCAGCCACCCTGCTTTGGACTCAGCCAATTAAGGACTGAAACTTCTACAAACTGCAAGCTAAATAAACCTTTCCCCGCTAACTCTGGGTGATGAGATGAGATGAAATGTCTCAGCAATGAGAGGAAAGTAAATATGACCCTACTTCACTTAAGATATCTATGTTAAAATTTATTTGATGACTGAATTCTGTTTCCTTCTATTACACCTCAAAGAGCCACCAAAAGAGCACTCCATGAAATTTTCTTGGGAACACTAGATTTCCTGGTTCAAACTTAACTGTAGTGTCAACCATTAGTCTCTCAGACTAATTAATGCACTTAATTTCCATGGAGTAATTAATTTGAAATAATTAAATTAATTAAATATTTAAATTTCTTCTGGTCTTACTTTATTGAATTAAGCCCTTAGCTAATTTCTATTTTGCTTTTAAAGTACTACACCAAATTCCATTGCATTATATTTGACTTTACATAAGTTGAAGGCAAATACTTGCTTACTGTCATTAGATACAGAGACACTCAATTTCAAAAAAATGAAAGAAGTATTGATGGATGTTTATCTTAAAATATTCATCAATAGAGCATGATAGAGATTACCATAGTAACAAAACTTTAGAAAAAGAAACTGTTCCTAAGCCCATCAGTTACTTTTTTTCTGTGCAACTACATACATGCATTTATGCACATACAGGAGGGATGGTGCATGGGCATCTGTTGATTTCTGTGAATACAATATAGAAAACCACCTAAGACAACAAAATAAGAACCCTTATGGAGACAGTTTATGTAGAAATTAATTTCTTTCTTTTTCACTTGGTTTAAATGTGTATTCTAAATTTTTTACTCTTAAGATAATTAATTGAAAGGTCATTTGGCTGAGGTGACAAAAATACCCTGAGTTCTTTTATTGTCTGCTCAAATAAACTCTTTTTATTTCAACATGTCAAAGTTTATCTTTTAGCCCTACAATTATATATATATAATCTTCAATGATTTTTAAAAAATAATCTGTTTGACCATATGTTTCACGTATAATAAGAAAAGATCAGTCTTGGTTCTAAAAAGCTGGAGGCGATGTTTTTGCGGTGATTACAGACCAATAAAACCCAAGTGAGAGCCGATTGAAGCGGCATGCCCCCCTTGAATTGGGAGGTATTCCAGCTGGTGTTATACACAAAATGGTGCTGTCAAAATCCTGGTGATCCCCGGAAACACAGCCATAACTGAATTTGGAAAGGATAAAATCTCCTAGGAAAAATGTGTTTAATGGTTTTTCAAACAATTTGGGGAGAAAATACTAGTTTCGTGTGAATACGTAGGTTAAAAGGTCTTCCAAGAATAACTGGAAATCAGGTATGCTGCTAGGATAAGCAATATAAACTCACTGCTACTGAAACATTTTTCAATTTTAAAAATGTGAAGTTTCATTTAGCTCAGACTAACACTTGTACAAGCATAAAATCAGGATGTTAATAATTCAAAGGAAAAGTGCTAAATCAAAGGCTAGTATCTGTGTTGCAAATAACTTGAACAGAAGTGTTTCTTGTTTGAGGTTCTATAAGCAATGATATTGTCCCTCTTCACATCTGCTCCCTCCTCGCGTACGATGGCAAAGAGTTCCAACCCAAATAATAGTTTCAATTGTTTCATACTGAAAATACATAAGTAAGCTTCAGGTTAGAGACGAAGATATATTTTACCAAACGATTAAAGGAAAAGTATGCTGGTCTTCTCTTTCACAAATCTAACAAAATGAAAGGTCTGAGCCTGGTTATATGAACATTTAATCACCTCATATGTAATTTAATCACCAATAGTATAAAAGGACACAGCAATAACTTTCCTTCTAAAATAAAACTATTCTAAGACAGCAAGAATCTACTTTCAATTCTCACTTGCTGAAGCTAAACAATGCTTCACTTTGTAGCAATCCCGTATTTGTTGTTATGGAATCAGAAATTCTAAATTAATAATGCTTCTGTGGCTTATAAATTGATGTAGCCTCAGCTACAGGCAACTGTTTTTCCATAATAAATATTGATCTTGAGTGTGTTACTTATACAAATGATCTATTATTGTGTTGTAATGCAAATGGGCTAATTTTGTTAAAATTAAATGGCAACTTTTAAAACCTTGGTGATATTTAGTGTTATATCTTTGAAATACAGGCCTTAGTTGAGTAAAATAAAAGAGGAAAGGTTAATATATCATTGTGGGGAGGCAGTACATCCAAAGAAAACCACAGTGCGTGACAATGGAAAAAAGTCATAAAATTAGGTGAGAGATTGTGGGTGTAGAGAACATCCAGGAGACTGCCAAAACCAAAAATAAACAGAATAAACTACCCAAAAGGCTAAAGAGAAAAAGGAAATGGAAAGTTCCACACATAAACGCTTCTTTTAGCAACAGTAGAGTAGAGTCCTTGGAAACCAATTGAGCACAATGAACAAATCAAAACATGTTGAACTTTTGTACACATTTTGTGATGTAATATTTTTAGGTACCACCAACATTAAAATACTTTTAAAAGCTTTAAAAAGTGTTGATTTGGCTCAGCATGGTGGCACACTCATGTAATCCAAGGTACTTTAATAATGATAAATCTCTGTACTTCTAAACATAAGTAAATATCTTTAGGAAACATTATAAATATTTATCTCTCAAGTTTTATGTACAGATAAGTTCATGCAAAATTACCTAATCCATATTAGTTATTGTTTAACAGATGTACTTCCAAAAGATGGCAGCCTAAAAACAATACAAAGTTATGTTCCATGATTTCCGAGGACCAGAAGCATGAAAATAGGTTAATTAAGTTTTCTCTTTCAGAAACTATTGCAAAAGGGAATCAAGGTTTGGAGTGCAGTCTCATCTGCAGTTGCAAACTAGGAAGGGTATCTTCTTTTCCTTTTGGTGCCAGGAATTAAACTGAGGACCTCACATTTGCAAGGCAGGAACTGTGCCACTGAGCTATATCCCTGGCCTGGATATCTTCTTAAGTTCACTAACTTTTAAGAAGTATAAATATATATCACGTTCACTTTAAATCACACATGCAACTCCAATTGTAGAATGATGTATAAAATTTACTTAGGATAAAAGCTACCAACTTTGGAGTGAAAATGATTAAAATAATAATATTTGGAATTGGATATATCTGAATACTTCAGTATAAATCATAAATGCTACTATTTCATTCATTTTTTCTCATTTATTAGTTTATTCCTGGACATATTTTTGAGCACTCACTTATTTCTAGAGATATGCCAACGAGCAAACCAAGCCCCTTGCCCTCGTATCACTCACACTGAATAGAGATAATGAGGAAACAAGTGTTCAGCTTGACAGCTGGTGGTGCTTGCCATGAGAGAGTAAACTGTACAAGAGTATCACCAGTTTATATAAAATAGTCCCTCAATACCGTTGAATAGTGACACCTATGCAAATATCTAAAGGAAGTGATAACCAAGGTGTGTGACTAACAGAGCACAGAGCATCTCAGACTGAAGGAGAGGAAAGTGCATGTCCTGAGTCATAGTCATCATGTGTTTGCACTACAGAATGGAAGAGGCTATGGCAGGCCACACAATGAACGAGATCTGATTATTGGAACTCACAGAGGTAACATTTGTCTAAGTTTTATAAACCAGATGGACTATCATAAGGGTTACTAATTCACTGACAAATATAGGAAGACCAAGGAAAAAGAACAACATTTAATTTTTAATAGCACATCTCTGAATAATGTGTGTAAAAGTAAAGGTAGGAGGTGGACTATCCAGAGCAGTAAAATGGAGTTTTACTAGTTATGAATACTGAACTATCTACTGAAATAATTCAGGTCCAAGATGTTGGTGCCTTTAATGTAGGTAACAGGAGTGGAACTGGAAGGTCTGATGAAACTTGAGCTATATTTTGATGTGGTAAAGTTTTTTAATGAAAAATTAAATGTGAAGTCTGAATAAAACATGATTTTTTGTAGTTACTAAAGTAAATAAATTAAAATAATCTTTAGGTTTTTTGAGGGAAATTTCATATCAGCTGCTCAATCTTGATATTTATTAAAGGAGGGAATGCTTTTTACTAGAACAAAAGAAAAAGATTGGCTTTTTAATTTCACAGGCTTTTACTGGATGTACAATTTATTACAATTCTAAGACTGAAGCTTATTTTAGTTTCAGAGCTGTAATAAGTTACAGTTCTGTTATAGTTCTTATTTAGTATGCTATGCTTATTTCTCAAAGATTTTTATTTCTTATGAAGTACTTTGCAAGATTATCCCGAGAAAATTTTATAAGGTTAATTTATATCAACCTTCAGTTTTTCTAATATAAAAAATCATTAAACTTTGATAGATAGTGCTCGTGGCTTAGGAAAAATATCAAAAGCCTAAGAATCAAATATATTCTAGAGGGTCACATCAACAGGCTTATTCTGATATTTCCTATTGATTTACTTTCTACAGGACAAACATAAACATAAAAAGGGACAAATTAGATTTTACAATGATTAAAGCTTTAATTCTACAAGCTTTATTGTTGAATGCAGAAACAAAAATTAAGGAAGATCTAGTTAAGTGTAAGTGGTGGTGCTATTAAACATGAGTGTGCATCTTTAACTCATTATATTACTTTTCTCCTATTATTCCTCTTGTACTAATTTTTGCCCTGAGCATAGGATTACACATACACTGAGTATAAAATTGTCACATACTGCCCATGTGATCTTGGCTAATTTCTTTATTTTAGGGCCTGTTTATTTTTATCTGCAAAATGATAACAATAAGCTATGTGATAGCAGATGTCAAATATTATATTTTATAATTTTACTGTAAGAAAATTACTTTATATAACCATAATACTTCAAACCTTATAACTCCATACAAGGAAGTTTAAATTTGTTTTAGTTTCAAAACATTATTAAATCAAACATCTTTGAACATGTTCATTCAACAATTATGTATTTTTGTGCTAATATTTCAAAAAATCAGATTAAAGTCCCATCCTAGCTCCCCTTAACGTATTTTATTTTATTTAGCTAAAACATAGATAAACAACACAATAGAATATGAGAGTGTGCTCAAAGAATGTGATCAAAGTGTTTTTCTTAGCAGTTCATGCTGGTAAGTGACAGAAAACCCAACTAATTTACTTGTATTAAAAAAGAAACCACATTGGAGAGATAGAAAAATCTCTGACAATGAAAAGAAATTCTGTAGGAACCCTGCCATCTTTGGGGTTCTTGGGCTTTATAAAAGCAATTAAAGTCTGCCAACACTAACTTTATATCCATTTTTCTGTTCTTTCTCCCACATACATTCTTTCAGTGTAGATAAGATTGCCACCAGCAGACACAGGTTTACATGTTCTGTACTCTACATGTCAGGAAAAATAGAATTCTCCTCCTGATATAATAAAAGAAATCCCAGGAAAGGAAAGGATGCTGACCAGGACCAGAGATGAGATCTTTTGACCTACAGATTGTAGAAATGAGACTGGATCAAATACTGCAAGCATTTGAATGAAGATAACAGCAAGCAAACACACTACTACATACACACTGCTACACACACACACACACACACACACACACACACACACACACACACACACATTATTGATGAGGAGATAGAGGTGAAGCAGCTTCAGAGAAGCTGAGTCTTTGACTAAAGGAGGTCAGCAATTGGTCAAAAGACTGACCAAATTGCTGCTCACTGAAAAAAGCGAACAGTTTTTATTTAATTTGGTGAGATGGACTAAAGTCTGCTAATTTTCTTTGGCCAAGAGATGGTTCTCAAACATTTTTTCTTCTTGTAATGGACTTGGACAGAGGGATCACATTAACCTTGTCACAGAGGCGAATTTTCATGTACCATCATTCCACACAGAATGTCGTGGCTCTGTAGGTCTGTGCTCTGTGATAGAGCTGAAGGACTTCAGGTGCTTCAGGCTTTTGTGGCTTCTAAAGAAACACAAGGTTGAGGATAGAAAAGAGGGGAAGAGAGAAAGAGCGGAAAACACACACCAGGTACAGTGGCAATAGCCCAGGGGTCCCTCTACTCTACTCTTGTGCAAAACATTCTAAAGAGATGAATAGAATACAACTGTCTTGATTACTCTTTCTCTTGTCTCTGAGACAAAATACCTGATTCCCAAAACTAAGGAAACCTCAAAAGTTTGTAGAGGTTTCAGTCCATCATCAGCTGGCTCCAAAGCCAGGTGGTATGACCCAGGGGCAACAGTTCATGGCATCAGAAGACAGTAGAAGTAACAAGAGCAAAAGGGGAAGGGCAATTCTCTTTTTGTCCTTCATAGTGTATGCAGGGTACTCACCCTAGGGCAGGTATAACACTCACGCCATCTCCTCACTATCCATTTGCACAGGCTGAAGGTGTTTACATGTGAGGACCCAGGCCCCATCCTGAGTTGAGTGGTATGCTGTAACTATGATTCTTGAGGTGAGAGCATGAAAACAAGAGGTCCAGGTTTAAGAATCTTCAAAGAGCCTGTCCCTTGTGACCAAATGAGCCTTTGGGGTAGCATCCAGACAGAAACTATAACACCGACCTGGGGATTAAGACAGGATAAGAAGCAGACATGATGTGACAACAGAGATTGCAAAGCTTTTGTCCCATTTTAGTCACACATCAGATTTCTGTAGGCTCAAGGGAAAGGTAAACATTTTTAGCAAAATTGACTTTAAGGTCCCCAGGAAGTAAATTAGGCAACTGATATCACAACCTACATGTAAGACATTTTTCTGCCACAAAATTTTCATGTATTACCCAGCTATGTGATTTCAAAAAGTAGTGATTTTTAAGTTGACTAAGAGCAAGTAAAGCTTGAGGTCTTATGTAGGCTTTTCCATTAGTAGCAAATTTTCTTTTCATGTAAACATTCTGTTTTTGTAACTTCATCAAGATTTTGTGATGGCTCTGTTGAAATATGCCATTCTATAGAGGGTAACAGTTTACTGCATGGTCCCAGCCTTCAGTCCCACCAAAGTCCCATTTTGGTAATCTCTACATGTCTCATTTGCACAAGATAAAACAAACCTAGACCAATAACTATTGCCAGAAAGTGAGGGTACTGTGTGTGTTTAGGCTGGGTCATGTGTCCTCTTATTTGTTTGAGAAGGCAAGTACATAGTACCTAGCAAACAACAACAACGACAAAACAATAACTACCCCAGTAACTAACCTAGAACATAAGAAATTGGAAAACAAAATATTTGAATATAATCTTAGAAGATGACAAGGAAAAGGAAGAAGAAGAAAGCAATTTTAGACTGAAGCAATAAAAAATATAAAGTCATGGAAATATGGGAACATGCTAGCAGTCTAGAATATAGGGAAATGGTCATGCAAGCTGCAGTGCAGGTTGTGTGGTTCATGTAAAGTACAGCAAAACATAAGCTTGGAAATATGGGTTGAGTCACAATATAAAGACCTCTTATGTTCCATGCTGTATTGGTCAAGGTTTACTAGAGAAATAGATATAAAACAAGGTATATAAATGTGAAAAAAATTGCAAGATTGCCTTATGATGGTCTGCCACAGAGTTGGATGAAGAAGCGTGCAGAGGGTGTCTGTGTGCATGAGGCTGAAGGGTCCAGGCCATGATCTAGGGGCTCACTTCAGTGTTTTGTGCAAGTCCGTATCAGGAGGCTGATGGGTCTGCAATGGAACACAGAAGAATTTATGCCAGAGCCTGAGGAGTCCCAGGTGGAAGCTGAATGGGCTGCACCAGGGCCAGGAGATGACCTCCAAGCTGAAGGTGAAGATTGGAGTTCCTCCAAAGGACCAGCGAGCAGTCCTTCTTATTTTCCTCTTATTCTATGCAGGCTGCCTGCCCTGGGGGGATCCTGTACACCCACAGCATCTCCATACCCTCCTCTTGCACAGGCTGAGGATATTTGCAGACTAAGGACACTGCCTCCTGCTGAATCACTTAGTTAAACTTCTAGACTTCTCAAGTTGACAAAAATAACAACATTGTAAAGTTGTAAGAGCACATCCTCTGCACTCTACAAAGTACTGCTGAGTTACTTAGTTAAGCTTCTAGATTTCTCAGATGGACACAATGTATCAACCATTATCACACAGGCTGATCTTTTGGAATTTCTTAACTTTGATAGTAGCAAGTGAGAAAGGGGACCCCGAGGCCAAGCTGGTGAGAGTTTGAATTGCAGTAGTGATTGTGGAGAGAAACTAGAGAGGAGGTGAAGACATAGCAAAGTGTAGTGATTAGAGGGTGTTGGACAAAGAACAGGAGTAAAGGAGAAAGTGAAGTCAGGATAAATCCCCACACAGACTTTCACTGAGAGAGAATTATTCCACTCACTAGTGTGAGAGAGAATAGGAGGACAAAGCGTAATTGATTTCAGAAACATATTTAATACTTTACAACTGGAAGTTTGCTTTCGCATGTTGGTTACAAGACATGCCCAATGATTTTGATTTACATAGCACAGCCATTTCTAATACAAGTATTGTAAAATTTTCTATAATTCATACCCTGCATTATTTTTTACCAAATGAATGTATCTTTCATTTGTTTGACGTAGTGAGATTCCAAATGGGAGTATTTCAGTCTTAAATTTTATTACTGAAAATCCTAATGCAGAAAGAAGTTGTGAAGCAGATATCAGAAGCTGACTAATTTTATTATGAGGTTACCTGTGATGAATATTTATATGACATAGAAGAAACCAAACAATTTAAATGAGTTATTTTATCTGCAAAATGATAGCTAAAATACAACTTCCAATTTCAGACTCTTCTGAGTATTTGCTCAGAGCGGAATGAGAACGACGACAGTAAATAAAGGGTACACTGGAAGTGCACATAAAACTGTCCTCTAAGACCAGCCTGGAAAGCAGGAAGAAGCCAATGAACGTAAGGGTGACCCCCCGTGCAGCCTCCGGGATGGTCAGGTTTCAGTGGGTTTCCCCACACTTCTTGTCAGCTCCTGCTCTTTCACATTCACAAGTTAGTCATCAGCTCCCCAACTAATTTGTCTCTGCTCCAGGCTTATGTCATCAACTCTGTGTACAGGCTTTCCTCTGCAGAAAGAAGTTTGGAACACTTACCACGGGAGCAAACAATCTGATGAACTCACCTTTATGAAGTTTATAACCAGGCAATAGTGAGGCACACCTGCTATCCCAGCACCCTGAGAAGCTAAGGCAGGAGCAAGGTGACCCCAGCCTGGCAATTTTGCAGTTTAGTGTGACTCTGCCTCAAAATGAAAACTAAAAAAAAAAAAACCAAAAAGGCTGGGGCTATATCTCAGTGCAACGATCCTGTGTCTCATCCGCAGTCTTACAAACAAATAACAGCAGCACCAAACCCAAACAATACAAAACTCACACTGCAAACCAGGAACTGTCTTACAAATTTTACAATTAACTCACCATTTGACCATCAAGGCAGTGCTATGAATTAGCTTTTTTGCATCCTTTGAATGCTAATAACACTAAGCTAGGACTTACAGGTAATTTGTCTAAAGTCTTACAGGCAGCATAGAGTCGAGGACTGAATCCAGGTAGCTGTCTCTGGAATATGTACGCAAAATCACTGTGCACTTCTTCCCCTTTACCGGGTTTCTGCAGGGGTGGAGACCAAGGCTGTTTCTACCAATGTGTCTGGTGTCTTTGATGGCACACTTTCCATTGTGAGTTTTAGAATTGGCAGTTCATGTTAACCATCTGCAGTATTTATTTTTGGGAGTCAGGGGAAAAGACATATTTAAATTTACTCTGTTAAGACATTGAGTAGTTGATCACAACTTTCTACTTCAGATAATTTTTGCTATATAATTTCAGTTTTATCCAATGTGTGGTTGTTATATTAGAATGAAGCTTTATTATCAGAATTATGGAAATGGCTTCCTAGGGACAGTGACATTATGCATTATCATAATGTAAAAAATATGTACTAAAATGAAATCTTTACAAAGTGAAGCACATATGCTTCTCAGACTCCCCTAGTTATTCAGAAAAATAACATAACTGATATACTGTACAGTAATACCTCAGTTCATGAATGCTTTGGCTCACAACAATTTGGTTCTCAAAGAAAAGACTTGCAACAAAATTTTACTTCCATTTACACATTCCACGTTGAATTACAAACACAAATGTGGCCATCTTCCCCAAAATCAAAAATTAACTTCATGAGCCACAATATCACTGTATATTTCTATGTTATCATAAGAGGAATATTTTTTGTTGTGGAAACTACATTTAATAAATTTTTTAAAAAGCAGTCTGACTAAATATACATTGATTTTATATACTATGGTATATCTGAGTTTTTATTTTGCTTTTCTATCCAAGTTGTTTAATGGTGCTGATAATCGGTAGCCTTTAGATATTGATTAAACCTGTTTTATCACCATGTAAATCCTTAACATATCAGGGATATTTTAATAATATTGTTCAATAAAACATCAAATTAGAATGATACACTAAATTGTTATCTTACATTATCCTAAGAGCTATGATACAGGTAGTCAAATCATTTGAGCATACCATGAAATAAACATTTCATGGATACTTTACTAGAAAAATCAATTTTCAAAATAAATGCTATATAAAAACTATCACAGGTTTTCCAGGTACCTATGGAAACTGCTATTTTTGTTACTATATATATATATATATATATTTTTTTTTTTTTTTTTTTTTTTTTTTTTTTTTTTTTTTTTTTTTTTTTGCGGTACTGGGGATCGAACTCAGGACCCTGCGCTTGCTAGGCAAGCGCTTATTCCACTGAGCTATATCCCCAGCCCTACAATATATTTTAAAGGAACAGAGATTTTAAATTAGAATTGAGTTATAATATTGATTCATCACTTTAAATGTTGTAGTATGTTATGTATTATATTCATATCCTAAGCAAATGCTATGCACTTTTTCCTATCCAATCATAGATATTATATAACCAAAAAGAGTTATCATGATAATATTCTAAAGTTTTGAATTGACAAAGATTAGAGTATTTTCTTTGGATTTTGAGTTATTGATTAGGATTCTTACCAGTATCATACTTTAAAGGAAATCCAAGAAGTTAGAACTCTTATAAATATTCAAGGAAATACATAGAGTTTTATCCACATACCATCCAAACATTATTACCTAAGAATAAGTGAAGGAAGATGAGCTCATATTCTATGCTCAAAAACATAACTGTTAAAGAACTTCCACTGTGGCCTATGAATATCTCTCTCTCCAACAATTGTTTCCTCCCACCCCACTTAAATAAAACTTAGCTTCTAAGTCTTTCTCATGCTTAATACCCTGGATTTTGACCAGTAAATAACTACTGACCCACAGGTTACTTTCCTTCTCTTTCCAAAGTGAATCTTAACCAACTGTTCCAGAAATCAGTTGAATGTTTAAAATTTCATTTCTTAAACTCTGGGAAATTCTTCCTTCTTTGGCCAAGACAAAATGTCCCTAAAGAGCATCCTTATTCTGAGAACTCAGGTGGATGGTACTCAGATTTTCTTCCACCACATTCCCAGAAACATGAGCAATATGTTCATCTCTCTGTGTTGTAAGAACTGAAAGGACTTTCAAGCCCAGCATGATTAACTTGCTTTGGGTGCGGTTCCTTTCAAAAGGCAGGTTTAGCAAGATGATCAAATAAATATAAATAAATAATTAGACCAGCTGAAATCAAGTGAAATCTGGGCCTGCTTTCTTTTTTCATTTGTAGCTGCTTTAATTATTATAATAAAGTGAACTAACCATTAAAAACCTTATAAAATAGGTCTCTTAACTATAATTGATGAGAACCTATGAAAACTACCTGAAGTAAATATGATTATGTATGTGAAGGAGAAACACATTTTAAATGAAAACTTGTTACAATTATCAGTTATTCCTTCAGGAATTGGAGGAAAACTTCCTTTTTGTGGGAAAACTAAAAAGTAAATAAGTAAGATCTGGATACTTTGCTGAATGGTATAGTGAGCGGGTTTTGTTTTTGTCTGTTAAACCTCTGTCTTTGGGAAATGGTTAAATCTCTACATCTTCTAGTAAGGGTGGGTCTGTCAGTGATCTGCCACTCACAGATTCAGGAAAGAAAGTGTAAAATGTAACCCCGATGATGAGATTGCCTCATTGTTCTGTGCAGCGACTGGTTTGAAGTATGAGTACGTGATGGAAACCTGGCTGGGGCACTCTTTCTTTCTTTGTTGGATGGTAAAAAGTTACTCTGTTCTCTTTGGATACTCAATGCAGAAAGGATGTTAACTACACGCTGTCATCGCCCATTTTCCCAACAATACTGAGAAAATTTGTTTTCAGAACAGGAAATATGCCCAAAATGCTGAGAAAAGTAGAATCAGAGAGTGCGAAGCACAGAAAATAAGCCCAAGATCCTCTCTCATGCCTGTATCACCTTTATATCTGTCTTCAACTAAGGTGAAAAGATTTGTGTTTTTTTATCTTCTAATTCAAACTAGGTTTCTGTAAGATGAATAGTAAGCTAAATACACAAGCAATTAGGTGGATATAATTGTTAATTCAAATAGTCCAGCATATATTCCAGTATATACATATAATGGTGTTAATTATAGTATTGATAGTAACATGAAGGATGCTTTCATGGTGTCTACAGATGAAAATGAAAAAATGGACACTTGTATGAAAGCAGAAAAAGAAAAAATGAGTAAAAATAAAAATACTGAATTTTGTAGGAACACAGTTCATGTACTCTTTTGACTGTTCTTATATATTCACAAAATATCCATTTCATCTTTTTGTTGCATTTAAAATATCAATTAATATTGCAACAAATCCACTTAAACATTCTCAGGAATAACCTTGATTAATGTTAGGTTGTCTTAGAAGGAATGATGGTTAGATTCTTTACAAACTCCCTTTGATATGTTTGTCTTCCCCAAACTTGCTTTTTTAAGTCTCTGACAAGGTATGTCTTAGAAGGAAATAGTAAATGCCAACTTTTAGTTAAAGACATCTTACTATAGCGATACACAATGCCCATGTCTGTGTCAGCATAGTTCACGTAGGTATGAGACTAGTATTCAAGCACACACACACAAATAAAATCATGCCATTTGGAAGAAAGTAGTTGAAACTTGAGAGCATAATGCTAAGTGAAATAAGTCAGACACAGAGTTAAACATCCTATGGCTTTCCTTACACAAAAACTGGAAATTAAAAAAGTAAACTAAAAGAGAGACGGTAGGAAATAAAAAGGTAACCTTTTTGAAGATGAGGAGGCAGTTGGTGGGGAAAGAGAATAGGGATAGTAGTACAAGTTTGAAATCTCATCAAGATATGTTATATACATGTAACAGTTCCCCCAAACGAGTGTAACTACAGAGTATTGCAAACATACACCAATAAAAATACTAAAGTCAATATAACAGAGCTTTTCACCTGATTCCCCTGTTGTGTAATTAGTCATTCACAGCTTAAACTGTTACCTTTAATGAGTACTAATTTAGTAGTATATCCAATCTTCCTGGAATTCTATAGCTTTCTTACAAACAAAGGTAACTACAAACATATTTCTTCATTATCACCATGCTATGTTGGCTTAAGGACAGCTGGTTGAATGCATCAGTCAGGCCGTCTTGCCAAACTAGGTTGTGTGGAGGCTGAATAACAGCACAGCTTGTCTTTGTGGGGTTTTATGGGCATCTTTTCTTTGTGTTCTTTGAGGCCTGACTCAGTTCTGACTTTGTACTTTCTTATAAGCAAATCAATATTTTCCATTGTGATGATCTCACCAACCTATGATCTGGATCTTGCAGAACATAATAAATAATTTATGACTCACTTTGTTCTAGAGCTCTTCCATATCTTTCTTCTCTATGGATATTCTATCCCTCCAAAGCACCTGAATTTATGATTTGGACTTGGATGAGTAAATAATTTTGGTAAAAATAAAGGCTTTTCCCTCGAAACTAGGTATCTCACTGAAAAGACTTTTGGAAATTGTTACTTTATTTAAAAATTTTATTTTAGATCTTCACAATCCATGTTTCTTGTCTTGGTTTTAAAATTTTGAATGAAGATGGAAAGAAAGCGTGTCTAAAGTTGCACTGATTTCGCCCGGTGTGTCCCTCAGCTCTTCCTGCCCTCCACCTCCCCCTCTCTTCCTCCCTCCTTCTTACCTCCCTTCTTTCTTCTTTTACACTACATGTTTTAGCCTGACCTTGATAGTTACCATGCACCTGCCCAAATACAGATTCTACTGTTACATTCATTTGAAGAAATATTGATGTGTCTTTTTGCTGTATTATAATCACCTCATTTTCTCTATAAAACCACATTATTCTCAACTAGCTTCCTAGTTTGTAACAAGAACTATGAAAAGTTACCCTGGTGCTTTATTTTACCTTTAAGATTGTCTAGGAGTTTTGCTTTTCTAACAACATAGCCTCTTAGACTATAAAAAACAAGCTTCAAAGTCCTGCAGGGTTGAAAGTGAGGCCTGATGAGTAATTGGACATCACAGCTGTGTGCTCTCACATCTGACACAGACCAGTGTTGGAAGTGTTATGCATGTAGAAACAAAACAAAAACTAAAGCCTGATCTGCAGCATTTTCTGAATTTTATGGTATAAAATATGTACCTACCACAGCTAATTTCTAAGTACTACGCTGACATCCCTGAACACAGAGCTGGCTAGAGAAGCTGAGTTGGCTCCCGGTGGCCAGGATGAGCTTGCTCCAATGCATCAATGAACAGGGTGGTGAGACAGGACCACTTAGTGTTCTGTACCTAAGCCCCTCTGCTTGCTAATGGAAGGCTATGTTCTATGCAGTGGAAGTCGAAGAGTTATTTTCTAAGGTCATTGCCAATATCAAAGGGAAGAGACAGATAGGAAAGGCCTTCTATTTTCCAGCAGCAATGAAAACTAACTCAAAACAAAACAAAAGAAAAAACTTCATAGATTGTCCTCTTCAAATATAATTAGCAGTAACTAAAATGTGCCATAAATAACGGATTCAGAACATAGTTCCCAGAAGTGATAGCCTCTTCCAGTCTGAGATTACATAGTAATCAATGAAGATGAAAAATAATTATTAAAGCCTACTTAATCATTATTGAATAATTACCAACTTAAATAATTCATTAGAGGCCTTTTTATTTATTTATTCTTATTCTATTTTTGCAAAGTATAATTGCCAAATAAAACAATATATATTTAAGGTACATAACATGACGTTTTGAGATGATACGTTGTGAATGATTACTACAATCAAACTAATTAGCATATTCTTCACCTGACATACTCATTTCAATTATTAATTTCCTCTTCTTAGAAACATTTTACAACAACACACATCAAAATTGTTCCTAAGTAAAAAAGTGCATTCAGCATCTCACTTTGGAGGCAGATAAAACAGTAAACTGAAGAATATTTTAGTTGATCTCTTAATATTTTTATACATTGTTTTGAAAAAAATTAAAAATTAGCAATACCATGTACACTGTTTTGTATCCTGCAGTTTCACTTAATGAAAGGTAGTGATAAATTTTCACCTCAGTAAATTCATGTCAGTGTTGTAATTTCTTATTGATTTAATCTATAATTTTTCTAGCCTCTTATTAAATACACTTACACGTAGCAGTCTTCTTCCTCCTCATTCTTTTCTTCTTGTCTGGTAATGGATTCCCTTCTAATTTCATGTATTGTTTTATATTCCACATGTTAGAGGAATTGTGGCCCTTTTCCTTCTAAATCTCTCTTATTTCACTTATGGTGATCTCTAGTCTTATCCAGTAAAAGGAAAGGAAACTTTTTTTTCAGTAAAGGAAAATTTCATGCACTTTCACGGCAGCCTAACACTCTGTTGTGTCCGTGTATCACATTGTCTTTTTCCATTGATCTGTGGATGGGCTTTTAGAATGGTTCCATATTTTGACTATTGACAATTGTGCTGCAATATGCAGGTGTAACTATCTATTTTGAGAGGCTCAGAGCAGGAAGGAACTCAGAGCAGTCAGTAGACAGGACATATATCTCTAACATGAATTGGAAAGGGATCCACTCAAGCCCAAGCCTGGGTGCCAGTGGTTAACAGAAACAGCCCAGCTATTTCTTGAAGATGGAAGGAAATACCCAGCAAAATTTTTGTCTGAAACAGGCTTCTATTTGCATAGGTATAGTTCAATCCAGTCCATTACACTGAGAACATTTTGTCAGGTTCTTCAAGATTTTATGCTAAGTTAGTGCCTCTGAAGGCACAGAAAAGTCCCATTCAGCTATCACAATGAAATGAGTTTAGGATGAAATGAACTTCTGGCCAGTACTCACCTGTATTTGAGGATGGCCTACTGACTTGTTAGGGTAGCTGTCACTTAGCCTTTTTTATCCAAATTCTTATCAGCCTTCGAGTGCTCTTTGTCTTTAATGTAGAACCCAGAGAACATTCTGCTTCTCAGCAGAATCCACAGGGAGGAGTCTGTTCAAACATATATAATTGTTTTCTTAAGAAATGAAGAGGAAATAAAAGAGAATAAGAAGAAAAAGGAATAGGTGGAGGAAAAAGAATAAATATACAAGGAGAAGGAGGAGAAGGAACAATTTTAAAGAGAAGAACAGGGAAATGATGGGACATTTTCATTATTTTTAACAGGAAGTCTTTCTCAAAGAACAGCATGGATGCTGCATGCCTTACATGTTACTCACAGAGGAGATTACTTTGGGATCCTCCCCCATGTTTGCATGTGGAGCTACTTCCCCAGACACAGGAAAGCATTGAGTGTATTGAGGGGTTCATACAGTACTTGTGATGGGTTATTACTTTGCATTTCTAATTGGACTCCTTACATAAGCATTTATTCTCTGATACCTATATGAATACTCTGCGGTTTAAATTCATTTTTATTTTTGCTTTCTCTTACCGTCTTCTCAAATCTGTTCATTGGTTGAAGTCCTTGAATTCTGAATTCAAATTTTCTCATAGCTGGGCCATTAGTAACTGCTGAAGGATGAATTTTATATTTCCAGTGACATATCTTAGCTCCTGTGGATTGCTTCTTTTATATTTACTGTATATTCTTGCATAGAAACATTGAACCTCAAAGCCTGTCTACAAATTTTGTGTGCATGCTGCTGTTCTCTGTTTGAGACTTTAGCTCCTTGTTGTCAGCTTGCTATGGTTAGAGCTAAAGTTCCCCTCTGCACAGAGTCTTGCGTCTCTGGAAAGTGATTGCATAGGGGGGTTCTGCACTCACTGGTGAACTTATCCACTGACACGTTCCGTAGTTCATGTGCTATTAGGAGGTGAGACCTCCGCAGGGGGGCAGCACTGGGGACGTGACCTGGAAGGGTGTGATCTTACCCAGAGCTCCTCCCCTTCTCCCTCGGCTTCCTGTCTTCGATTTTACTTCTGCTTTAGAACCAGAGGATCGTGAGTTGAATCCTTTAGCCAAAATGTGCCATATAATTTGTCAGAGAGACAGGCAAGCAACTCAACCGGTTCCCTCAATAACGCTTATGCATATAGTCTGGCCGCGAAGTAATTGTCTTTGTGGCCTGAGCCATTCTCCCTCCTTTCTTCATCTCTTTTCTCTCTTTCCTTTCCTCGTTTGCTCCCTTCTTGCTCTGTTACTTCAGATCTCCTCTCTTGCCCGATTTCTGTCTTTACTCTTTTTGAAGTCTCTCCCCCTGGTTTTCACAGCTGCAGCGCTGGCTTATCAAATCGGTTTCATCATCCGCCCTCTTGTTGCTGCAACTCTGTTTCCTATAACCCATTAGTCATTCGCACTTGAAGTAAAGGAGCTTAATGATTCCACCACTCAGTACTTCTCCTCAACATTGACGGTTTCTTCTGCCTCTGTCTCTCCCAACTCACATAATTTTGCCTGTTTCTAATCCCTGAATGTAGAAGCTTAGCTACGGTTCCTGTGTACCACAGTCATTGATGACACATTGTGCCCTTATTGATATGCCAGTGTTTTCCCCAAGGATCTGTCATAGACAAAATCAGATGAAAATTCTTTCTTCTTTGTACTAATTTATAAGTACGTTTTTATTAAAGGTTACCAAGGCAGATTTCAACCAACAAGTTTCAATATTGAACCTAAATTTATATGAAAAATAAGTAAAAGGATATTAAATTATTTAATACAGTTGGAGAAACAGTACATAAAGTCAAAAATATACTTCAGGAATATGAAGCATTGTACAGTAAAGGTACACAGAAAAAAATTAATTAAGGACAGAAGCAGGAGAGGAGCTCATACTATGAAGTGATAATAAAGTTAAGAGGCTCTACTAAAGCTTCGAAAGCTCTTCAGTAACATTTTCTAGACAAGGGAGGGAAAGGAAAAAATATAAAAAAGGATAAAATGGAAACAAAGCTTTGTGAGCAGGGAAGGGAGGAGAAGGAATTGGGAAAAAATAAGGAATTAAGATACATCATGCGCAGGTACAAATGCCCTTTGATGAATATAATCATTAGGTACACCTAAATGTACCAATAACTTATTTAAAGAAAAAATATTTCTAGACAAAAAATTTCCCCAAAGTAATTTATTTTTTTTCTACAATAAAGATAGCTTATCTGCTATGTATGATTCTTGGTAAAGGAAGTATTTGAAGAAATTTTCAGTGAAAAGATGACATATATTCCCTTCTTTTCATAAACTGTACAAATGTACTAATTGGTAATTTATTCTTCATGTATTTCAGTAAAGCTACATGTAGTATTCCTACTTGAAATTTTTTTTTGTGTGTGTGGTACTGGGGATCGAACTCAGAACCCTGTGTTTGCTAGGCAAGCGCTTATTCCACTGAGCTATATCCCCAGCCCCCGAAATTTTTGTTTTTTGCAAAACAATTTTCACTAAGTGTGCAATTATTCCACAAAGTATCACTTTGGTCTAGCTTGGAAAATGTATTTTTGAAAATATGATGTTTATATTGAACATATAATGATGTGTAATTTCTTTATTCTCAGAAACTTGGAGGTATGACTGGAGAATTATCAGAAATAATAATAAATGGATTTAAAAGTATATAAAGTGGGTAATAGTAAAGGCTGCACATATGCTGGGAAGGACGTAAACACATCGGAGAACACAAAGAGAGCTATAGAAATGTCCCACATGTTGAAACAGGTGGTAATAAAATGAGGAGTGGGTGTTTCATAGAAGAAAGAGAACAAGATGGAGTAATGAGGGCTCTGAAATGTTTCAGCCAATGTGAGAATCATATAGGTCATATCAGGATATATTTTCAATGTGCCAGTATTTTAAATCAACAGAACAGAGTATCTTTCTTCACCATGTGTTAAAATCATTCATAAATTGAAGCATAACTAGAATAAATATAAAAGAGTTAGAGAATATAGAAATAATTTTTAAATTAAATTGAAGAAAGTAAGTGAAATAAAGGAATAGGTACAAGAGTAGGTAGAGATGGAGGTAACTTATTTGGCCCAACATGATCTCCAGATGTATTCATTTACCTGCATGGCAGGATTTTGTTTTTTATGGTTGAATAGTATTCAATTCATATATATATACATTTTCTTTGTCAGTTCACATATTCGTGGGCACCAGGCTGATTACATATCTTAGCTATTGTGAATTTGTCCACATTAATATACTGCAAGTATCCCTGTAGTATAGTGACTTTAATTCTTTTAGGTATGTACAAGGAAGGACTTAGTATATGCAGGACATATGGTAGTTTGAGTTTTAGGCTTTGAGGAACTGCTATTGTGATTTCCACAGTGGCCATCGCTACTGGGTTTGAAGCCAATACTTCAATTCACGCTAGGCAAGTTCTCTCCACTGAACTATATCTCATTCTCAAATATGTGATCTTAATAAACTTTTTCCTTATTTTAAAATTTTATATCACCTGATGCATAAAGTACATAAAATTATACCTGTCAGTGAAGGTAACACGGTATTTTGATACACATTTACATTATGTAATGTTTAAATCAAGTCAGAAATGTCTATGTCCTCAAGAATTTATCATATCTTTATGGCAAAACCCTACAGAGTCTGTTCCTTCCTTTAGCTTTTAGATTGTGCAGTATGTTATTGTAGTCCCCACCCCACTGTGGGAGAACAGAGCAGAATTTCTTCTTTCTGGCTAACAGTGACTTAGTATCTGCTGACCCAGCTTTCTTCATCCCTCTCTCTCCCTACCCATCCAGCCTGTGGTCACCATAATTCTCCTTCCAACTCCTGTGAGATCAATTTTTCTGTATATCATGTGGGAGCCAGATCATATGGTACTTGTCTTTCTGTGCCTGACTATTTCACTTATAAGGCTTCTCAGTTCTGTCCTTGTCACAACGACAGAATTCCATTTCTTGCCTGAGTGTTTTCTGCTTTGTGTATGTACTGCATTTTTTAAATCCACTAATCACTTAATAGATAATTTGGGTGTTTGGCTTTCTTGATTATTGTGAGTGGCGCTGCAAGAAGCCTGAGGTGCGATATCAACACACTGATTTGCTTTCCTTTGAATATATACCCAGCAGCAGGACTGCTGGATCATGCAACAATACTATTTTTAATTGTTTAAGGAAACTTTGTGCTGTTTTTCATAATATCTATGCTGATTTACATTTCCACTAATTGCATGCAGGTGTTCCCTTTTCCCCTAGTGCTGGTCAGCACTTCGGATCTTTGGTCTTTCGGGTAGCAGTCTCACTTGGGTGGGAGATACCTCATTCTTTCTATTTTAATTCCCCTTACAGCCAATGACGTTGAGCATTTTCAAACCTCCGTTGTTCGTGTATACATCTTTTTTCAAGAAATACCTATTCAGGTATATTTCCCAGTTACTATTCCATTTTCTTGGTATTTTTTATATATTCTGGCTATCACTCTCTTGTCAGATACAATAACAAAGTGGTTTGATAACATTCCCAACTGCTAATATATCCTAAGTCTACAGGGTATAGAAGTTCTCATCCCTAGGTGCCAAAGAAAGTGAGTTATGCTTTTGTTCTCCTTGATTGGACAACATACAGCAATCACCTAGTCACAGTGCATCTGCACATACATTGTAATAATACATGTTACCTATATATCCACTATGAATTTGTAAAAGTTTTAAGAACTCGGGCCCTATGAATTATTTCACCGTAGTATGACCAGTGTCTCATATAGCACCCAACATTAAAAACACATTTGTGAAGTGAATTTGAGGGCCGGTTAAAATTCCCCTCTCCTCATTTGGCACTTATTTCCTCACTAGTCACTCCATCAGTTCCCCTTCTTAGTCCCACTGCCTCTTCTGCCCTAAATGAGAATTACTGCATATGTTGTACTGCAGTGCATGGGCTACAGGAAACAAGGTAAAAATTATTTCATGAGAGAAAAGACGTGGCAGTACCATTACGAGAAATGATAAAATTAAATATTGGCAGAAAGGACTTACTGATTTTTATACAAGGGCAATTTTGTTGAAATACATATACTTAAATTTGGGGAATAAATTCTTATTGTAAGAACATTTCTGAGAATGAAATAAATTTTTATAAATTTAGTTTTCTTATCTATAACTAAGATGATTTTACTGAGTCATTCTTATTCATAATCACCTGTGGAAATACACAATACAATTACCACAATTATCAAACCTGAAAAGTACCTTCCTTAGTAAAGTATTTAGAGCTAAAATTTTCTGAGATGGCGTATAAAAGCTTCATATTTTATTTTAATTTTACAAACAATGAAAGTATCCCTTTAGTCAAGCATTTCAGACAACTTTATCACAATAATAATGAATGATAGTTCTTTTGTCATCTTGGTAATGAGAAAATTATTCACTTTTAATAAGAATCAGTTTATGTAATCTAGTAATTTAAAATTTTAAGTGTTCATTAAAATAATCAGATAAAATTAACTTTCACTCACCACAGAATAAATGTGTTATACTAATTTGACAGATGCAGAGTCTCTAATGAAATACTTCAATATACAATCATTTTCTACATTAGCATCTTATGAATACTTAAAAAATTTGATAATTATGTATGTGAATATGATTTTCTCTAATTATTTTTAAAAGTGAGTAAAAAAGCATATAGAAAACTTCTGTATGTATTTTTTAATATCTATGAATAAATATTAAAATATTACAAACTAATAACTTAGTTTTTACTACAATATTTATGATTATTTAAGTGAAAAATCAAATAATGTTTTCATACATTGTTTTGGTATTTTTTGTTTGAGTTTTTTTTGCATACATTGTTTTATAAATATGCATGTGATTGTTTTTCTTAGATTATTTATTTTTATAGAAACTAAGAAAACATGAGACTTAACAAAAAATCTTCCATTACATCTTCCCTTAGAGTTTGCATTTGGCTGGAAGGTAAAGAGAACAATTTGCTCCAACTAATGCTTTTCTCACCTGTCAATCCTTTCCTTTACCAGCCAGCAAAGGATGATATTAAGATGTTCACACTGACACAGGATGGTGCTACCGCAGAGAGAGGAAAATAAGGGTGCTACTGTGCAACAGTCTTTACTGCCATAAACACAACAGTTTCATTTTCTCATGCTAATGACTTTGTCCTCCCATGTTAAAAATGTAAAAATTACAAAGAAAGTTTGAAGCAACTGTTATGTATCTCATGATTATAATGCAAAATTGGTGTGGCTCTGAAGAGACTATTTTCTCTAAAACTAGGAAGAGATCTGCATTTTCAAAATGACTTTTTACAAGGTAAGCAGAGTGGAGGATATCAAGCGATAAAGAATAAAAACTCTAAGAAAAAGCATAGAATGTCAAAGTTGACTTGCATATAAATAGGGACTAATATGTTGGAGAAAATTTGAAAATACCTTTTAAGTTTCTGGACAGTAAAACTAGTTCAAAGCAGTAATGTAACACGGAGTGTTTGGCTCTAGTCACTTGGCATACGTATTAGATTATTCTTTCAACTGATTTGTTTCTCAGTCCAAGATTCTTTGTTCACATAAATAAATGTAATATAAGAGCCACAATCGCTTAGCAGAATTTTGTTATAAATTGTCATCCTGGTGAAATATAACATGTATTTAAGTCATCACATAAATGAAAGTACTGCATTTAAAAATTCTTCTCAGAAAAAATTAGAGAACATTTTATAGATAAACTTTTAATGTAATAACAGCTTGAGATGAACAGAAAATTTAAGAAGACAGCCCAGAGGGGACACAGATTTGAAATAAATGAATTTATATTTTATAATTGACTATGTTCCATATATTAACTAGATTTTCTTTGTGTAATCAAACATCCATTTCTGTTGTAGAAATCCATTCAGGAGATCACGTGACACTTGGTAGTCTTTAGGCCCTCTGATCTACGACACTTTCTCCATCTCTCCTTGTTTTCAATGGTTTTCACAGTTTTGAGGAGCACCTCCGTTCTCACTGAATGTCCTTCAACTGAGATTTGTTTTCGTCATGATTAGATTGGAGTCCTGTGTTCCTGGGGGAAGATCACAGGTGTGAGATGCCTTTTTCATCAGGACATACCAAGACTACTACATATCAGAAATGAATGAGCGCTTTGATGTTGGTCTTGATCACCTGGCTGAGGTGGCGTTGGTTAGGGTTGCCAAGTTTCTATAGTACAAAGATCCTTTATTTTCCTCTGAGCTTTCCTACCATGTTCTTTGAAATGGAATCTCACTCAGTGCTCCAAGTCCTTCAGGCCAGTGGTGTTACAGAAGTTGTCTGGGGTCCTAAGCAGGGGATTTTTCTATTCTCTTCAACACATTTATTTATTCAGTAATTTATTTATATAGATGTATAATAATAAGTATTTATTTAATACTTTAAGCTATGACTAAATTCTATATTTTGTTAGTTTTCTTGTTTAGTTAGCTTTCATCTCAAGAAGCCCTTTTGGTTTGACATAGTTTATCCTCTTGTTTTTTTTTTAAGCAGTTTTCTACCCTGGAACTACAAGATGTTCCACAGTCTATTTGCATATTCCCTGGCTCACTCCCTGAATTGGTCACTTCTCCATTTACATTGGCTTTGGAAGATATATGTGTTTGGATTGTGTACATACATTACACATCAGCAAATGTAGTGTTCATGCATTCATTTAACCCAAAATGATGACAGCACACTAAGCAATTCTGACTCAGAATCTAAAATATTGCCAAGATTTCTCCTTCTATATTCTTACTTAATTTCTCTGTCAGAACCAATGCTCTGTCAAATTAAGGTTTCTCCCCGGGCCAGCCCTTTTCCAAGTAAAAGATTAAACTCAATGGACTTTCTGTAGAAAAAAAATCACAGAAAGACCTACCAACAGAACCATTCATTAAATAGATCAGTCATAAATGCCAATGCAAGAAACATGCACTTCAAATAATTGTTGGAGATAGAAGCACTGTTCTTAAAATATGCACATTTAGTACATTTGGTACATGTGAAGATGCTTTGCTGAAGAAAATCAATAATTTTCTGGATAAATTATTATCATTTTTATAGCATAGAATTAGTGTTATAAATACTTTAAATGTCATTTCACAGAATCTCACAGTATTAACAAACATGTTTTTATTTATTTATTTAATAAACATGTTTTTCAAGTTATCTCATGACAGTAGTTCCTAAATGTTAAGGAAACAGCTTAGAGAATAATAAGGTTAACTACATAGTAAAAACCAAAACTGGAAGATGCCATTTAAATTTGAGGTTATGGTACTTACTCTCCACTAACTCTAGATTTAAAATTATTATGCTATTTGAACAGTCCATGATATATAAATCTTGGAAACAGCCTATATGTCCATCAATAGATGACTAGATAAATTGTGCAGTATTCACACACACAATGGAGAGTAACACTCTTTCATAAAGGAAATAAACTTAGGTCACGTGTAAGAAAATGAATGCACCTCAAGACCATAAGGTGAAGTGAAATAAATCTGACACACGGCTCAAATATCACATGGTTTCTCTTATCTAGCAATGGAAATTATAAAGATAGAGTAAAATGAAAAATAGGAAGTAGAGAGATCTTTCTCATCTGGGAAGGGGATCAAGAGATGCAATTAGAGGAGGAAGGACAACCGGGAAAGAGATAAAAAAATAGGCAGGATGTGTTATATATGTGCAGCAGCTCAAGACAGGGAATTTTAACATGTATTAATTAAAAAAAATTTTAAACTCAGTATATCCTTGTCTTGTTGCTGATATTACAGTAAAAGCTTTCAGTTGTTGTCCTTTTGGTATGATGCTGGCTGTTGGTCTGTCATGGATGGCTTTGATCCAGTTGAGGTAAAGACCATCTATTCCTATTTTTTGTAGCGTTTTTATCATCAATGCATGTTGGACTTTGTTGAAAGCTTTCTCTGCATCTATTGAGATGATCATGTGGTTTTTGTGTTTAGTCCTATTGACATGGTGTATAACGTTGATTTGTGAATATTGAACCATCCCTGCATTCCTTGAATGAATCTGATTTGGTTGTGGTGTATGATTTTCTTGATTATTCGCTGCATTCTACACGGTAGTATTTTATTGACTATCTTTGCACCTATATTCATTAGGGAGATTGGTCTGTAGTTCTCTTTCTTGGTTGGGTCTTTCTCTGGTTTTGGTATCAGTGTAATACTTGCCTCCAGAAAGGAGTTAGGGAGAATTGCACCCTTTTCTATGTCATTGAAGAGTTTGAGGAGTACTGGTATTAAATCCTCTCTGAATTTCTTGTAAAATTCTGCTGTGAATACATCAGGGCCTGGGCTGTTCTTTGTTAGTAAGTTTTTAATCATGTTTTCAATCTCATTAATTGATATTGGGTTGTTCAGGATTTTTATATCTCTTTGACTCAACCTTGGTAAATCATATATATCTAGGAATCTGTCCATTGCTTCTGAGTTTTCTATCCTATGGGAGTAAATATTTTCCAATTAAGAATTAATGATCTTCTGAATTTCTGTACAATCTGTACTAATTTCATCCATTTCATTCCTTATGCATGAATTTGAATTCTTTCCTTTCTTTTCCTGATAAGGGTGGCTAGGATTTTATCAATTTTATTTATTCTTTCAAAGAAACAACTCTTTGATTCACTTATTTTTGTAGAGTTTTCTTCATTTCAGTTGCATTAATTTCTGCCCTAATCTTTATAATTTCCTCCCTTCTTTGGACTTTGGGCTTGACTTGTTCTTCTTTTTCTAAAAGTATGAGGTTCAACGTTAAGCTATTTATTTGTTCTCATTGTGTTTTCCTTATGTGTGAGTTCACCACTATAAATTTTCCTCTGAACACTGCTTTCATTGCCTTCCACAGATTCCAGTAAGTTGTATCTACATTTTCATTTGTTTATAGGTATTTTTAATAATTTAATTTAAACAACATTCAGATGTCACCTCAATCCAGTAAAAATGGCTATCTTAAGAAATCAACCAATAAGAAATGCTGGTGAGGCTGTGGAGAAATAGAACTCTTCTCCACTACTGATGGGAATGCAGACTGGTGAAACCACTGTGGAAATCAGTTTGGATATTCCACAGCAAACTGGGTCTAGCGCTCCCATTGAACTCAGCTACTCCCCTTCTGGGTATTTTCCCAGAAGATCTCAAAACATCATATCACAGTGATATATGTGCACCCATGTTCATAGTGGCACAATTTGCAACTGCCAAATTATGGAAACAACCCAAATGTCCATCCCCTGAGGATTGGATGAAAAATCGTGGTACATTTATATAATGGAATATTACTCAGCCATAAAGAAAAATAAACTCAAGGCTTTTATAGGAAAAAGTTCACAACTAGAGACCATACTCATAAGTGAAATAAATCAAACCTGCATGTGTAAGCAATGTATTGTCACACTAGTGTAAGAACCTGAAGGAGTGAGTAAAAACTAGGAGGTATGTGTTATGGTTGTGAAATTTTGTCAACTTGGGGAGTCTAGAGGTTTGCCTGAGGATTCAGCAGGAAGCCAAAGTGTTTACTTTATACACATCTTGAGCCTGTGGAAGAGGAGGTCATGGAGATTACGTGAGAGCTACACGCCCTCTGGGTGGGGGTAGGTGGTTTACAATGTAAGGGAGGGGAAGAGGCTGCTTGCCCTCCATTCCTCCCTTTTACTTGTTGTTTTTACTGTGCTCTGCCACCATGAACGTTTGCCCTCTGCCTTGTGCCAGTCTACCTCAGAGCCAGCCAAGTATGGACTGAAACCTCCACAAACTGTAAGCTTAATAAACCTTTCCTTCCTTCATTTTGGGTTTCGAGTATTTTGTCTCAGCAATGAGAGAAAAATAACTAAGACAGTATGATAGACATTGTGAAATGAAAGGAAAATGCTCAAAAGGGGCAACTGGGGTGTGGGAAAGGAGAAGGGAAAGGGGACATTATGTACGTACGTATATACAGGATAGCTAACAGTTGTACTACTGTCCTCTCGTGCTTTACTGAAAGGAACAGTTAATGATTACTTGTTTGATCAATCTTGCATGTCTCTGTTTGTTTTCCTGAGAAACCACTTTGAAGATATCAATAAGTAATACAACAACCATTGTTAATTCCCTACCACTTTGTCTATAACTCTGTATTGTTTGCATTGTTCTTATGCTATTTTGTAAATGGATGTCTGTGCCTGTTTGTTAATGTTTTCTTCTTTTATTTTTAAAATAAAATAAATATCAGTATAATATTGAAAATCCAGGAGAAATAACGACAGTATTTTGATCATGTTTATTTGGTCCGTGCTGGATTACCCGACATCATTGACAAAATCATTGGAACTGTTTTTAACTTTACTGTTTTGTTAATTTCTCTAGAATGCGAAAAAAGACATGACTGAGGCATCTCACTCTGAATCGGTTTCCATTGCAGTGGCCTTAGAAAAGCATCCACATGTCATCTAGCAACCTATATCTCTCTTTTCAAAATAAAAGCAAAACTAAGTGGAGACCTTCATTAAATATTTATTAGGAAATAGTTATTAAAATAAAAACTAAAAGGAATTAGTGTTCATCAGACTCTGTGCTGTTTTGTTTTTAATGTGTTGATTTTATTTAATCCTTAAGCTATCAAAGTCAACGTTTTTCTCCCCCTTCCTGTAGATGCGAAGATCAAGTTGAGACGGAGGTCCTGGCTTCTCAACCAGACTCCACACAGAGATGTGACGCTGGAAAGAAGGACTCCGCAGATTTTTTTAGTCCAGGGAAGACCAAATTTTTGAAAACAACTACAGTACTTTGTAGCTTTGTTACTGCAAGCTTTATAGGGAAAGAAGCAGGAAGCGCCATCCTGAGAATGTTTGTGCAGGGTTCTGGGAGGGCAGTGAGATCCTTTTGTGAGCATCTGCCGGTGGGGAAGGCCTTTACATACCGGATGTCCTGAGGGAAGGACAACAAAAACTCCCAAGAACATAGACGCAGGAACCAGAAAAAGAACTTACAAAGCGGAACTGAAGTACTCACCTAGCCCTTGGGAATGAAGCAGGGTAAATATGACTGAACAATAAATAAATAAAAAACTACAAGGGGGAAATGAGAGCTGCAGCAGTAAAAACCGTAGGTCATGGGAGCTCAGTCACCATGACGCTGTGTCAAAGTGGAGATGGGCGAGCTGTAATACCTCGCTGAAAGGGACAGGACTGGGGAAGCAAGCAACGTATTCAAGCTATACAGCAAACGTGACTAAGTTACAAAAGGATCTATAAGATTTCAGAAATTTATCCAAGGACACTCCCCATCCAAAATAAATACTAGGATGCACACATGGTCCTCACAGCTTAATGAATTACTACCACTGACAGATAAACAGCCTAAATAAACCTTAGTATTTCTGTTTTAATTCATTTTCAAATTTACTTATATTTCCAATATTTATTATTCTTATACTGCTAAAGAGCTCATTTGGAAAACTACGTTATTTTGTAGAAAAACAATTTCTGGGTCTAGGTAAGACTACCCTCATAAACTTACACTGATGTGAATCTCTCTACACCCCAGCACCTGCCCATTAAAGCCCACAAAATAACAAACTACATCCTCCATACAGGCGCTTACATGAACACAGCAAAAGATTTTCAAAGACAAATTCTAGTATGGACGTGCAAATATAAGTGGGGACAGATTGTATTTTTAATGTGCTCTCCAACCTTATTCTCTTAAATTTCTCCTCATATTTTAATCATGACAGTCAGTACTTTAGCTACTCTATTTGATAGAGATGCATTGTAAATCAAAATTAATCAAGTTCTAGTGTTTAAAGTTCTTTCGCTGAGGAACTCACTGTACTATATTGATGGCCCTTGATTAACTTAATTACATACTGTGTAACTTCCATAATACCTTTTGTAAAACTGCCATTTAATACCCAGTAAAGAAAATTCTTCAAATGGAAAGAAATGTGTTAAGGAAATATTTCAAGAATATGGATAACCATGTATTATGTACTACTGCATGAGTAATTCTATAAATTTTCAAAGAAAACATCTGTGAAGTCGTGTTAAAACATAGTCTGAAAGAAAGATCTTAATATATTTTTTCTGGTCTAACATTTAAAAAATGAAAAATATCTGTACAAACTTACAAATCTAAATAAGAAGGTATTATTTAATAAGTAAACAAAGAGCTCTGTAATTTGTCATAGGAATAAAATGTACTGTAGGTATACATTAACAGTGGAAAAGAAAAACCATCACCTACATAGAGTTATGGATTTTATTATCAAAAAAGTGCACTTGAAAATGTAACCACAAATATCTTAAAAAACTAGATGTTTCTCTGGATTGCCTATCATTGTAGCAAACTGTTTTCTTCTGCAGTTCAAGAATATTTGAAGTTGCATCTTTAAATTATAGAAGCCATACATGCACAAAACTGTGATGGATTTAAGAATATGGAATAAAAATTATACACTCTGAGGCACAACTCCCTAGAGGTTAGGTAACCACCAAGAAATGTTTTTCTTTTCTGTTATTTTGATGGGAACTAGTATAATTTCACATGTTATGCTAATATTTTCATAGCATTTTTATTCTTTGTTGGCTGCCCACCGTGAGAAGCGAGCTGTTCAGACCGTGTCTCTCATTATCCTACAACTCACAATTTACTGTATTTTTATATATTATTTTATGACATGTTTATGATTTAAACAGTGCTGATATCCATATGCTAATCAATTTTGATTAGTATGTGTTGATTCCCTGTATCATAGTCACTTTTCTCTTCAGTTAGGCACAATGACTAACACACATCTCTAAGGAGTCTATGGTCACCTAGTTCTAAGGCAGGATGGAGAGGCAGAGGGCCACAGACAGGAGAGTTGCTCATGGGATGGCGGTAGGAGAGATAGAGAGAGAGACAGGGGGGAGAGGGAGAGAGAGAGAAAGAGGGAAGCAAGGCAAGGCGGGGTGGGACGATGTGAGGTCTTAAAGAAAGAGAAAAAAAGACAGAGATAG
>PVLD010000627.1:216745-262238 GCA_004027595.1 Dinomys branickii | reverse complement strand
GACTGCTCCCCCACCCTCCCAGGGTTCCCTGCAGGTATAGGGATGGATCTCCTCCCCCACTCGGTGATCTGGTCGCGAGCGCCGATATCTCACCAGTTATTGGAGTCCCTGCAGGCATGAAGGTTCCAAGGTGCCAGTCTATCCTTTGGGGCTTTCTGCGCGGCCCGCCCGATGCACACGAAACGTGAGACCGCTGGGCATTGCTGCCGCCAGAGAGCCGATCTCTGTCGGGAGTTGCCGGAGAGCTGCGCCGGCTCGGGGGGCGGGAGGGATCGAGCTGTCCGTGTTCTCAGGGCGTTAGGACCCAAGCAAATCTTCCTCCTCGCTCTCGGCGTTTGGGGCCCTCTGCGCGGCCCGCCCGACACGCGCGAAACGTGGGATTGCCGGGCGTCTCCGCCGCTAACAAGCCGATCTCTGTCGGGAGTCGCCGGGGGGCTGCACCGGCTCGGGAGGCGGGAGGGACCGAGCCGGCTGCGCTCCCACGGCGCTTGGACAGAGCCAAGGTTCTTCCCCGCGCGGATCGTTCCTGGCTCCCAGCGTCTGGGGCTTTCCCACGTCTCGCCCCGGCAGCCTGGTCCGCCCTACCACATCTCCCCCGGCATCTCAGAGAAATACGCCCAGTTTAAACTTCCCAGCCGAGGTCCCGGCATTCACGCTCGCCAAGTCTGTCTCGAGCTGGCCGTGTTTATTAAGGAGGTTCGCTCCCTTGCTGCTCACCTGGTCGCCATCTTCCCCGGAGCCCCTATTTTTTTCTTAAACTCTTTACCATTTTATGTTGGGTAATATTTATTATACAAGCTGCATTAGGGAGAATCATGATTTTCCATTTGACTTATTGTATCTTCCTGGACCTTTACACTTTATTTTCTCCTCTGTTTGTTTGTTTGTTAAACAGGGTCCGGCTATGTAGTTCAAGGCGGCCTTACACTCACTATGCAGTCCACACTGACCTTGACTTCATGGCTATCCTCCTACCTCAGCTTCCTGTCTGCTGGGATAGTGAAAATGCATTACCACAGCGCTTTTGTTTTCTTGTATGTAGTTTTAAAATCAGCGCTTATGATTTTCATTCCTGTTTCACGTTCATTTATTAGTATACCTACTACTTTATGTTGTTTTATAGGCCATCCTGAAACCTGAATCCATCATTCGTTTAATTATTGTCCAATTGTTCCCTAACATTGTTAATGTACTGCCTGCAGACCCTGCATCCACTGCCCCCATAGGTTGCCTTCTTTTTATGGTGTCTTTTTATGTAGCTTTTCTATAATGCTTGCCATAGATAATGCCTACTTTGTATTAGTTCTGTTCATTTTCCATTGTTTCTCAAACTTAGAATTAGAAGAATACCCTTTATCCTGTGGCCTCATTCCTATGAATGCATTCAGTGTTAGTGTTTGTACCTGTGTTTCTCCCTTCGGTGAGTGATGTGGACTTCTTCAATTTTTCTTAATTTACCCTGTTGCCTACGTGTACAGAGGTTCTGAATACCCATTTAAACTTTGTCCATATAGTGACTGAATCATGCTTAGTGTATTATTGGTTAGATAACCTGTAGTACATACTTCTGAGGTCAGAGTACTTTGGACTAAATCAGAACTGGTTATGATTCAAACATAACATCTAAGACTTCACTGGGTCTCCTTTGACTTTAGCATTTTTCTTCAAAAGCCTTAGCCTAACTAGCCTAGGACCTTGTAGGCCATTATCTGATAAATAGTTTATTTTTGATAACTAAGAAGCCAAATATACATAAGCAACATCAAATTTTTATTATTTTAGACCACTGAGTATTGGGAATATTTGTTATGCATTGTAATTGTAGCAGTAACTCATGGTACATCTATATAATATCCTTCCATGAACACTCTCAGCAAATGTCATGCATACTAGTATTTAAAGTGGTTAGTGTAACAAACATAACCTAGCTTATCATTAAGTTAATAATTTTACTAGCCTAAATTACACTGAAAATAGAACTCTTTTGGAGACAATCTGTACTGCTACTCTTTTGTTTAATTTTAAATCAAATGTAGTTGAGAGACCAAAACATAGTAGAAAGACCAAATTAAAGATATTTTAAAGAAATTTCATAGTAGTTTTTAAACTTTTATTACAAAGTGAGGTAAGTTATCTTGTATTTTCACAATTTATCTTTAGTTCTTAATCAAAGCCCATTTCTAATAACTTCTCCTATATCTTAAATAATTTTAAATTATATTGTAATGAAATATCTACTTCTGAATCTTCATTGGATGAAATTTTAAACTTTTTATATTTTTAAATGACTTTTATCTACTTCAATAAAATGTGCTATTAAATGAAACATGTCATAATCTGTAGAAACCTTGTTCTTTGAAGCTTATTTTATTGTCCTTTGATCCTTTTTTAGCTTTCACTGCATCTGACTTATTTTTATAAAAATAAAATATGACTCTCCACAGAAGAATATTTTTCTGTTAATGTAACGGTATCACCCAAAAATACCCCAATGCAAAGTTTAAATTTCAAACTATATTTTCAATGTCTTCTCTCATGGTTGTACATTATAGTACTTTATAGGTTGGCAATAAGAATGGAAAAGCAAGCCCACTTCACACTGTCACCATGTTCAACTGCACATATATGTTGTCAGCTACATCCAGGACACTTGTTTAAAATTTCTCTATTTAGTGTCTGCATTTTCTCATCTACTGTTATCTAACCCATGGACTGGGGACTGATGCTTTGTGTGAAGTGTTTGTTACTGAGCATAACAGAAGTATGAAAATGTTAAGCACTTAGAGTCTCTACAGTCACATACTGAGGGATGACCACGCTCATGTCATGCAGTGCAATATGAGTGCATGCTGGTGCCGTGCATGGCTTGTGGTCCACTGCCTGCAGTAAGTAAAACCCTGTCACACTGAGTGGTGTTGCTGAGATTATCAGTCATCTGCAACTTAAAAGCATATTAAAATATGATAAATGTAAATATGTACATTGTGGGTTTTAAAATCTCAAAAATCTAATTACTAGTCAAATATATTTTTATAATCTGTCAACATTAGAGGTATTAATGAAATAAAATGTACATTGTTTTTAATTCTAAATTAATAATGGCAAAGTAAGGTTCATTTTAATTTTTTTTAGAAGTGACACCATTTTATGAATTTGACAAAAACAATACACTCAAAATAGGTGATAAAAATGATTTTGAAGACTTGAAAACCAAAATATTTTATGTAGGTTTTACTCAAAAATATCAGTCTTCATATATTTTCCTTGCTCTGGTAGCTCAACCATCAATGCTAATTTAATACTGCAACCAGTATTGTCTGTGAAGATGTACTTTCTCTTCAGGCAATGAGGCCATCAAAATGTATTCAGCTATTACATACAAAAGATAAAATCAGAATTAAAAAAAGGAATTTTTCAAAAGAAAGCAAATTCTTAATCTTATAAAATTTGGTTAAATGTCCTTTCAATTAAATGTCTTTTGAACTAAATGCTGAAGAAAGTATTCAATTTTCAGAGATAAATATAAGTGCTTTATAGATATCATGTAAATCATTACTTTAGATTCCAAGACTAAAATCTTGTATATATCTGACAAGACAACATCCAAAAATGTTTTGTTTTGTCTTTAAAAAAAGAGTAAATCTGCAAAAAGGAGCAGTAGAAAACAATACAATTTTCATTTCCTGGTAGATTCAATATCAGAAATATACCAGTTCTCTAAAAATTAATATTTAAACTCCATGTAATTCTAAATTGCTATGGGATATCATAAAATACACCAAGCTTAATTAAAAGATCATATAGAAAGATACTATATAAAAGAAGCTGAAAATATCTGAGAATAGTAAATTGATTTACCAAGTTTATTTTTAAAAATGTATTATGTACTCGTTACATTAGTGCAGTGGTCTTGCCCCAGAGTTAGATTTCTGTAACAATAAAGTATTTAAAAGGTCAAGGGTTGGAGCACTGCACATAGACACCTCCTGTGTGATGGAGACCCCACCACATAGTGGAATGGTGATCAGGAAATGCGAAGTCATTTAGTGGTGCTGGAATTCCTGTGCAAAATTAGATCATTGTCTCACAAAATGTCCATCAGGAAGCAGTAAAGTTGAGTTACTATTTAATATCTTATATTTTCAGGAGAAACACAGCAGTATCTATTAGACACAAAGATGTTTATTTGTTTAGGTCTAACCAGCTGATAAAATAGAACTGTGAAAGATTTCTTCTAGTCTAAAAAGTTATTGAGCCATTAACTGAGTAATTTGGGACGATTGTGCTTCATATGTGAAACCTATGTATATAGATCAGGGACTCAAATGTAAAAGGCAAAAATCTAAATACTTTAGAAGAAGATGTAGGATATGCAGCTATATAATTTCCAAGTTGAGAGGGTGTGCCAAGCACAACCAACACATTTTTGGCAGAAGAATATCTAAAGAATTCATTAAATCAGTAAAAGAAAATAACAAATCAGAAAATACTATGAAACAAACCAACAATGAATATTTACAGACACCTCATAGAGGCAACCATATAACCTATAAATATTTGTGAATATGATCAACCATATCAGAAGTCAAGGAAATGTCAATTGACAATAAAATATAATTTCATGAACATCAATGAAAAGTGGAAATGTCTGATGATATCATGTGTTATTGTGATTCAAAATAAAGTCATTCATATCCTGGCTGTGACATGGTATGCTTGGGGCAGCTCTTGCGGTATCCTCAATTGGTTAGCTCCAGCACATGTTGACTGCACAGAAGACTTCCACAGACACACACCAGTGCTTTGCCCAAACCGTAAGGTCTCCCTGCCAATACACAAAGCTAGCATTCACTTGGCTACAGACTGGAGGAGACTCTAGGGTATGTATTTTTCTTCAGGGAAGCCCCTTTTCTCTAGGCCCCTGCCAACTTCCATCAACTCAGTACTATCAAATTTCAATTTCTTTCTTCTTGTGTTTTGTACACCAAACTGTCCCATAGCTTAAAATTCTTCCAGATTAAAATTCCTCCAGATTACACTTTCCTCCACACTTTTCCTGCTCTAGATGTTACCCTTCTGTAGTATATGTACTTTAAAATATGAAGACAGCATTGTATATATTAGCATATATATAAGATATATATATCAGATTATTCAACATGCTTTATTGTGATCAAACTTGAACATGGGAATTTAATAGGAGATAATGTCATTCCTACAAAGATAAAGACTATATCTACACCTGCAACAGATATAGTTGCTTTCTTCCTTTGTGAGGTATAACATAATTGTGATAGTAATTTACAAGATTTGCTGATCTCCTACAATTGAAGAGCCCTGTGTGAGAACACAAAAATGGAAGCTCTCACAGACTATGGTTTGGTTTACCGCACCACATCTACATAATGATAATCCATTCGAGTGAAGTTCTCTGAAGGAATTCTTCTGCTCTTTCAAGTGCAAGACTATCAAATTAAATACATTTTTTTTTAATTTTTATGTTAGCTGTATTTTACAAAATATATGTGGCTATGTCAAAGGACATAAAGCCAGCTGAAAGTCCCCAGGGACTAAAGAGGGAATGAATTGAGCAACTTAGGAATATAGGCATTGGTTACATTATTTTATTACATAAAATAAACATCCATGATGTCACACTGTTATAAAGAAATGATTGAATGAGGAATCAGTGTGACAGTACAGGTAAGTCCCTGGGATACATGTACTGAACTATAATAGTACTACAGCTACAAAGGCACTAGGTGTAGACAGCTTTGGTTCCATCATGTGGGCCTACCCTGGCATATGTGGTCGGCTCTTACCTGACACTCCACTTGGCTTGCATAAGTGCATGCTCAGTGTCCATCACAGCTTCCTCTCTGCTTTATTTGCCCCAGTTTAAAGCGTTCCTTACTTCGGGTGATCGATGAGTGTCTCCTACATAATACACATTCTTTATAAGGAGCATGTATGTATCAAGCATGTTTGGTGGAAGAAAACATCAATGGTGTTAAGGATTACAATTCAGCTTACAGTTCAACTGACCATTTTTGAAAATTTATCATATGAAAGCATTGTGCATTCAGTAGAAACTACACAGAGTTTTCAATTTTTATTTTTCCCCAGGCTGGAGGACCTGCGGCACAAGGCTCTCTTGCTCTACTATGTGCGGCCAGTGAGCTGCAGTGCACAGTCAGCATGAGGTGGAGAGTCACACCCAACACTCCCCCGTGCTGTGTGGCTCGGCTAGAATGCTCAGCAGGCGTAAGTGCATCACATCCATCTTCAGCTTAGGACGTTTTCATCTTCTGATGTGTTTATTAGGACATGATCCCATCCTAAGCCCAGGAGCATCTGTCCCCTTGATCACTGATGTAGACATCATGCCCTCTGCGTTGTTGGCCCCAAACACTACTTCACTATTGGAGATGGGTAAAGATATAGTCGAGTTGGTATTTAAGCCACAAAGAGTAAAAATTCTCCAATATTCTAAACATGAAGGGTGGCTCTTGCTCTAGTTTGGGTTACGAGCATTCTCCTAACCTACATGTTAAAGGTGGGTCCCTGCTGGTGCTCCTGGGTGGTGATGGGCCCTTGACGATGAGGTCCAGTAAGATGCCATTAAGTCCGTGAATGGGGACTGGCTTCTGACAGTACCGAGAGACCCAGCCCACTGCTCGCTCCCTCTGCTCTCCTGCGTGTGATGTGTGTGTTCTGCTTCACCAGGTGCCCTTATCACAGTGTGCCGTCTCACTGCAGTCCCAAAGCAGTGGGACTAATTGACTTTGGGTTGTGGGACACCAGACAGGAAGGCCTCCCTGGCCTCTTCTGTGAGGCCTAGAGAGAAGAGCAGTGGGATGTGCACTGACACGCTGGAGGGAAAATTATTCCAGCTGAGATCCCGTGGAGCACTCGGACAGGTACCATGGATGGTGGGAGACAAATGAATCCCGTGTTACTCTTATCCCACATGCCCATGTCTGAGTGAATAAAGCCAAGGTGCACCAGTCACTCAGGGCTCTTTGTAGAAAGCAGGCAAGAGCCCCTGCCCCCACATTTTAACCTATTCTGTATCTCTTTGTGTTTCACCTTCAGTACCCCTTGGTCAGGTACAAGCTCAGAGGTTGCACCCCTACATGGACTAGAATATCCCAAACTGTGACACACAGTAAGCCTTTACTTTTATCAGTCAACTACATCAGGGTGTTTCATGTGGCAGAGAGCTGACTAGCAGACTGATAGTACAAATCAGTGTTTGTCTTTTGTTATTTTCATGTGTGGCCAATGGAGCAACCACAGAGATCAATGACCCTCCAGCTGTTTAAATTCTACAGGACAGTATGGTGACAGCCATGTAAAATAGAGAACCTGTAAGTGAATCTAGGACAAAGCTAAAAATACCTCCAATTTTTAGTTTGGTGACAGGATAATGTGAATAACTAAGAAAGACCAAACATCAGTGTAGGAAGAGGGAAAGATTCAGAAGTTACCACTGCATTTACTCTGCAATAATTAAAACTAATTTTGATGTGTAGATAAAATGTGACTTGTATTTTTGAAAGCACAGAGGCTTAGGATTGTATTAGAACAACAAACTGTTTTTAAATAATTACTTTTTCAAAATATAGGAATTAGACATGTTTCATACTAATAATTGTTGTATTGTGTATGTAAAATCACTTAATCTTGATTCCAGAGCTACATCCTTCAGTTGTCTTGGGTAAGACAGTGGTGTAGATTGATCTTTCTCAAATGCTACCATGTACATGATCATCCAAGTCTCCTTAAAATGCAGCTGTTTATCCTAATAATCTCTCTGCTCATATCTGCTCCACTGGCTCAGGACTACACTTTGTCTAAACAGAACTCCTTCTGATCCCCTCTGCCACATATCTGAATTCAGCACTTATGAAGATCTAACATGTCATGTAGGAATTTGGAATTTCTAGCTGTTTGACTTTGTGTATAAACACTGTACTCATTTAAATTTAGAAGAAAGTATTCAACTGCACATACTAGCCATTCTCAGTCATTTTAACCTTCTCTTCTGTGTTGCAGAGTATGAACAGAATGAACAAAACATTAATTTTAAAGGTACTGAATCATTAAAAGAAATGTGAACAGTCACGTTGATGATTTTTCTAAAATTTAAAATGAAATCTTTCTGCTAACAAAGCTATAATAAAATGTAATCCCAACTACAGATTTGGGGCAATTGCTTTTTGGGGAAACTGACTGAGAAATGTTTCTGTGTGGATTCTCAATTTCTATTAAGCCTGCTATGTAAAAGGCGAGACCGGCCTGGTCTTTCTTCTTCTTTATCTCTGATACTGTGTATTTTCTGTACTTGTGCTGCAAACTGAAGGTTGGCACAAATCCTTCCTCTGATAAACCCCAGCTCTTTCACTCTCTAACTGTGACAATGTGCTTTAGCTGCATGGCTTTTGCTGCTTTTAATGTCAGTCACACAGTTTCAAGACCACAGGCTTCTTTGGAAATGCTGTAAAGAGAAAGCTGCCCTCTCTTTTTCCTGGCCGGGTTGTACTGGACATTCCATTAGGCCCTGGCATTTAAGTAGGGGACCTCGGTGATGAATAGATTTTGTAGGTGTAATGTTTCCAATCCCACTTGGCTTAGAAGTGCTCTGGGGACATAAGGGTGTTATTTACCAAACAGCTCTAAAACGGTTCCGCACAAAGAGCTGTTGTTGGCACTTTGTTGTTCCTAACCACGCAGTGCAATGTGTTCTGCTTAATGATATATTAAGATGACCTTTCAGTCTCTGTAGAAGCAAGTAGAGCCATTTCTGAGGCTGGGAGCAGCCGTTCAGCTACTTAAATGGCCCGCCACCTCCGCTTATGGCCTCTTCTCTGGGGCAGAGGTCTCATGTACATTCTGTGCTGGTTTCTTTTCTTTCCTTTTCTTACTATTTTGGCTCTTGGGTTGCCTTAGACTTTTAGTTTGATATGATATGGATAAGTAAGTTGTTTCCAATTCCTTTTATTTTGTTCTTTCTCCCTATCACACACATTCTCATCTGTCATTTGTAGTAGATTTTTAGTATTTTCAAGCATGTTAAAATACGGACATGCTAAAATGAGATGTAAGGGGAAACAAGAAAACATGTTTTCAAGATAATTTAAGCAGTTGAAAGACTGTTACCAAGTCTATGTCCTAACCCTCAACTGTGTAGACATTAGACAGAGGCAGAGGCACACTGATGAGGATGGTGATGGTGATGGTAGACAGACAGACAGACAGGTAGATAGGTAGATAGGTAGGTAAATATTTGCTATCAAGGGGGGCAGATGTACGAATACTATCTCATTGTTAAAGTAATAAAACATCTAATCAAAAAATCCATTTAATAAAAGAAGAAATATAAAATATGCCATTACCTCTCACATGTGTCAGTGCACAAATACACACACACACACACACACACACACACCTGGAGTCCCAGGTAGATGGTAGCATTCTGTAAACAACTGCCAAAGCAAAATACATGTAAGTCAGCAGAAATCTGCAGTGTGTTTAGGCTCAAAGTTAGTATGAAAAGGCATTTGGGCTGTAAGCATGAGGGGCCATTTTGTTGAATTAATTGGGCCCTATAAAGCTGTCTGGTGGGTCTTCTGTCCTCTTGCATGAGGACCAGCAAGAGGCTCCCCCCAAACACCAGATTTTGGATCCTCTACCTTGGTCTTCCTTGGCCTGAGAAGTGAAGTAAACAAATTTTTGTTCTCCATAAATTATCCAGTCTCCACTGTTTCATTACAGCTGCAAAAAGTACACGTAAATTGTACATAAGAGATGCTTAAAAATGTGGAAGTGGGCCTGGAACTGTGAAGTGGGGAGAGGATGGAGTATTTTTCCAGTTGATCAGGAAAATCTGTATCTCTATGGGCATAAGAGCAAGGGTCATCTTGGTGAGAGCTCAGGACACGGAAGAACCTGGAGGTCTAGTTCTTCTGAGAAGTCACTCGGGTAGGTAGACCAGAAACATGGACAGCAGAGGCTGTCCAGACGCAGTTTCAGATAGACATGCCACATGAGATGACGGGAGCTAGAGGAAAAGCTATCCCTGTGTATGAACTGGCGAAGACCTTGTCTGATCGTGTCTGCTCTCATGACTTTGTGGAAGGTGAAAATAGGAGTGATGAGCTGAGATATGTGGAGGGAAAATCTCTCAGCAGAAAGGCATTTGGAATGGTACATAGATTCTCTTTAAAAAGACAAGTACTTCTTTTTTAAAATATTATTTTATTAGTACATGTTTGCAGACATAATGATCATATACATCACGGGAGCTGGTACGTGTGTATAACACATCCTTACTCATTTCTTCATCCCTTTCCCCTCTCCTTCCTCCTTCCCTCCATCTCTAGGTCCTCTTCCCTCTTGCAAAAGATCTATCTCCTTGTGTCCTATTTCTTTTATTCTTGGAACTTTGTTCATTTTAAAGAGAAAAAAACAATAACAAAATGACAACAAAGACAAAAACAAAGCAACGTAAGAAAAAAATGACACAGGATTTCAAACCAAGAGGGTCGGAAGTAGCAGTGATGGAAGGGAGGAAAGTACATGTATAAACTAGGACAGCTGGGGTAACTGTACTGCTGGTGTCTATTGGTTTATTGAAAGGAACAGCTAATGCTTAAACTGTTCTTGCACGCTTATATCTGGTCAGTGGAAAAACTAATTTGAAGACAATATGCAATACAACAACCATTACTGAATTCCTACTATCTTGTTTAGTGAGGCTCCGTATTGTTTCTAATTTTTATTACTTTTTATCCTCTTTGTTTGACCAGTCTTGCATTCTTACATCTGGTAATCCGAGCAGCTTCATTGAAGATGACAATATGTAACTCCATTACCTTTTATTTTGCTTTTCACTTATATTTTGTGCTTCAAATAGAACACGAGTCAAGTTTAGTTTGTATCTGCTTAATTTCACTTAACATTTTAGTTGTGCGGTGAACCCATTTTCTAAAAATGACTCAAATTTAATCTTGCTTGTGGCAGAGCAGTACCGCAGTGTATATAAATACATTTTCTTTATCATTCATTTACTAAAGAACACATAGCTCATGTCCAAGATTTAGCTACAATGAGTTGTGTTGCTACAAATATGGGTATACATATATAACTGTAATATTATATCTTTAATTATTTTAGGAGGGGAATGCTAGGTTGAAATGTATAGTTTTAGTTTTTTGAGGAATCTTCATAGGAATATTCACTGTGGCTGTACTAGCTAACATTCCCACCAGCAATGTAAAAGGGCTCCTTACACCCAACAACATCACCAGCATTTGCTAGTATATGATTTCATGATGACAGGTTCTCTTTCTGAGGTCAGATGGAAGATCAATGTTGCTTTAATTCACATTTCTCTAATTTCCGTAGATATAGTTTAAATTGTATCTGCTAGCCATTTGTACATCTTCTTGTGATAAGTATCTATTAATTTTAGTTGCCCATTTTTGAATCTTTTATATCAGAGATCCTAATTTTGGAATTCTTTATATATTTATATTCTTTATATATTTATATTCTTCATATAGTTGTCCAAGGTGTATTTAACAAACAATGTAGTCATTATGTAGATTGTATCTTTGCTATGTTGCTTTTTTTTCTGTTTAGAAATTTTTAAATTTGATATAATCTCACTTGTTGATATTTGGTGTTATTTTTTGCACAATTTGGGTTTCGTTCATAAAGTGCTGGCCTGTGCCTATGTCTTTAAGAGTTTCACCTATTTTATCTTCCAGAAGATTAGTGCTGTTTTAGCATTTAAATCTTCAGTCTTTCTAATTTTTGTATAGTGTTTGGTGAGAAATATGTGTCTAAGTTAAACCTTTTATTGCAGTGTTGGGTGGAGAATTCTTTAGATATCTAATAACTCTAGCAGGTTGGGATCAGCCTCAACATTTATTGTTGATTTTATTTGTCTAGTTGTTCTGTTCACTTGTGATTTTGGCACATCCAGCTTCTCCATATGATTGTGTTGATGTTTAAACAATATTTTATGTACAGTTCTGTTTTATTTATGAAAATGGGTGTCCCAGCGTTTGGTGCGTAGAAGTTTATTGTTGTGGTCTCTTTCTGTGGAATTATTCCCTTCACCAATATGCACTGATCTTATCTGCTTCTTCTAACCAGTTTTCCTGTGAAGTCCACTCTGTCTGAAAACAGGAGGGTCCTTCTGCTTGTTTTTAGTTTTCCATTTCATGCTTTCCATGCTTTGATGTTTAAGTCTAAAGTTTTTCCAGTAAAACGTATTTCTCATTTATAGCATACCACTGGGCTTTGCTTTTGCTTCTTTCTACCAGTCCATGTCTGTTGCCTGAGTAACTGAGACATTCACATCAGGAGTAAGAACTCAGAAGACGGACTTGATGCTGTCACAAGACCAATTTCCCCGTGGCTGATTCCCTCACGTTTCATTCCTCCTGCTGCTCCCTGGCCTTTCCTAGTCCTCTGCTGGACTTTGTGTTGAATTCACTATCTGTTTACAGGATGTCCTGAGGAATATTTGGGGGAGCTGCTTGGTGGTCATGAATTTCTTAATGTATTTTTGTCCTGAAAAGACATTCTTTTTCAATTTTTAAAGATAGTTTTGTGTGATATACTTGTGTAGGTTGGAAGTTGGTTTGGTTCAGGACTTGAAACATTTCAGCTTGTAAGGTTTGCTTTAAGGTCTGTAGTAATTTGAATGGATTTGCTATTCTGAGTTATTATTCATTGGTTTTCTTGAGCTACTTTTGAGATTCTGTGTTATGTTGAACTTTTGATGTTTTTGATGATGTGTCTGGCATTCAATATGCCTGATTTATCTCTATGTTAAACTTCTCTTGTATTTGGAATGGTTCTCCTATTATTTTTGCAGAGTTTTATGCCACTTATTTTGTCATGTGATTTTCTAAAAGAGAGGATCTTGCTATGCCATTCAGGCAGATCTTGAACACAAAATGGTGCCCAGGCTATCCTTGAACTTACAGTGATACTCTTGCCTCAGCCTCCCAAATGCAGGTATTACAGGCTCATGCCACCAGGCCCTGCAGTCTTGTGATTTTTTAAATAATTCTAATAACCTTAGATGAGTCTTCTCTGCAACAGCTAGCAGCTGTTCCATCCATTTTACATGGTCTCACATTGCTTTAATGTATGTATGAATGTGTGGTCACTGGCGTCAACCTTGTCATCCAGTTGTGATATTTTACCTTCTCATAATCCCCTTCTGGTGCCCATCACTTCATAATTTCAGTAGAAATTTAATCTTCTGCACTTCTGCTTGGCCTCTTTTGCTGGACTCCAGTTCTTTGCAAATGATTATTCATGTTTTGTGTTATTTTGTGTGTTTCAGCTCATTCCTTCTATTAAGTTATTATCTTCTTAGTTATATCTTCTGTGAGTTCACAGAACACTTTATCCATTTTTACATCCTTTTATCATTTGAAATAATGTAGCTGTGTAGTTTTGAATCTATTCACACTGAGACCCCATGGATCAGCTTTAGGGGCACAGAAAGATTTTGAAACCATCTTATTTTCTCTTTTCTCTTGTTTCTCCTGGGTTTGTGAGTGTGTGTGTGTGTGTGTGTGTGTGGTGTGCACTAAGGTTTAAGGGTCAATTCTATTGCAGTGTCTTTCTTGGTATTATGAATTTATATTTGATGAGAGTTTATTTTTCAGTGGTACACTCTGGGATGGTTAACTCTAAGCTTTTTCAACTCCTGCAAAGTGCAATTTTTTCCACTAATTTGGGAGAGAAAGGCACAGTGTAATTGGTCTGGGACCCAGTTCTTTGTGAATGCACTGCAGTGTTGTTAATGACACAAGCCAAGCTAGATATTGGCATGCAAAGGAAACCAAATAATACCAACAATTATGCCACCCTAGCAAAAGCAACTCAATTAATTACAATGCACTCAAAGACAAACTGGATATTGATATACCATAGGAACATCTAAATGTACCACCCCTCACTGTAGAAGTGAAATCTGTAATTGTAATATAAACACAAGAGCATATCAAATATTGAAAAAACAAAAATATCTATTCAATCCAACAGCTGTATCTCCATTAACCATTGGAAAATAATTCAACAATAACAGCCTAGAGTTAACTGAACATGAATAAAACTTAATAGTTATACTGTTAAATATAGAGGGTGATAAGAACAGGAGAATGAAAGAAATAAAATTTAAAAAATAAAGAAACAGGGATAAGAAGAAAAAAGTAAGATAAAGGATCCTTAAGGAAAAATAGGAAATTAATTGAATAAGGTTAAAGTACATGGAAAGAACAAGAAAAAGAAGAAAAAAGAAAACCAGTGAGGAAAATTAAGAACAATGAGAAGAAAAAAAATAAATAATGAAAGAAAAGGAAAGAAGCACAAACTCAAATTCCAAATAACCAATGAAAATGAGTCTAATAAATGTATCTGTTTTTTAAGATCATTTCCTTTATAACACGTGTGTGTGGTACATAATGTTTACCCTCTCTGTGGGGACCCGGGGCATGTAAAACACCCCTTAACTCCTATCTTCACCCTCTGTTGCTTTCTTCCCTCCATTCTGCAGCTGTGTCTTGATCACTTTCTTCTTTGTATGTTTGCGATCCACAGTACTCACCTTCCTGGAACAGAATTGGCACCGTATGTAACAGGCCTTAACTCCTTTTCTATCCTTTCTTTCCCTCACTCCACCCTCCCTCCATCCTTGAACCTATTCTCCTTCGAGAAAGCATATCACCCTATTCCCTATTATCCATGTTTATTTTGTCTTCATTTATATTTTTGATTTCTCATGACATATTTTTGAATGAGATTTTCCATGGTTTGCAGCCACAGAATCTGGAAGATATGTGGGAGGGAGGATCAAAGAGTGGAGGAAAAAAATGAATATTTTAAAAAGTGAATTAGCACAAATAATGTGAAGAAAAGAGGAAAAACCAATAAAAAAAAGTAAGAGGAACAAACAGAAAACAAAACAAGATAATTTTAAACTCAACCATATCAGTAACTATAATGAATACAATTGATTGGAACAGTACATTTTAAAAAACTATTGTTACATGGCAACTTTTAAAGACCCAACTATGTAGTAATTACACTTTAATTTTGTATATATAGGTGTGCTAAAACTGGACAGATGGTAAAAAGAAACCACTATTTTAAAAAGCCAAAATTTTCACAAGCTTGGTGTTCTATTATAGCAGACTTTACCATATATTCAGGCAGCAGATAGGCCCAATCTACATGCTCAATACTCATATCAGAAGAGCAATTTCCGATACTTGGCTTACTGCATTGGTTGTGATGTTATCCTTTGATTCCGACTCTGGGGTCTCTTGTCTTTTGCCAGCAACCAAGATCTGTGGCAAGCTACCTTATTAGCTTGCAAGAAGCACAAGATTAGGGCAAATGATGGAAAAATTTCTGAATCCTTTCCGTCGTTGACAGGAGCCGATTCCAGCTGTCACAGGAAACAATCTGTTATTGGGTTCTGTGTGAGGCCGGTCTTTCCTTGCTGCCGTTTCCCTCTTTGCCCTCCACAGTTCCGGCGCTGCTAGCATGATGATGTAAGAAGAGGTGGGCTTTGAAGGAAGGTGAGGAAAATGGCTCCTCCCCGTGAACAGGGTCAGCGGCCTGTAGGGAGGATTAATCAGGGAGCGCACCCTGGTTTTGCCCTCACATCTTTTGTACACACATGTAGAGTGAAAGGTAATTCAGCCTTTGAAACGGACATCTTGCCTTTTGTGAGGACATGAATTACCCGGGAGGGCATACAGCTAAGTAAAGTGTACTAGACACAAAGAAGCATGCCTATTACCTCACTAAAATGTGGAATTTTAAAATATTAAATATTGGGAAGCATGATTAGTTCCTCTTCTTTGATTTAATGATCACTCTTTCTTTCTTTCTTTCTTTCTTTCTTTCTTTCTTTCTTTCTTTCTTTCTTTCTTTCTTCTTTCTTTTTCTTTCTTTTTGATACTGGGAATCAAACTCAAAACCTCACACTGGCCAGGCAGTTGCTGTGTCGCTGAGCTATATCCCCGGTGGTCTGTTTTTCTTCCGCTGTTGATCTATACCATGATCTAGGTCATCTTAATTTAATTAAAATCCTTTCTGAAAAGCAATTAAAGATCCTTCTTGTCTCAATCTGATAATCAATATAAGCAGTATAACCGAGATTTACATAATTATTACTAGATCAATATGCATCAGATCTAATTATAATAAAATAATTAGAGCTCTGTTAAAGAAAAGAATTCTTGGCTAGTTAGGAATTTAGTAACCTGGATTAACACTAGCAGAGTCTTAGTCCTGACAATGTTGATAGAGGATATTGAATACTGACTTAAAGACAATCAATTAAAAAAAAACGACAATCAATTTTAATCTCAATAATTCATTATGATTTTATTCCAGGTGTATATAACATCATATTTTTCGAATACTTTCTTACTTTACATCCAGACTTACTTTCTTCTCCAAATGGAACATGTGGGGATGGGTGCTACCTCTTCTTTCCCTAACTTACCGTGAGAATAAAAACTTAAAGCCACCATCTACAGAGCATTGGCGGTGTATTGAAACCTTACACACTTTCTATTGCTTCTCCGGTTCTTATTTGCGATCCCTTGAGGAGACAGAGTAGATGTTCTACCCGATCTACATCATGGGGCTTCATATACTGGAGACAAACCCTGGCTACCGCGTAACTGTGTAGTTGTGATAGCTAACTGATTATGTCAGTCTGAGTAAGAAGCACCCAGTTAAACTGGATCAGTGTAGTTCTGGGTGTGGCTGAAGGGATTTCTGGAGATAGAAGACCCAGCCTGGGTGTGACTCCAACCAGCACGAATGGGATAAAAGGAAGTGAAGAGGGAACTCTCACTTTGAATCTTCAGAGGGGCGCAGTCTTTACCTTCTCTTTGGGGGTCCTCCCTTGGCTTCCAGCACAGGTGCTTCGGCCTCCTTATATGGACGCACACAGGACACTGCTGTGAGTGCCAGGTCTCCCACCTTCAATGAGACCCTTTAGATCTCCACTGTGCAGATAGCCTTTTGCACCCTTCACACCTAACTGCGGCTGGCACCGAAGCCTGCCTTATAAAGCCTTGTATATTTGTGCTTCTTGGGTTAAGTGTTTCTGTAGCGAACACTGACCAATCCAGTGCTGATAATAATACTGATAATGCACAAAGAGGCCCAATTCTCAAGGGGCTGAAATCCCACAAAGAAGAACTGGCTCTGTGTTTCAAATGCACATAAACTTGGGGAGTATCCGTGGTGGGCAGTGTATTACTGATAGCTGTTTAAGACTGCAGCACCAAAGGTTCTGCTCCATTCTCCTGCTGTCATTCCCGCTCCACAGTAACTCTTACTGCTATATAGCTGCCCAGCTCAGTGTACCTGTGCCCTCCTGAAAAACTCTTGTCCATTTTTGTGAAGTCAGAATGAAGATGACCTCTTCTCTTCCAAATCTAATGCCTCCATAAAGATATCGTCTCACACCACAGCAGGGCCCCCAGGCTGGACACACGTTACGCACTGTCTCTTCAGGCATCATTTGCACCTTTTAGAAATGGCTCATCTACCTCCATCAAGAAAGAGAAGCTCATAGGCAGCATGAGTCTCAGCCTTCAGGGCACTTCCTGGACACAGGAAGCTTCCAGTAATTCTTATTAATAGAATCTCTAAGTAATCTTAACACTTAACATCAATTCTTGCTATTTTGTTTTCCCTCCCGCTCGCAGTTTGTGTGTTTGTGAGAGAAAGAATTGCTTTTTCAACTCTGCAAGAGTGCTGTATCTCAGTATGTTCTTTCTCTCTCACACATCGCTCTTCAGTGGTTTTAAAAATTCTGTTCTGCACTGGCTCAATTATTATATCCCCTTGAAAAGCATTGCTATTCACCTGTCTTCCTAACAAAGGCTATAAATACTGACTATATTAATGCCTTACCCCTTCCAGTAAAGCTGAATGTTGACTATGCAATTACCAGTTTTTAATTGTTATCATAATTTTACTTCTAGCAGGTTAGAAAAAAGGACAAAGTGGTTAAGATAAATCACATATAACTGAGGTGGATCTAAAACTAGGATTTTTAAATATTAATTCTGGTCATCTGTGATAAATCTCTTTGCATTTGAGTTCATTTTCTGTACTTCTTTCCAGGGAGTCAAAATTTCAATTTAGTTATTCCTTGAAAGAATTTGAACTTGTATCATATCTTCTTATTTTAACACATTTGATTTTTTGAATTTTATAATTCTTTGATGTGCTGTTGTGACCTTGGAAATATCTAGTCCCTGTGCTTGAGCAATACTGCTCAACCTGACAACATAACCATGTGCTCACCCCAATCAGAGCAAGGTTGACATCCTTATCCACAGCTACTGTGACTTGCTTCTAACCTCCCTGATTGGACTCTTTAGTTTTTTCCTTTTGAGAAATGCTCTTCTTTGCATCAGGATGGGAGAATTGCAATAAGCTCATGTGTGCAAACCCAGCCAACACAACCTACCCTTGATAGCTCTGCGGTAGTTACCATAAGCATACCCTTGCTGATGCAGAAGTAAGATTATTGGTAAACCAAGTGCTGATTATGGTTTGCTTTCACAGACTTTTTGTCATAAGTGATAGGTAGATGACAGATAGATAGATAGACAGACAGATGTGCATTTGTGAGATGTGGCTACCATACTGTATTTGTTACATTGGGGCTATATTGATTTCGCTGAAGACCCCTGCTCCAAGGATCCATTTATTTTACAAATTCTTTTTTATCATCTTAAACCTATGTAGGCAGTGAGGATATGATGATAAAATTGCTTCATTTTTATTTTATAGAAACAGAGTAAATAAATATCAAATAACCAAGAAATAAATCCAGTCGGCCCTTCATATATATATTGGTTCCATATCTGTAGATTTAACCAAATATAGGTTGAGAATATTAGAAGGAAAAATGTATGCTCTAAAACTGTAAAGAACTTAGTGATTTTTTTCCCTAAAACAAACTGGTTAACAACTCTTAATATAGCATTTATATTTTATTAGATAAGTTAATTTAAGGTACAAGTTATCAAACATTGCATGAATGTTTAAGTTTTAAAAATTTGCCATTAAACAAAAATTGTCATTATTTCCCCTCAAAATATCACCCCTCCCTTCAACACACTCATCCCATTGTATTTGTTGTTTTCTGAAGAAGTCCTGGAAGTCCTCTCCCCTGCGGGCAAATGGTTTAATCCTCCCTCATGACAACACTCCGTGTCACACATCACTTCTGGGATGCTATGTCTGTCAAATGACAATACTGGTGTGTCCTGCACCACCTTATGGCACCTTCAGACTTCTGGTCCTCTCCCAATATCAAAATGACCATGAAAAGGAATCCTTTTCAATGGGTCAGGACATCAAGACAGCCAGGACGGCATAGCTAAAGATGCTCCTCAAACAGGACGTCCAAAGCTGCTTTGGAAAATGGCAGGAGCCATGCCCTAAGTGTGTCTGAGGTAAGAGGGAGGATTTTGAGGAAGATTAATGGCAATGTGATTTTTAATCTAATAAATTTTCAAAATTTCAATATTCAACATATTTTGTGACCACGTGTGTGGAAAGATGGGTGTAGGTTGTAAGTAAATATATGCCATTTTATCTGAGACTTGAGCACCTGAGCATTTTGATATTTATGAGGTTCTGGAGTTGTTTCTCAAAAGAGTTAACTCTATGTATTTGAAAATCCATAAATCATACTAAGATGAATTAGTAGCATTATATGGAAAATTATAGAGGGTATAGAAGAATGAGAAGCTACCGCAAAGAAACAGTATATCTGTTAACCTCTGAAAGATATAACTCTGTTAAATGGTGGGTAAAAAGGGGACTTAGACAGTAAATACCACAACCTAGTGGCCTGTCTGAAATCCCTGTCACAGAGAGGAACTCCACGTATTACAGGCAGTGATCAGAACTCTGTTCCTGGAGAATTGTGATTAGGTGTGGATAGTGGTGCTTTTTAAGTCAGTGGGAGGTGATACTTACGAGGAAATGACGAGGTCCGGAGGATTTTGTAGCCCATGATTAGGATTTTGGATTCTTAGGTAAATGGTAATTTTATCTAAATTTTTATCTGCAATTTAATTCTTTAATTTTTCTCTTTGATGTATACCAACTTTTCTGACCATCTTCAATCTATGTTTTTTTCACAAAACTTTCTGAGGTAACCACTGTGGAAATCAGTGTGGTGATCCAAAAACTAGGATGAGAGGTCCCATTCATCCCAGCAATTCCCCTTCTGGGTATTTTTCCAGAACTGAAAACATCATACTGCAGTGTTATATGAGCACCCATGTTTATAGCACACAATTTGTTGTAGCTAAATCTTAGAAACAGCCCAAATGCCCGTCAACTGAGGAATGGATAAAAATAATGTATTATTTTTATACAATGGAGTATTACTCAGCTATAAAGAAAGATAAACTCAAGGCTTTTATAGGTAAATGAAACTAGAGATCACACTCATGAGTGAAATAAATCAGACCCACATATATAAACATTGTATTGTCTCCCTAATATAAGAAACTAAAAAAAGAAAAAGAAACTAAAAGAGTAAATAAGATCCCAAAGGTACAATAGATTTGTGAAAGGGAAAAGAAACTGCTCAAAAGGAAAGAACAACTGGAGTGAAAGAAGAAAAGAAAGAAAGAAGAAAAAAGATATATATACACAAGGTAGCTGAGATAACTGTGCTACTGATTTCTATTGGTTTATTGAAAGGACCAGTTAATGCCTAACTGATCAATTTTGCATGCCTATATCTTGTCCTCTGAACAACCACTTTGGAAATAACAATGTGCAATATAACAACCATTGTTAATTTCCTATCATCTTGTTCTGAAATTCTGTATCACTTTTAGTTTTTATTTTCTTATCTTTTATTCTTTTTAAAAATATTCTTAAATGGCAGCATTCAGGAAAGCTTTCACACTGAGCACACCAGATGTGAAATGCATACACTTCATTGCTTCAGATGCTTCCTACATTTATATCTACAAATAGATTTGCAACCTGCATGCCATCCACCAAAATATATTCAAATCAGAATTAAGTATTTTTGTTCAGTGTCTTTTCTCAGTTAAAGACTACATCACGACCTCTTTTATCTTCAAGTGTGTATGTGTGTGCACGTGCGTGTGCATGTGTGTGTGTGCATACGTGTGCGTGCTTGTATGTGCGCATGTGTGTGCGTGTGCGTGTGTGTGTGCGTGTGTGTGGTACTAGAGCTGCAATCCAGGGCTGCTCTAGTATTGAGCTACATCTCAGCCATTTTTATTTATTTTGAGATAAGATCTCACTGAATTGCCTAGATTAGCCTCAAACTTGCAATCCTTCCGTCTCAACCTCCTGACTGGCTGGGGTTCTAGGCACACTTTTAGCATCACCTGCCATGGCCCAATGGTTCTATATAAACTTTTAAATCAGTTTTCTCTTCTTCATAATGCCCATTTATTAGTTGATCACTTTGACCAAAGTGTCCCGTCTTTTGGTTCTATATTTTATATATTATTTATGCTTTTCTGAAAACTTAGTGATTTGATAGCACCCTTTCTTCAAAAACTTTCCCATGAAAGCACACTCTAGACCCATCATATGAAGTACAAAGAAATTTTGTTCTGTGTGTAAACTACCTGCCCAACTACAAGTACATCTCAACTGTAGCTGGCATTTTCACAATACACTAAGTATCTCTCTGGTTATTGTCTTAGGCTGAAGCCTTAGAATTAGACACAAAGGCTCTTTGTTTTCAATTTTTATTTTTATTAGTACATATTTGCAGTCTGTCATTGTTACAGTCATCATGGGGGCTGGTATATGGACGTAATGTACCTTAATTCTTTTGTGTTCCCTTTGGCTTCTCTCCCTTCCCTGTCTCCTGGAGACAGATTTTCATGAAGGTTTATTGAGAGAGTTTTCAGAAAAGCGAGATAAATAATAAAAATTCATTGCTGTTCATTTTTCCTTGGGAAATATAGTTAGATTTAAGTCAGCATTCAGCATTTATTTTTTTCTGTCTTTTATAATGAACTATTTATATGTGGTGACATCCTTTAGGACAAAGACACTTGTTTTCTTTTAAGTTTTTGTTGTTCATTATTTTTATAATCATTCCACCACAGTCTCTAGCCAAAAGTTCTAACACATAGACTGAATTTTTAAAGTACTTGTTGAATTAGATATTGAATTGTCAGTAAAAAATATTTTGCAAGAAATTTTGAGAGTGGCACTATTTTTTCTTTTCCGGGAAGAAAAGACATTACCTATTTTATTCTTCAGTGTCGTCTTTGTAGTTATGGATTTAAACTTTTCTTCTGTTTTTCATGTAAGAACTTTGAAAAATCATCATTAGCTTTTGTTGCTGAAATGCTATTTGGCATTGTTCCAAGACTAACTGTATTAGCCGTTCTTATTTTTTCTCTATGGTAAAACTAAAAGCTATTAGACATAAAACTCATAGGACTAGAATGAATATCAGCAGGTCACCTTAGTCCATATCCTAAATGAAACTGAAGACATCTCACATCATCCTAAAAGTAGCTGTCCACTTGTTCCATTTATTTATTTGGAACATTACATCAGCCTTCTAGCATCTCAAATTCTCTATAGCCTTTTTTTCCTCATAGAAAAATGTTGTGCTTCTGTTTTGGTCTTGTTTCCAGGCCTCTTAAGACCAGTCTACACTTCCTCTGACCTGTTTTCATGAATATATGTGAATATCTGTTTTCATACATTTTCTCCACTTCAAAGTTTTAAATCATTCACTAACTTTCTATTCTTGAGTTTAGAAAAAGAAGCTTAAAGTGAATTATTTAACTTGTTTTGTTCAATTTTATATTTTGAAATAATTGTAGATTCCCATGCAGTGGTAAGAAACAATATTCTTACCTTATTTTGCCCCAAAGATCATATCCTGCAAACTGCAGTATACTGGCGTAACTGTAAACATGACATCAACCTAGTCATGATAGAGACATTTTTCACTATTCAATGGACCTCTCCTAGTTCCCCTTCTTAACCACACTCCTATTCCCTCCTGTCTTGCTCCCTTGGTAGCAGAGACACTTGATTTATGGAATAACATAATAAAAAACCCACAGACTGATGCTTTATTCATTCAGCATAATGTTCTTGTGATATTTCCAAGTTGGAAATATCAGTAATACAGTCCTTTTTTATTGTTGACCACTATTTCCTATGGCATATCAGTTTGTTTTACCTGTTCCCCTAGTCAAAGACATCTATTTTATTACATTTTGCATTATGAGAAACAGACCTTCAATGAACACTCATGTACAAGTTTTTGAGTAAAGACAGGTCTTCACCTAGAGAGGCAAAGTCTTAGCAGTTGCAGTGGTAGGGTCCCATGGTAGTTGTATGTTTATTAAAAGTGAAACTTACTATACTTATTTCCCAGTGGCTTAATATTTTTTATATCCAACAGCAATGTCTAAGGATCACTACATCCTTGCCAGTATTTTTTATGGAATTCTTAAAAATGTGAGTCATTTTGATAGGTAAACACTCACATTTTATAATTGTTTTAGTGTAGAAGACTCAGGGCAGGGTTCTTTCCTTCATTCCTTCCTCCTCTTTTTCTGCTTTCTGTCCTATGTGTGGATACGAATTGAAATAATTTCATTATTGTTTGATGAAAGTTTCAGCATCTCTCACTGAATTGTTTATTGAAATTATTTGAAAACTCCAGTATTTGTGTGGATCTATTCCTGGACTTTCTCATCCATTTCACTGTTTATGTCTGTCCATCCAACAATAACATGAAGTTATTATTATTCTCACTGTATAATGAGTATTGAAATTAAATAACTGATTCCTCCAACTCTACCCTTGTCTTCAAATTTTCTTCTACAAAGTTTTTGAATTTTTATGTAACTGTTAACATGAACTTATCTGTTCTGCAGAAAACCATGCTGTTTTTATAAGAACTGCACCAGTGTATCAAGCTAGGATATATTAACATTTTTTTCTTAGCTTAAATTCTCTCTTCTTGTGGAATAAGCGCTTGCCTAGCAAGCGCAGGGTCCTGAGTTCGATCCCCAGTACCGAAAAAAAAAAAAAAAAAAAAAAAAAAAATTCTCTCTTCCATGAACATGGATGGTGTTCTCCCTCCTTTATTTAGTTATTCTTGAAATTTTCTTCAGCAATACAATGCTTTCAATACACAAATCTTGCACAGATTTTGCAACATTTACAGCTACATCTTTATTCAAGAACATGCACATATTGTTCCCCTTTCAGTGTTTTCAGTGTGTGCTCATTGCCAGTACATACATTTTTTCATGTTAATCTATAATTCTTGCTAAACTCATTCTTAAGTTGTGAGAATTTTAGTGGGCTTTTCTTGTAAATTCTTTGACTTCTTTTAACATACTCAACCATGTCATCTGCAAATAGATAGTTTTATTTCCTCCTTTCCATCTGCATTTTTAATGTTTCTCTTTTTTTTTTTTTTTTTTTTTTTTTTGCATTACAGACTAAAGCTTCCAGAATTACCTTGTACACAGAGTTCTGAATGTGGACATCATTTTCATCTTTCAATCTAGAGGAAAAGCATTTAGGCTTCCACTGCTGTGTACAATGTTAATTGGGAAGATTTTTAGATCCTTTTTATTATGCTTCATATCTAACACCACCCCACCCCCCCGCAAAGCATCATGCACCCTTAGTTGAGGCTTTTCAGACTTGGCTGGACCTATGTTGTGCGATACTGGGATTAAGGGTGTGTGGTAGTAAATTAGTCCACTGATTGGAATTAACAAAGTTCCAGGTGTGGATAATGAAAGCCTGACCATGGATGTGGTTGGCACAAATCAATAGACTTATAGTTGGGATGGAATATAAAAGGAGAGGGAAGGCAGGTGTACTGCTGCTGCTTGCTGCTACACTGCCTCCCACATGCCTGTGATGCACTCTTTCTCCTCTGTGATGCTCTCTGCCCTGCCCCCCTGCCTTGGAGCCAGCCAACTATGGACTGAACCCTCTACAGACTGTGAGTCAAAATAAATCTTTCCTTCTCTCACTTGTGGTTGTTGAGTATTTCCTTTCAGCAATTAGAAAAGTACCTAAGACATTTTATATCAAGTTAGAGAGGTTCTTTCCTATTCCTATTTTTTTAAACATTCTTTACTAGGTAAGTGTTGAAGCTAGTAAAGTACATTTTCTGCATCAGTGAAGAAGAAACTGCTGTGCTTGAAAATTGTGAGATGTCTTAGTTACCTTTCTTTCATTGCTAAGATAAAATGTCCAAAACTCCAAGTTAAAGGAGGAGAGGTTTATTGAGCTCACAGCTTGTGGACTATTAGTCCATCATTGGCTGGCTTGAAGGCTGGGTGGCACATGGCAGGGAGGGCAACAGTTCATAAAGGCAAAAGCAGCAAAAGCAACAAGAGAGAGACAAGCCTCTTTCTACCCCTTTTATCTTGTCCAGAATGCTGGGATTAGGGCAGTGCCGGTCCAATTGGTAGGCTGAACCAGCAGCCACCCACCCTTAATTCTAACACCCTTAACCCTATCAATCATGTAGCTTAGATTCAGATACCTTCGAGAAAGACCCATCTAAAGCTTCACAAGGCTTTGCGGGGACATGGAGGCCCAGACAATAACAATGTTTAGCTAACCATATTTAAAATACAACAATGATCAACTAAGTATATTTTAAATTAGAGTCAGTAATTTATATGTCACAATCGTTTTATATGTCACAATCTCTTTTTTTATATACTTTCTTGACTATCTTTTAGAAGTCAAAAACTTTTCCTAACTAATGGCCACACAAAAACAACCCTTAGTCCACATTTGGGTAATGGACTTTAGTTTTGTGAATTCTATTTGGAACTAAATTATTTATGTTTGTTCATCTCTTCATGTGGAATGTTTATTCCTTAAATATCCTTACAGAAGTGAATATAGGTTTGACAAAATGATTAATATAACTACATATGATTAAAGGATTCTCTAGGTGAGGACTACCATCCTCTTACTTTAGAAGTAATAAAAAATTTCCCCTGGTTTCCTGCTGCATCATTCTGACAATAGACTTGTTTTCAGACAGAAATATCTTTCTTGTAAGTTCAACTTGAAGGGAGATACAAGCCACATCTTTTTTAAAATGACAAATACCTTCTCTGGACTGACTTCCAGCTATCAAGAGACAGAAAAAGAGCTGTGGTTCTGATTATGTTCTAAACTATCAAAATGTGAAATTTTTAAAGCCTATATAATAAAGGAAATATCAGGAAATTAGGTCCCTATTAAATATTTGTTGGATAAATAAATGAATAACCATAGTACTAAATATTAAATTATGAAAGAGAAGCATTCTGAAACACTCAAGAATTAACATGCGTCCACAAAATGGAAGATTGGTGTAGGTAGAACAGAACTGGTTATAGCGCGCCAAACACTTCTGATGTGCATACCTTTCTCTCTCTCTGAACACATTTACCACAGTTATGAATGTTTCTACTACAGGACTGTGCTTGAGTGGCATTTAATAGTGGAGCCAGCAGGAAAGGAGCACAGCAGGGACCATGCCAGTGACTCCTGCTTGAGTTACTTGTTAACTTCTTCGGGGCAGCTGTCAGAGCAGCTGGCCAGTGGAAGCCAAAGTCCTGGCATGCACCAAAGGGTGTGAAAGAATGCCAGTGGGGAGCAGGGAAGAGCTAACTGTGTCTGTGGAAGCCACCTAATCATGGTAAGGGTGCCGCTCCCTGTACGCACTGCTGCTTCCTTACAAGACGATTGTGGCCCAGTCACCCAGCTGATTCTGAATCTCTTTCCTAGCTTCTTGTGCTTGTCTTAGGAAAAACTCTCTTTTCCATAATTATTTCCTTTCCCACTGTATCTTCCACAATCCACTTAGAATTTCTTTCATTCCTTAGTTAATCTCCTTAGTTGATCTCTAGTCATCTCTGGGACTGTCTTGATTAGGTGTTTGTTATGTTACTTAACATTCTTGAACCTTCTAAGTACATGTGACCAGTACTTTTGCCAACTATTCACAACACTTATTTGAAGTTACCTTCACAGTTGACGTTCAAATCTAACCAAAATGGAAAAACAAGGCTTGGATTTACCTTCTGCCTTAAAAGACAAATAAAATAGGAGAGAATATATGTATCAGCTCACAAGACACTGACTCTAGGAAACATAAGATTAGAACAAAGATAGGAACGAAGGGGCATGCACACTTATACTGGAAGGTTTCCAAGACAATACTGACCGGGACCGCACACGGAGGCTGTCCTGTCCACACTGAAATGATAGACTAGGAAAACTGGAGCCCAGGTGACTACTGCTCACAGATGAGGCAGGGCTAGAGGGCACGGAACTACCTTGAGAGAGGGCTCCAGATCCTGCAGCTCTTTGACACACCTCCCCAGCTAGCCCGATTCTCAACATGAATCCATAGGTCTGTTCATTCAACCACACATTTTGAAGAATCTACTCAGAGAGAGAAAGAACCACCCAAATACATGAGAAAAAATAGCACCAGAAATGTCAGGGCCGAGAATAGTGGCAGTTCCTGAGTGAAACATCTTATAATTTGGGAGGCATCACTTAGAATACTAAGAAAGGATTTGCTCCAGTAATGTGAAAAAAATTACCTTTAGACTAAATGGCACCCTGGTCTTGCCAAAAGAAGATTAAAAGTGAAACTCCAAAAGACCAAACTCATTTCAAGCAATTTAACTGTTTTGCAGAACAAAGCTTAAATATATTTTACAAAAAAGTAAATACTCAGTATCCAACAGAGCAAAAGGAATAATGTCTGACATTTGATTTTAAAAATGACTAAGAATGCACGCTGTGAATGTAAGAAAAGGAAGTATAACCTATAATGAGGAAAATATGGGTTGATTCATGTCAATGCACAAATGACACCAATCATATTAGTAGACTGAACACTGGAAATAGTATTCCGACTGTACTCCACGTGCCTCAGAAGTTGGAGGCAGGAGGCAACAGATAGAAGAGAGAAAAGATGTTTCAAAGAACCCAAATCAGATCCTTTAGACAAAATCTGCAATCTCTAAAAGAAAAATTACTGGATGAAATTAACCCGAGTAGACATTGAAGAAATAAATGTTAGCAAGTTGACTATACAGCAAAAACAAAGAGTCTTCAAGTGAAACATAAGGTAAATGCAAAACTGAAAAAATTAGAAAATATCAAGTGGTTGATACATGAAGGAAGGAAGGAAGGAAGGAAGGAAGGAAGGAAGGAAGGAAGGAAGGAAAGCACCAGAAATCAAGAAAACCCAACAAGAAAAGTAGAAACCACAGAGAAACTGGAAAAAACTTAAATTAAAATAATGCAGAAAAGAGAACACAGCAATCTGGAACTCTAACTTTGCTCGTGGGGAGGACTTCCTGTCGCTGAAAACACAAAGTAAACCTGAAGAAAGTAGGTACTCCTAGGAAAAAACAATGCACTGTCGTGAGAAAGAAACCCCTTGGTAATTATTAAATACAAATATAGCAAGAGATTTTACTCCAAAAGCAACTTCTTCCATATGGAAAAGGAATTCACTGCAGAAGCCATTTGGAGAAATGTTTTATTGTTCAAAATAACTACTCCATAAATCACTCAACACTTAAAATGGCCACGAAAGGCAGTAACAAAGAAGGGGCAGACTAGTCACAGATCCTCTGAGAAGGTTAAGCGGGGTAAGCTGAGGTTGTGAAGGACACAGTGGTCCTACCCTCTGTAATGAAAAGCCAGGCCAGACCTGTGGTTCTCTGAAAGGGCTGGGTCTGAAAGGACTGACACAAAGTTTACTCCCTGGGCACCCTTGCTGCCTACATTCAGCACAGAATTCAGAGGTCTATTTGCTTTTCCCATTTGCCAGCCCAATCATGGTATCTTGGCTTGTAAAATTGCCACATCCTGGAGTGTATGGACAGAGGGACCTGGGAAGTAAGGAAGGCAACATGTCATCCCACAGATCATAAAGTTAGGTGGATATAGCAGTAATGTGGTGTGCACAGAAACAAACAAATACTAAGAATTGATGGAACGCCAAACACCCTACGGCAGACAGCAGGCCATTAACTGATAGGTGGGGCAAAATTCTCCATTCACACAGCAAACCTTGCTATATTCACTCATTTCCAGGGAATGTTGATACCACAGACCCTGGGAAGAAACCACTCACCCAAAAACAGAGGAATTTTTAAACTCATCTCCTTCTTTGTTTTTGTTTCTTCTTTTCCTTTCTGTTCAATTCCTTCCTTTATTTTTTTTCTGATATTTTACATGGTTTTATTAAATTTCTTTGTTCTTTAATGGGATTTTTAATCTTGCTTTTCTCTCCTTGATTTCAGCTTCCTTTTCTTTTGTCCAATTTTATATCATTAATTTCTGTTTTCTCTCACTCCATCCATTTCCATTACTATCCCTATTGAGCTTTCTTAATTTGTAGCTATTTAAGTGACTCAAGGATGTTTCTGCCAAATTAGTTTCAATTGGCTCAATCTTGGATGCAGACTAACGTCCAGCAAGAAGGATTGGATGAAGAAAAGTAATGCTCTCTTTTATACTTCTCACAGCTACAGAAACTACAGTGGTAATATCTTTCTAATTCTTGATGTTTGTACCTTGGTAGCATCTCCTCTCTACTGGCCCATGGGGTTATTACTTTTACTGATTTAAGAAAAATTCTGATTTAATAATTATACACATTACTTTATATTTTTATTTCCTTTCAAGTCACAACCCTGAGATTCAGAGTAGGGATTAATGAAATTGTGATGAGAAAAACAATGCAAAGGATCAATGAATCAAAAAGTATATTCTTTAAGAGAATGGGAAGTGGACATGGGGAATGGGAAATAGGAGGTAGTGTTTAATAAAAAATCAAGTTGTGATGTGAATATGTACCAATCCCCCCATAAAATATATAGTATGTATTACAAATATATATTTCATAGCTAGAAAAAGGAAGCCAATAGGAAAAGCAGAAAATATTATGAATTGAATAAAAACAAAAGTACAGTATCGCAAAATTCATGTGGTGAAGTCAAAAATGGTACACAAGACAGTGTTTAGCAGGAAAGTGTTGTTACGTGAGAAGAAAGATCAAAACTTCCTTATCTGAGATCCAGTGGGAGAAACCCTAAGAAGAACAAATGAGGCTGGATATGGTAGGAGAAAAAAATAATATAGATCAGAGCAGTGATTTAGAAAATAAAAACACAGTTAGAAAACAACTCATCACTGATGGGCACTATGACCAAAGAGAAGGGGAAAATCTCGATTTGCCCCTGTTTGTCTACCAAAGTAAAGTGTCATTTTGAGCAAAGGGAGCTTAGTGGATTCATGTGAACTTTAATACTAAAGCAGTGTGTATTATACTCATGGGCAAAAGTGTGTGTGTATGCGTGCACACACATATGCTATGCACACCCTTAAGTGGACTCAGAAGTGTACCCCAGTTCTTTTTCACATTTTCCTTTCCAATAAATATTTATTAAGATTTTTATGTATCAGCCTAAACAGACTTATAACAAGCCCAGAATGTCTGTCATACCATGTGAATTGTCCTCAGCTATGGGCTATGATAATATTTAATTTACAATAGGAAGCAGTAGTGATGAAGATCTAGGAACAACACAGCTTGCAGCACCTACCTGACAAGAGCTAAGTGATACTGTCAATGCTGAAGGCTGAGTTTATTTTTCAATTTCTCCAGTGCGATATTAGATATGACTGGAAAACCTATGTCTCTTCCTGTTGAAGCTGAATTGTCTCCTTGAAACTGAATAGAAAGATGAATGACAGTGCCTTTAATTGAACATGTATTTAAGTGTCAAATGCAGAGCAAGATCTGTGTGTGTAGTAATTCTGTACTTTTGGGTAGCTGCTATCAAGAAGATACTGTCCTTTCAGCAGAGAATACACATGAGGGTCTCTGGATGAATGTAGTAACGCAGAAGGGGAAGAGTGAGCTGAATGGTGTTTTGAAAATATTTTGAAGGCAGAGATGAGAGTACTTGCTATTTTGCTGATCTTAGGAATTGTAAGATCAGTGCAGGAAGGGAGTCATGGATAACACTTCTATATTTAGCCTAGTTGGTATTATGGTTTCTGTCTGGCTGTCCGCCTAAAGCCCCACACAGTCAAGAGGAGGGGCTTTTAAGAGGTGGCTGGACTTACAGTGCATGGGTGTATGGCTCTGGGATTAAGGATGTGTGATTAGTAGATCAGTCCACTGCATGGTTTGGCATAGTGCTAGCTAGCCTTCAGGGTACGAGGGCTACGACTTCCCTAGGGCCAGCAGCCTGCATATCACATAAAGGACAGAGACAGTCTTGTCTTCATCCTCTTGCAGCTTTTGCTGTCTTCCACCAGTGTGCACTGTCGCCCTCTGCCATGTGCCACCCTGCCTAGGAGCCAGTCAGTTATGGACTGAAACCTCTATAAACTGTGAGCTAAATAAATCTTTCCTTCCTTAAATGAGACATTGTGTATTTTGTCTCTGCAGCAAAGGAAGTAACTAAGACAGTCAGTATTGGTGCCACACAGTGTGATTAATTTCTCATGCTGAGACTACCAGATAGAAATTAAATTTCTGAAGTCACCAGTGATGAAAGAGTTGCTTGGACAGAGAACTTGCTGGAGCTCACACTAGCACAGGAGAGCAGGATCCGTTTTCAAGTTTAAAGAAGGGTGCATCCTTTTCTACAATATTTTCATGCTTAGGAACAATTCATTTTTAAAATGTTTCTAGCCTGCTTTGACAAGGTTGAAAACCAAAAACCAAAAAGGACAAACTGATCTTCAGAGCATCTTGTACGCAGAAGTGAAGATTAACAGGAATATCTACTATCAGCTTATCAATAGCCCCAAAGCACTGATTTATCAGATTCAACTAAGAAGTTCAACTCACAGGGAACTCACAGCTGGGCATTTCCTTTGGTCTAAGTTTTCAAGTTGTCAAAATCTACCTGCACACTTCATTATTGGTACAAATACACTCCTATGTAAGACTTCATCCTTCAACCTTATTGCAGTCATTAAAATATTTAAATATGCAAGTATTTCCTCTCAACAAAATGACCTCCATCGCTGCACAGCGTTTTGCAAATAGAATAGAAAAAACTTCTGATTTTGAGTTGGATGCATTTTGTGTAGCATGTAAGTGTTTCAGAGAAGTTTTTCACTTCTTTTACAGGTAGTATGGATATGTATGTATGTATGTATGTATGTATGTATTTATTTATTTTCTACATATGACCAAAAGGTCCCTATTCCTACTGACAAGTCTTTTAAGGTTACAGAAGGATTTTGTTCGTGCAATTAGGCTGATTGTTTAATTAATGGCAGCTATTGTCTTTCTAGGGGACTTGTTAGAAGATCGGTCCTTCTAGTGTCCAAAATAGAAACAGGAAGAATAGAAAGCTTGGCCAGGGGCACCTTTTCCTGGGGAGCTGGGGATACCATCAGACATACACCACCTGCGCTCCAACAAACCCCATCCTAAGACATGGTAGAGATACAGGTTGACATTGCTCTTCTAAAGCAACCAAAAAAAAAAAAAAATCTCACCTGCAGGAGGGCCAACAATCTTGTGCAAAAGAAATTATCTTTGGCAAAAAAAGAAATAATAATAAAAGAGGTATATTCCACAATGAAACCACAGTAAAATGACCTTCTGTTGAATTTCAAATGTAATAGTTGAATAAGGAGATTCAGCTAATTCAATTTTAACTTGGCAAGAAAAAGGAGTCTTTATTTTGGACTATAATTTGCCTAAAAACACCAAAATGGAATAGAAATGCCATACTCCCCATTAACCGAGTTCTGAGTCATAAGATGTTAACGCACAGGAAAGAGACTTGTGAGCTGCTCCTGCGTGGTGCTGTGTGGGAGACTTTCTTTGACATGAGAGAGTCCCTATGTGGGCTGAAATGGATCTGTGAAGATGCACTGAGATGCTCACGGTAAAAGATTACATACAAGCTGTTGCTGGCTTTCCCCTTCATTGTCTGTACACATTTAAGGAAAACACAGCGCAAAGGGACACTAGCATGATGTGTGGTTCTTTGTGGGAAATGTTGAGTAGAAGAATCTGTAAATAAAAGAAACAGAGCTGTAGCTATTATTATGAAATTGTAAGTGGGGGTCATAAAACTCTACAGAAGTCTAGAATAGCAGTAAAAGAATTAAACATAAAAGTCAAGTCAATCAAACTCATAGGAAAAGAACTGTATGTAAATTTATGTTCAGAGGAGTAGTGGTAATAGTATAAATTTAGAAATCACCTCATGCTTGGTGGTAAGAAAATAGATATATAAATATATTATTCACCATCACTTAAAATAATGTTTCCACAGACGAATGATTTAGGGAAATGCTCCTGACCCCACTTTGCATGGTACAGTGCAGCACAGTAGAGGTGGCACTCGTAGGCATAGAACTGTCGTGTACCTCAGGGCTTTATATTGTGTAGCATGTATAACATGGAGATAAGAAGCAGACATGACAGCATGTCAGTTTAGCTCTTTCTTTGACTTCAGCTCATTTTCCTCAGCTTTTTTTTCTTTTTTTGAGGAAGGGTTTCATTATGCAGCTCAGGCTGGCCTTGAACTCTCTTTGTAGCCTAAAATGAACTCATAGCAATCTTCCCACCTTGGCCTCCCGAGTGCTGGGGCTACAGGCGTGCACCACTACACCTGACTCTGCTTCAGAATTTTGTAAGCCTCATTCTCTCTGTCCCTTGGCTACACTGACTACTTAATTTGTGAATGCGTATGTCTTAGTGAAAGGACAGCGTAAAATCAGAAGGGAATTCCCATGGGGAATGTTATTAGGGAAGATTTGATATGGAGGGAAATTTATGTACCTGGAAAACTAAACATTTAATTTAAAGACAATTTAAACTACTTCTTTCCTACCTTGATTAACATGTCTGATAGATATTCTGCTCTGTTTTATTGATTCAGTATATACGACACACTACAAATATTTATCAGTAAAGGCACAATAGCAGTAGCTTCCAGGACCTTTGACACTTAGAATAGATTTAATTTGAGCAGCTATTGACACAACTACAACAGCTTCAACTCAGCTTGTGAGATTTTCTTGAGTGGGTGCAAATCTATTTTTCATGAATTATAGCCTAAATCATTCATTTTATTGTCCAAAATCATTAATTCTAAGGAGCTGGGGATATAGCTCAGTGGAATAAGCACCTGCCTAGCAAGCGCAGGGTCCTGAGTTCAATCCCCAGTACCACCAGAAAAAGAAAAAAAAAAATCATTAATTCTGAGAGAACAGGTAGATGATGTTCCATTGAAGGTAGCAGCAGTGCAGCTAGCACTCAATAGAAAGTCCAGGCAATGGGAACATCCACTTTTATGAGCTATATTTTAAAATATTTCTTACTGTAGGACTTTCTAGGAGCTTCTTTAGGAGATCACATTGTCAGAATATATTCATGTAAAACTCTTTTTGATAAATAAACTTGAGAAAAGTATCAAATTATCTCTACTCAAAAACTTGAGACAAATAGACTTACCTCTGAAAGGGAATGCATATTCATTTGATATTTTTAAGCACAATTTTTTTTAAAAAGCAGTAAGAGGCATTATTTCAACTCATCTGAGTATACCAAACCCTTCTGTATGGGAAGCAAAGATGGCACTGGAAAGACACAGACATTTTCTGCATGGAGCGGGGTAGGCAGGTCTAATGCCAACCACACCCTGATCACAGCTGGAGCACAGGGCCCTGTGATACAATGGATGGATCAGAGTCTGCTGCTGGAAGAACTGGCTCCAGACTCTGGATCTCACATTCCCTAAATTTGAACATGTCTGTTCTTCCAAAATATTTTCTTCTTTTCCTGAACTACAATATTAGACATCCCTATTCTCTGGGCCACACCTTTCTTCTTTTTTCCTCTCATTTTCTTTTTCGTACTGGGAATCAAACTCAGGACCATGGAATTGCCTAGCAGGTTCTTGTGCTGATGAGCTGTATCCCTGGCCCTATACCTCTCAGGTTTTTTTTTTTTTCATGTAACTACTTATGCATGATTTCTTTTGCTGGTCATACAGAAGTTCTGAAAGGACCAAGACTCTGTATGTCACTGAGGACTATGTCATCATAGTATAATATACATATCTTGTACATAAGTGGTTACTCAATAAATATTTGTTGGAAAAATTCATGAATAATTTCAATCTACACCATGTAGTAATTAGAACTATAACAAGGAGATAGCTGAGGGATTCAGACTGGGTAAGGGACAAGTGAAACTAATTTTTATAAGTCCTTCAACCACTTGATTTTTAGACCAAATAGAAGAGACATATATTTAAGTATGTTACAGAAGTAGAGCCTGCCATGTGATATGGGTTCAGTACATATTCACTGGGTGACAAAAAAGATTCATTAAGTGAACAGAAAGTTAGTACTTTCATCTAGTTAGTAGTAGATGAAAGATCATCTAGGGGTGATTTTTAACACATTATTTATACTTTTCCACTGAATGAAAAAATATATTTCAGGGGTCTGGTCAAAAATAATACTATGTTAAAACGTGTGCTGTAATAACAGTTTATCTGGAGAAGGGCGTGATGTGTGTGGGCGTTTACACCTGTGTTCCTAGTAATTCTGCCTTGGCACCGACTCCAGCAAAGCACATACATGCAGGCTGTGCTGTACAGTCTCCTCAGCAGTTCTCCACCATGGCCAAAGGATGTCCGCTGAGGGTCTTACTCCAACCTCCATGATGTCCTATTTTTCTGAACCACATACATTTCCCCCGGGGACACTTTCTCCACTCCATTACATATTCTGTCATGTTTTCCTGCAGAGTTTGAGTGCTTGATGTAAATGTATTCCCTGGGCACCTGCACGGATGTTGAGTGCCTTAATTCATTTTTATTTTACAATAGTTTTCATCCTTTAGTACTGTTCTAACTTAGCTTTTCTCAAGTGAGAGTTACAAGTGCTACCTGTGGACATCATGACCAAGCACAAAACCTTGTTCTGCATCTACTATCTACGCGACTTTGAGCAAATTAATTAAGCTTTCTGTGCTTTTGTTCCTCAGCTTCTTTATGTGTGAAATGGAAATGAATAGTAGCAATAATATGTATTTCATAAGGTGCCACATGACACAGTCTGTGCTTGGTATCTATAAGTTGTTATTATTTTCAAAAAACATTAACCCCTCAGAGATGAATAAAAGTCTGCTTCATGATGCTTACCTTGCAATAAGAGGAAGGGATAGCCAATCAAATCAAAGTTCAGCAACACTATTACATCAGACACATTCCAATAAGCACAACATTGGAACAGCAACAACCGTCACAAATATATACACTCAGCTCTGCTTGGGGTCATGTGGGTATGGGAGATTCAGCGACACAAGACAAGAAAATTTTCACATGTCATCTCTGATACTATTTGGCTTTTGCTAAACAATATATAGGAAGATTTTGTAGAGATTAATAAGTAAAAGGAATTAAAAAGACCAAAGAATCATTCTGCCACTGACGCCTATAAATGGACAGTTTGTCAGGTAGTACTCATAAAAATGAAACAGAGAAAGTAAAAATAATAAAAGCATGTATGTTTTCCAACATAACGAGTTTTTCATTTGTTAAAGTGTTTTGTTTTCTCAATTATTAGAAAATTGTATCACATACTATATCACTCTGTGTAATAGTATATGTTCTACAGCATGTAGTATATGCATTTTGTTGTATAGAATAGCAATAGGAATAAAATTGTGTGTGAAATATCACCATAAATCCATGAATTAAACATCAGTGTGCTTTGGAATTGATTTATTACTCTAGAATAATACTAAATTTTTATGTTTGGGGTTTATAAAAACTGAAAACCAATGTTATCATTGTATAATCTAATAGAACTAAAGTTTACTCTTTATCACCATGTCAAAAACAAAGCATTAAGATGCATATTTAACATTACATACTCAACCTATGATCTCAATATTTTATATTTCCAAAATGTTTTCTTATCTCTTAAAAGCAAATAGGAATGACACTTTTTATTTATAAGCCCACTGTTTTAAAAATTATTTGTGTAGCAATTAACCAAAGATCCATATGTCTTTTTATACTATTTATTAGATTGATTGTATTTTAATCATAAATACTTAAAGTATAAATAATAATAGATGTCACATATATATGTATGTGGCATACATATGGCAACAAAATTTATAATTGTGTAAGACACTAAGAGTAAAAAAAGCCTCTGGGTACAAATTCAGACACAGAAGTGCATTTTCATTTAAAAATTAGGTGATTGGTTATTTTGTAAAAAGTGAACCTGTGGAGAAAACATTACTCCTAATGTAATAGATAGTTATTTGTATGCCAACAAGCTCCCCTATCTGGTGAGAGGACATCACCATGAGGATCAGCCTGAGGCCCACCCTGACTCATCCTTGCTTGGCCCCAGGGTCTGCTGGCTGAGCTGCAGCCCCTACAACCCCAGGAAGTAACCACCAGCCAGGTTGGTGCCCTAACAGTCAGGATGGCCCTTTGAAAACTGTACTAGTAACTTATCCTTTTTTGATGTCAGCAAATGTTCAGATGCATGGGGTATGTACTGTACTTCTCTCAAATCTCCAGAAAAACATTTCTGGAATGGAAATGTGATTTTTACACTTCCTCGGTTGTTTATCTGATGAAGAAAATGAAAAACATGAGATATAGTGAACATTATTTCAAAAGTCTTTCACATGTGGAGATGCTTGGTATCTGTTTATAAATTAGAAATATTAGAAATGTAAGTTTGTATAAGCACATAAATTTCAAAATAAAAATAACATGGCATAATTTTGATCTTCAGTTTAGTTACTTTGACTCTTAGATGTCCGACATACAGGGCTGATTTTTTTTAAAAACCCCTTTAAAATACTCATAGAAATCTACATCAAGTCAATCACATTTTTGAGTGTAAAAAACTCAGAATGTATATTAACAAGGTTAAAAATAATTACAAGAATAAATGCCACAAGGGATGTGGAATTTTTTAATACAAACATGAATACACTCACACACACACACACACTCAGAAACACAACAAGAGTAAATAAAAATAAACAGACACATTTATCTCTGAACCCAAATAACTGACAAGATAGTGCACATAAAACAGACTGGAAAACTCTTTAGGATACAGCTTAAGCACAAATCCAAAGGTGCACTGTACTTTCAAACAAATGCCTCATGAAGATGTTCAAGCACATTCACCACCCACAGCCACCCTGAAAGAGAGCAAAGACACACACTAGCAAGAAGGGTGTGCAAAGATCTGTAGTAGCCTACAATCTAGACATCATATAACATTAATTTTATGAAAAACTACAAGCTATGACTTAAACTTCACTAGAACTTTTCTTTAATCTGTTAAGATAACCAGGTAACCACGGTCAAATCTGCAGCAGTGAGGGACAGATGGAAGAAGAACTTTGAGAAAAGAGAGTTTATAACACGACCAGGCTTCATTTCCCACATAGTTGTCTAAAGAAGCTTGTACATCATATTCATGGGGCTATTTCTCCAGAATAATTTGTATATTCACACAAAAGTGCTTTGGATAAGGATCAAGTATATCCAACTCTTAAATTATAGAATTCTAATAATCACAGAAATTTTCATACTGCAAAACTGGTGACCATAAGATGCTTAGCAGAAATATTAATACCTGAAATATCTCTTGATTTTGTAACAAAATCAAATAAAAAGGAATGAATTGAAACTATGCATTAGTTGTCAATCACTTTGATTCTGATGTTTACCAAATGGATGTCTATATTTATTAACACTGAAACAGTAATGGGTAATATTAAAATATTGTGGTCATCACAATATATTAGTAGAAAGTCTGATTTTTAGCAAATTTGGTAAATTTTATATATCCCTCCAAAACTTTTCTCATCTGAAATAAACTACGTTCATTGAATTTAGATGTAACTTAGTGTGCAACCTTAAAATCAAATAAACAAAATTAAATGATTTTCATTTTAAGCACTACCATTAATATATTTCAAATTGTGAATCTTGGCTGAGAACTTACCAGTTTGTTTCTTTAATTTTTGTCAAAGTTTGAATGCAATGTGCTATTGAACAGATCATCCCCAATATTATGAATGACAGTTTAATTAACTCTTAACCCACAACACAGATTTTAGGCCATGCAGGTGGAAGACTCTTACATTACCCTACTGTGATGTTTCTTAATGAATTTGGCTCTTTGGGAATAGAATAGAAATGTTGATTAGATCAATAAATATATGAATGAGTGTGATTTATACAATCAAAGATTATTTAGAAGGCAAAATATGAACTCATACTTGAGAAGAGAGTTGATGAATTATGTCAGATTTCTGCCCCACATTAAATTTAGAATGTCTTCAGTTTAATAACATTGGAGAAAAATGTATAACTCTTTCTCACTTACTGTATAATCCAAGTAATGGCATTATTTCTAAATGACTGGGACCAAAGAACCATGTTTTACAGAATATATACTTAATCACCAGTACGGGAGCTTCAATTCATTTCTAACCTGAAGTACATACTTATTTAAGAACAGTTTCAATAAATATTTATTAGAAAGAATGAATACACAAATTCGTGGGTGAAATTTATAGCACAGAGCTGTTTTACTAATCTTTTGAGACAATGAAACAAATTCAAAACTCGATTCTAAAACTTGATTTTCTTTGGACAGAGTGGAAATCAATAAGAATCCATTCCTTCAAAGCACTGTACGCAGAGACTATGGGACATTCTGTCTTTAATATTCATGTCAAATTTCCTCTCATCCTTGGCACCGCACCAGTCTAGTATCTACATTCCCCAGTTGAGGGAAGGGACAAAGGAGGGAGGAGAAAGAAGATAAAACTAGAATCCCCCCGTTTGCACTCTCTTCCAAGAGTTCATCCACTCCCCCACATTCCAATTCACAGTAAAACAAAATCGGCACATTAACCTGGAAGGAAAAAAGAAAGAAAAGAAGAAAAATGACCAAATTCATTCAGTGAATCCAAGCGTATCTAACGAAGTCACAGTGAGTTTTTGCATATCCAACGGGGAATCTGGCTCCAGATCGCAACATTAGCTTATTCCTGGTGGGATAAAGGCACTTAGAAGTGCCTGAGAGCAGAGCTAACACGGACCCTTCGATCGGGTGTATCCGAGGTGGCTTCAGAGAGAAACTTCGATGAGAAAACATTGAGAACAGAGTTCCTCCTCTTCCTGCTCCCTCAGGGACCTTCCTTTTTCCTCCAGAAACGCCACAGACTGTGGGGCTCTTGAATGCACGGAGGAATCTGACAAAGTGCTAAGTACTGGACATGTAAGAGAGGCAGAAATAGAGTTTAACTGGAGAAATTTCCAGGTTTTTATTACTGTCATTAAGAAGACTTTGAAACTGTCAGTCCTTCACTGGCAAAATGAACGGCATTCCAAGTGTTCTCAAAGCAAAACCTCTCATGAAAGACAGACTTGAAATAGACGAGGTAACATGAAAAAAAAGCCCAAGATGAATAAAACTTCAAATGAAATACCATTTGAAGTATAAATATATGAAAAATGGCAGTTGCACTGAAGGCAAGAAGAGAAGGTAAAATGCCAAAGTCGGCATGAAATGAATAAAGACAGAACAGAAAACACATGCACAGATTCTGATGGTCCAAGAAGACTCCCGGAACTCTGCTATTTTTAGGGCATCTGTATATTAGGTTGAGTCTCTGAATGTTGTTTATATAAGTATATTTAAACTTTCATATATTTAGGGTGCCATACACTGTGAGTTGTTGTTTTAAAACAGAAATAAAATATAATCTACTGATTAGTGCCTAATAAAATTTCCAGGATCATGGGTCAGCTAATAAATACATATTATGAGACTTTCTCAATTTCTTGCTAGAACTTCTGCAAATCATGAGGTAGCCCTAAATTTTGTTTCATGATGTCATGATGATTTACATGTACTGACCCTTCTTTCATGGTGGTGCTTTAAAATAAACCAATTCTAAGTATCAGATCTCCTTTGCATTTAAAAAAGTATTTATATTTTTGTTGTTTCTTTTAATAAACTCTTTGAGAGGTCATTCCTGTAAAATTTGTAACAACCGACAAATGCACTCACCCAAGTTAATTCTGTATGATTATTAATGATCCATCCATTAACAAGTAAAGGTGATAACAGCCACTTGTGTAGCTAATTCAATCAGAACACAAGCTTATTTCAGTTAAATTAAAGGAAAATATGTAACCATCTCACTTAATCTTCCATGTGTACAACAGTCTAGTTGGCTCATGAAAACCAATACATAATAAATTCTGCCCAGTAGAAAACTAAACACTGAGACATATATATTCCAACCCAGGATCAATACCTGAGTTATCTGTTTGCATTTTCCTGACAAGTACAGACAGGGTGTGGTGAGACAGAGCATGGAAGAGAGAAATAAATCTCACGGCATCTGCTCCATTTCATCACGCCTTTTCAATGGTGTTATGAAGGCCTCATACCGAACATGATCCTTTAAGGTTACTACCTTGTTAATTCTTCATTTGCTCAATTTACTACCCAGAGGATAAAAATACTTATAGGGTTTGCAGATCTGAAAGTTAAGATAACTGTGTTTTAAGCAGATGAATTCATGTATTAAATATATTTAAATCCACCAAATTTAAAAATTGAGTACGATTTGGCAGAATTAAAATGTTTTAACAATGTTGGAATAAATGAAATAGGGTTGGGTATATACTAATATGATAAGCTTTGTAAAGAAATATAATGATCAAATGGTAAGGATTTTAGTTTCTCAGTGATATTCTTTTGGTAAAACAGTAAGTGGACACTTTTTCTTGAAACAAATCATGGAATTTTCAAAGTGAGTCACCTTTCTGCTCTTTAATATGACTATCACAGCAGACAAGCTGACCAAACACAGCAGGACGGTAGGTGACTGCAATGCATGAATTTTGTCACTAGAGTGTGTCTTTAGGATAAGAAGGTAATTAATAGTCATATTTCTACAAGTACCAAAGTATTTAATGACTGCAGGTGTGGAATAACAGAATTATCAATCTTTTTAGCACATAAAATATGTACTTCTATTCTGTTTGTACTTAGCCGATGTGTAAGCTGAATAAAAATGTACTCTTGCTTGAAACAGTCAGGTCTGTTGGGGATTAATGCCAAATACACTTTTTTACGGTTTACCACTATTATTTTTTTGATGTATTATTAAAGAATAAAAAAGATCTTTGCCTTTTGTAAGAACATGTTTTATGTATGATTGAAGTTTTTACAACACTCCAAAAAGCCATCTGATGTTAGATTTAAAAATAAAATCCAAAGCATTTTCTGACATAGTACACATGAAAAATTGGAAATCCCAATATCTTCAATAGAAGTAGTAGAAAGTGTATGTCTCCTTGGAGCAGGACACCCACTTCACACAGCAAAAAATAAGGTACTATATACTGTAAACAAAAAGTACAGTAAAGGACAGTTGTAAATTTACATAAGAATAGTTCATAAACATTTTGGTCTTTCCATAACAGTTTTATATAAAATGAATAAAAAAACCTTGAGACAGCTGTCACCATTCCTTTTTGAGAGCTTTTCACTTGTGTTCACAGACATGTTTATAGAGCAATATATTGATGCACCAGTACATGGATATTAAACTATGATTACTGCTTGTAACTGAGATGTGCATTATCCAGTCAACATTATCCATAGCTGAGATACTCTTACATTATGTATTCTTGTCATGTTGTATCTATAAAAACATGAAAATATAACTTTACACTATTCAATTATTTACATTAGTCCAAGCTTGACAGAGAAAATTGGTAAGCTCAATTTTTGGAAGAGTTGGCCCAGAGGTATAACAAATACCACTGACTGTACATTGTTTTCTTTTTTTTAACTTTTAAAAACTCATCTTAAGTACAATATGGAAACAATTAGTCTGCAATTTGGTCATTCTAGCATTTATTATCAAAAATTTTAATGCATCTCCCACATTCCTGATGAGGAGAAATACTCTAAACTTGCACTGCATTTTATATAGGAGTTTGTGAATGGGGCAGTAAAATCTCATGAAGAATATTATGATACCACATGCCGCCATGTTCACCTCAAGTGGTTACCATTAAATCCTATAATTTTCCTTCCCTTCTGTGAAATATAACAGATAAAAATGTTTAAAAGTACTTGATACCGAGAGCCACACAAAGGCTTACTTTCAGAAATGACTAGAACAGTATAAATATTGATAGTAACCATTTGGTGTAGTAACTGTTTATGACACTAAATTAATTTAATTTGGAAGCTTTCAACAGAAATAGAAGGCATTTTTAGGAAGGGAAAGATAGATCCTTTAAATTTATTAGCTAGAGAAATATAAGCTCTTTAGTCAAAAGTTACACAAGTGTGATTTTTATCCATACTGGGCATATTAAAATAGTAATTCCACCTGAGGAATAAATATAAAAATAATATATCAGGAATGTTTTCTTTGATGAGGATGGGCAAAACTGTGTTGCATGTGATGCAAAGTGCTTACAATATTCAGCATATATGGGGTTTCTGACAGCTTTTATAATCTTAAAACCAAAAACCTATATTTTGTGTATGAAATATGAAATTTGATCAATGGCCAAATATGCTAAAAGGCATTTCAAGGCATTTCTGATTTCATTTACAATGAATACTGTTCTTCTGCAAGCTCAACCTCTTTAAAAACAAACTTCACATATCTGTTTCCTATTATTAACTTTTCATGTCTATTAGCATTTACATACACAGAGTAAATGCTTTTGTATTAGCAAATATTTAATTATATATGTGTGTGTGTGTGTGTATATATATATATATATATATATATAGTGAGACAGATCAAAAACAGACTGAGATATTATTTGGGATAAAGTTTATACCTGGAAAAAAAATCACCTGGCCTTTTAAAAGGGGAACTTTTTTTCTGGGAACCTAGTAACTTAGTAGTGCCTTTAAACTGACTTGATTTATGACCAAACTGTAGCTCAGCAAAATTAATTGGACTACTTATGAATAAAACGATAGAAAAATGTTTATTTCAAATGTCAAGCATTGCCAAGTAATTTTATATTAACACCAAATGTTAAAGAATAGGATACATTAAAGTTTTAATAACAATATTAAATTACAAGATTGGAATCTTCTCTTTGTCTCGTCCCTTAGCATTTACATATTTGGCTTTGAGAAATACGGAACTGACGCCTACAGCTTTTTACTGTCCGTCATTTCACTTTCCCTTCGGTTTACTCGCTTTTTGTCTTTTCCAACCAATATGGAAGCGAATTTATTTAAAAGCCAGTTTGTTTGTGAAAATACTTAAAAATTTTTTTTAATTTTAAATGTTTTTTTTTCTTTTTCTTATAAAACATGTCACATCTTGATGCGGTTGATGTCAAGTGTGCTTAAGTCATTATGAATCAAGAGACGAACAATAGTGGCTGCAGAAACAGGTTTGCTGTCTGTACAAAGACGTCAGTTAAATTAGAGGACTTCCATGTAAGCTGTGCATGTCCGCCACACTTCACTTGTAACTCGAGTAGAAAAGGATGCTGTGTTTGTGATGAATCATTCCTTACAATTCAAGATGAACTCCGCATATTTTAAGAATTCTTGGCTGAAAGAAAAGTCTTCAAGATACGGGATGCCTCTCACCACTTTGACAATGAACACACAAGAAAACCATTGTGTAAGGCACTCAAAAGGTTCTTATCAATCACGAGAGATCAGTCACACTGACACTCATTCCCATGCCAGGACTCACGTAAGGGACAGCATGCACTGCTTTTGGAAATGCTGGAGTCATAACAGGTCCATTTCCTCCAGTACTTCCTGAAATTGACAGCCTTGCCGCGCTCCTCAGGGCATCACTCAAGGTCATCTTAAATGAGAGAGGAGGGAAAGAAAGAAAGAAAGAAATCATATGTTATGGTTTTCAAATGCATCCAGTTTAAAGGCTGTGCTGCTTTTGAAAAGTTTACTTCTATCTGAAAGCTTCTAGCAAATGAAAGCAAACAGTGCAAAGCTGGACTGCAAATAATGAAGCACAAGTACGGCAGGAACCTGTCCACATTCACCCACGCTACGGTGCCATTAGAGGAAGTAGACAGCAGAGCCTCGGTTAGTCACTGACCAGGAACATGGAAAAACACCAACAATACATACAGATGGTCCATCCGCTTCTTCCTCATTTAAAAGAGCTTAAGGACGCAACAAGAAAGCTAAAACGTGCACTTAGAAGTTGTATTAGAGCCTCGTTCCTACCCCCTAAATTTTAACACTCTCGATGCCATATACGTTGTAACCTTCCTTATAAGTTGCAAAA
>PVLD010000627.1:126745-211745 GCA_004027595.1 Dinomys branickii | reverse complement strand
ATAACATGATTCTTAAATATGGATGGTTTTAAGAAAATAAAATGAAAATTTTTGTTTAATCCATAAAACTTTTCTTGTCCAATTCAGGAATTTTTCAAATATGAAATATCTGCACTGATCTGTATACATTCCCAAGCACTTTTGTGGCTGTTATTATGAGACAGTATTTCTAAAAATTAAAGGGCTTTAAAGTAAATTACAGAATTATAAGTATTTATTACTATATTGTTTTGATTGAGCTATTTGATCTCTATATAGTTTTGGATCATTTGGAAAATACAGATTATTTCATTTAGACCTCCAGATTCTGTTAAATTGAACCAGTCCCTTTACGGTAGGCCTTCATAGGTATTATGATATATTTGTCTATACTGACTATGGTTTTATCATGCAGTTGTGGAATAATTAAAACTATAAAATGTATAACATAAGATCTTAACACACTCATTGCTGATAAATGCATTAATCTAAAAGTTATTTTTAAAGGATTAGTTTTTAAAAAATACCTATTCCTCCCAACTTTGTCTTGCTTGTTAATTGTTGTTAATTTACTGTTCGTTTCTTTAACGTGATATTTTCATATCTGTTCAAGAACCACTGTTTGAGTGGCTTTACCTAAAGTTACACAACTAGCATAGTCCATGAACAGCCCGCTACAATCAAAACTTTACCCAGCAGAAAAGCACTCCAAAAGAAAGCTCTCCCCTTTGCTCACCATTAAAAACCTACATGTTAGACTGTCCTTATTTTTTGTCCAGTTCTTTTAAGTGGTAATGTTTGGTTTGGCCTAATCTTTAGTTAATGAGCTATAGGGTGCCCTGGAGAGAGTACCCTAAAGTCTCTTAACCTCTGAAAAACTGAGGGTTTTTTCCTAAGTTAAAGAAATCTCATGTAGTCTACTAAAATAATGTATTATAAGTAGGATTTCTTGTTAACATTCTGGATTCCAGGGATTCATGTTATATGTGTACAATAGTCTACATCAAAAGCATGCAATGAAAATTTAAGCAGTCATCTAGAAATGCAAATCAAATGCTGATCAGATTGCCTTAAATGGCCCCTTTGTGCAGACTGAGCAAATGATTGGGAGGCAACAAGGCTCACTACCTTCCTAGGCAATGTCTAAATTGGGCACATTTTTAGCATAGCTGAAGAGCAAACATATGCAAATCGAATTCTTAAATAAACCACTCTTTTCTATCACCTTCATGTGACGCTGAGTTTGAGTTCAGACAGAAAAGTATGATGTAATGCAGAAGGAATCTATGCTGCCATTTTCAACGCTCCATAATATTTTTGTAATTATCATCAAAAAATACATGACCTAGCCCGGCATGTTAACCAATGCCTCTAATCCGTGCCCTGGTAAGGTGGAGATCAAGTTTAAGACCAGCCTGAGCAATTCAAGCACTTAGCATGACCCTTTCTCAAAATAAAAACAAAAACAAAAAGATGTGACACAGAGTTTACCATGTCAATCGCTTTCAAGGGTACAGCGCAGTAGCATCAGCTTTTTGCTCAGCACATCTCTAGCCAAACTAACACACTGCGTGTGTGTCTTCACATGTTGTTAGAAGTGCGTGTTATCTAGCACCGCTGAGCAAGTTCCTTTTTATATCTTTTCCTCCTCTGAGTCCTAGAATCCCAGCTTTGTCTCGTATTTACTCTTGAATTCTCCACGCATCCTGTTGTTTCCCTCCCTTATTTCCTAACTCCAATCCATACCTGTGCAGTGAGGCTACTCAAATGCCTTTCCTCTACTAGAACAGGTTTGTAACAGTTTTGCAAAATTAGCTTTACGTGTTATTTTACTCTGAGTATTATTCACATTTAATACATGTAGGTCTGCCAAATATTGAAAGATAAAGGTTTAAAAGTACATATTATTTTGCTTAATTCAAAGAGATTTTGGAATATTGAATACTTTTGCTCATATATAACATAAATAGGAAAAGAACGTGGAACTTTACATATTGATTCACTTGATTTTTATCTGACTACTGGTTGGTAATTTTGGAAATTATAATTTAATAGAAGAGAGACAAGAAATGCACTGTCATGATGAGACTCAGTGTTTAAAATTACAATTCTAAGCCATGCATGGTGATGCACACCTGTAATCCCAGCACTCGGGAGGTGGAAGCAGGAGGTTCCTTGTGAGTTCGAGGCCAGCCTGGGCTAAAAAGTGAGTCCAAGACCGGTCTAAACTTCATAGTGAGACCCTGTCTCAAAGTGACAAAAAAAATTACAGTTCTAGGTTAAGCCAGTAAATTTTCAGGATATTTCCTTAGACACTACTCTGGTCATCAAGTCTTATTAAACTAGGATATTTAAAACTGTAATTTTTGTATTAAAAGGTTTATATTAAAAGATTTTTGTATTAAAATATTTAAACTCTCAGTTCCATGGGGTCATAAATCAAGTAAGTGGAAACATTTTGGGGATCATAAATGTCAGAGGTGTGAGGTAATATAAACATATATTTATAATATTTCTTTATTAAACTTTTATAAGTTAGATATTAATAAAATGTTATAGTTAAATATTTACAAAAGTGTTGCTTGATTTGTTTCATGCAGATTTTTCTATGAAATCTTTCTTTTTTAATAAAAGCAATTATCAAATATGACATTTATATTAAACTATATTTCTGCCAGTGAAATGATTCAATTTCTCAAAAACCAAAATGGTATTTATTAAAGAATATAAGTATTTCTAACAGCTTATGATTTTCAAATTATTGGGACAAAAACAGATCTTTAAAATGTCATGTGCATTCCAAGTTCTCAAAACAATGAAGTGACTTGTCTAAATCAGCACTATTTTTTAATGCACCCAAGTAGAAATGAGACTGAACACCCATGTCCTCAGCACAGGCACACACACAGCAAGCCCTACAATATGTAATTAAGCACAGTGTTTAGATAGATAAAGTTCTGTTAAAAAGAAAATTTTAGTTTATTAGTATATTATTAATATTCTAAACTTTAAAGAAATCCAGTAACATGTTTCTGAATAGGTTTTAGCTTGGAAAACAATGTCTTTAAAGTTTAAAATGCAAATAATAATTCCACTTGTTTTTATTTTCTTATGAATGATAACTGATAACATTAATGTAATGTCTTACTAATTATATGTCACGTATTAGGTACAGGTACACACCTGTTCATAATATGAATTGACAGTGTAAAGGGAAAGCGAGTTATTACTCTTGACCTCACTTGCACCCTTTGGAGGGTCACCCAGCCGGCTGAATCAAGGTCCACCGTGAAAACAGCAGAGCTTTTGGACTATCAATGCATACAATGACGCGTCTCATTCTCGTGGATTTGATGGACAGTTACAGTTAGCAGAATAAGGTGGGATTTCTAGGAAAATACTAATCATAATCAAAGAGCTTTGTTACCACTTAGTAATATGAAATGCTGACCTGAACGAGCACGGTTATACCACTGATAACATACACTCAGTGTCCAGTATTTTAGTTTTAGGCATAAACCACAATTATTTCAAATTTTAAATTATTACTGTGGTAGATGAAGAAAAATTTTCAATCACATGAGCTCGCACTGACAAGCCAAAAACCGAGGTGACATTCAGCATGGATGAATGTGGTCTCGATCTGTTCACAGGCACAGGGTAGAAGACATGAGGCTTACCACAATTCATATCTAAATCTAGATTTTGAGTCACCCTCAAATAAAGGGAAAGATATCCATTCAATGCAGTTGCCATGAGCACTAACGAATCTGAAGATTTTAATGAAATTATAGAGTCTAGGTAGCATAATTTAAATTGCAAAACGATTAGCAACAAGTACATAAGCAAGGAAAAAGGGGATGAAGCAAGAAGATCTGTGAGGACGCGATCTCCAGAGAACACCTACTTTAGATAGAAGCTTTTTTTATGCAGACTGTGCTGCTTGAAACCCAAGTGTCTGAGTTCAAATTGGTCTGAAATCTGACTTTTCCAAATCTGGTCTACACCCTCTATAAGTACAGTAAGTAAATCAAACCACAATCTAGATCCAGATAACTCTAAAAAATCTATGCAACCAAAACGACATTCCCAAGGTATGGAAACCATAGTAAAGACTTTGAAAACTTGTTAGAGAATGGCTGAGAGAATTTATAATTCTGCGTCTAGCGCTGAGAAAGATGTAGCAAAGATGTGGTAGTTTTCTCCATATATTTGATATGTATACCGTGTGAAAAAGAAAACAGTTATAGTACTTATGTCAGAATGAGGACCAAAGAATGAAAATAGATTTAATTTTATAAGAACTTTCCAAAAACTATAACAAAATTTGTAAAAATAGAGTTAAAGTAAATATTCAGAAAAGTTGTAGTAAGCTAGGATTCCTAAGGTATAGTCAAGAATAGCTTGCATAGTAAACTCAATAAAATAAATAATATATGTATAATATGAACAAAACCAGGGGCTAGTTTGTAATTCAGTCTTTGTCTTGAAACATGAAGTTATCGTAAGTCTTTGTGTAACAGAAGGATATTCTTTACAATGTGAGTCAAGTCACCTCAATGACACTTTATTTGAAAGTCTTGATCGAAGCTCAACACCACGTATGTAGGGGCATGGCACTCTGTGGGTGTGTTTGTGTGTACAAGCAAATGAAGTCAGTAATTATGAAAAAAGCAGATTATATTGGTTAATTTAACTGTTCTAATTTAACAGTTAACTGTTTGGCAATGACATGCTTTATCTAAATAAATGTAACAACTTTCAGGACATCACAGTTGTTTTTAGGAGACGGGCACACTGGTATATCACTTTGCACTCTGCCCCATAACCACCTGCTACTGTCTCAGCAAACACCTCTTCCAATCCCATTGGTAGGTTCCAGAGTACTGTTTCAGGGTTTGGGGTTACAAACAAGAAACAATAACGAGGACTATGTTTCTTCTTACAAGTTTTTGATTTTAAAATAAAATTTGCTTCAGTTTTAAAATAAAGCCATTCACACAGTTCCCCTTATATTAAGAACAATGTAGTATGACATAAAAGAGAGATAATAGGAAAACTGAGGGAAAAATGATGCCATAATCCAGTGAAAACAATGAATCTAAAGCTGTACCTTGACTTAGTACAATTGTTTTATATGTTTTATATGTTCTTTGGCCTACTCCTCTGCTTTTCAATCTGTACATATGCTAATTCACTTTACAAGGTTTTATGAGCTAAATAAAGGAATCTAATGTTGGAAAAATAGAGGAGGTTTCAGGGAGGGGAGAAAAGCAGGAAATTGAAGTGTTCTGTGCACCCACCAATCCCCTACAGTGAGTGTAATCATTAAGTACTGCAAACATGTGCTGATTAAGCAATAAACAAACAAATAAATAAAATTAAGAAGTAAAACAAAACCATTTTATGAAAAGCTTGGAACTCAGGGTAGGTAATATAAAAAGTGTCTCAGTATTTTGTGGTCACAAAAAAGAAGCAAAGGAGTCCAAAATGAGGACAGGAAGACAAGTCTTCTGCAAGTGTGAAGGACATCTGAAGATTTAGGGAGAGGGAAGGAACAGAAGGGAGAATAAAATGAATTAAATGTGTTAAATACATATACCAACTCCCTAACATGGATATTCATTATGTACTACAAACAGGTACTAATCCAAAAAAAAAATTTTTTTTTTTTTGGTTTTTTGAGACAAGGTCTCGCTGCGCAGTTTAGGCTGGCCTTGAGCTCACTTTGTAGCCCAGGCTGGTCTGAAACTCACAACCATCCTCCTGCCTCAGCCTCACAAGTGCTGGAATGAGAGGTGTACACCACCACACCTGGCCAAAATTTCTTTAAATGACAAGTGGCTGCAAAATCAGACAACACCCAGGATAACACTAGTTATATATATTACTAATCACTTTTATCAGTATGAGTTCCTCTGGGCAACCCAAGGCCACAGTATCTTCCATATTCTACCTTTATATGAGAAAGCATAGCTGTACCCCAGAGCAAATGTTTGGGGACACAGCTATAAATACTTTTGCTAGGAAGACCAAAGACGTCTCATTAATCACGGCCCTTTATTTACAATAACGTAGCTAATGTCTGCATTCTTTTTCCACATCAAAAATGTCTCACTACAATCACATAGAACAATGGCTGTACGTATTGTGACTTCATATATTTCAATTTACACATGCAATACTATAGCCAAATTAAAATGGGGCAGTCATTTTCATGACTGGGTACCATGTTTCATTTTAAAAGCATAAACATTCATGCTTGGGTCTAACTGTGCGTAAACTTTAATGGAAAATTTAACTCTGGCTACAGTTTTTAAAGAAGGAATACAGCCTATGAGATCCAAGAGAAATTTTGTAAAATTTTAGTGTATGAAACATCATTCATAATAGCTAAATCTTGAAAGCAGCCTATATATCCATTCGCTAATGAACGGAGACGCAAGGGTGGCGGCGCTGGGCACACACTGGGGCACCGCGACTCTGCCGCAAGGAGGGAGAAACCTGAGGCGCCTGGAGGAAAATCCGTGCAGCTTGAGACCATCACGTGAAGCGAAATAAATGAGAAACACAGCCTCAGACACCTCACGGTTGCTCTTACATGAGAAGCCCAAAGTGTAACAGGAAATATGAGAACAGATAGTTTTTCAAATTGGAAGGGGATCAAGAAATAGAGGGAGAAGAAGGGAGAGGAGGGAAAGAGGATGAAGACGAGGAGGTTGTGTGCATAGCCCGGTTCCACATGGCAGCGCAAACATTATGTTCTACGAATATGGACTAAGAAAACATAAAAACAGAAACTCCTTCCCCAGAATAAATTTGTCTCAGTTACTTTAAAGGAAACCTGGAACATCATACTGTAGAATTCTGATAATATTTCTCATTGCTTGATATTTCAAACTTCCATTTAGTTCCAAAATTTTGTCTCTCTGTGAAAATGAGCAGCCTCCTTTATCAGCTACTTTGCTTTAAATAATCAGGGATGAAAAATGAGCAAAATTATGTGCTGCGAATGCAGATCATAGATTTCTTTAGTATCACATTTCTCTCCAAGTATCAGCAATATATGAATATTCATCTGAGATTGGGTTTCTAATACATTTAAATAACTGCACTAATTCTATTCAGTTCTGTACAAAGCTTTCAGACTGTGTTTATTACCATGGCAACTAATGCTAAAAATCTAGGAGAGACAGGCAGAGGTGATTCTTACACTCAAATATAATAATAAGGTGAAGAACACTAAGTCTTCTAAAGCACCTGTGCAATTTATTCTGAAATTTCTCTTCTTGCTGAAGCGTCTCTGCAGGAATCTTAAAAGGGTTTTCAATTGAGATTCTCATCCCAAATTGTTTCTCTGTTGTTCTAACCTTTCCTGGTAGATTCATTTTTTTCATCCTCTGCTTGAGAAAAGTCATGAGAAGGAGCATTTCCTCTTTGCATGGACAATAAACTGAAGTTTCCTTAATCTAATTACAGTAAAAATTACTCAAACCTGTGTATGGCAAGATGGTCTCTAAATACCCTGGTCGTATGGTCAGAAGCACACTGACATTTACCGAAAGTAGCTGTGGGATAAAAACAGCCCAGGAACATGTTCACCCTGGAAGTAGCTCTCGCTGTGCACAGTAACCTGAACTCCAAAAGTGGACGACACGCATTCCTTTCCTAGCACATGGCCGCCATGAACACACACCTCAGGGGAGCCCTTTCTGCATTTCTTGAGTTTTCCATTCCTGTGGCATTGAGGGCAACTGAACAAACTGTATGGTCCTCACAATGAACAAAAATGTAAAGAGAACAAAGGATAAGTCTAAGAGTTTGGCCTTCTCTTCACTGTTCATCCCACCAGAGCTCAAGTTGGCTGAAACCAGGAGGAGCATGCAGCCTCTTTCCAGCCAGCTCAGAAGGCTGTGTTCTCACAGTCCATGAATTTAGCTCTGTCCCAGATGTCCTGTGGATGGCGAGAAAAATTAAGATGCCAGAGAAAGAAAAACTGCTGAGCAGACAGGAAGTGACTTCAACTTGTCCTGTACTATCTAGAGGAGGCGTAGGTATTCAAGGGTTGTCAGAAGTGCAAATCGCTCTTTCCTTAATCAAGCTTCCCCCAGACTACAGGTGACTGGGGCAGAGACAAGAGTAGCAAAACCAGAAATAATAGAACAGAGTGGAAAATAGGCACAAATGTGTGAAATCTATCCCATACAGCTGATAAAGAAACCATGCTATGTTATTGCCCAACACAAACAGTAACTGGAAAAAATTTAACTGTAATGAAACAACACTTGGAAGAGTTCTACAGGGAAGCTGTCATAATGGCTGGAAGTAATTTATTTCTAATATAAAGAAATTTATTTCTAATATAAAATTAGTTTATTTCTAATTGCATTTCAGTAATGTTTTATCCAAACATGAATCTGTGTATTTTATATCAGAGGGCACTAAATTGATTACTGCCATTAAAAAGAAAACCTCAATTATTATAGTTTTTGGGAAACTATGATTATAATTTAGTAAATCCTACAGTTGAACCTATCTAAAGGAAAACTTCCAGTTAATCAGCTCGTTCTGGTGAGGGGTAGTTACATTAGTGCTAGCTATGCACCATTTATACTATATGCTGTTCTGAAAGGCTGTGACATGAGCTAACAAAGTATGGTGTCATGAATTATGGTCAGATTATTTTCTTCAGCAAATGGAAATATTCCTTAAATAAGAAGAGGAATACCTGTGCTTTGGCACTGGCTTTGAGTAGTTTCTGGCCAATATTAGTACCACAGAAATACACCACTCATTCAGCAGGGACATTGCATCCCTCACCCTTCCCGAGGAAGGTGGGACAAGCAGGTTTCAATGAGGAGGATTCAGGATAAAGATGGAGAGGTACTGCTCACATGCAAGTTAATCGCTCTGCTCCATGGGCTGACAGGGCAATTAGAGCTTTGTATACAAAAGTAATTTCCCATCCTAAAAATCTAAATTTTTGAGAGAATATATGCACAATCATTTCGTACAAAAATATCAAATATTTGAAGATCTGTCCTATCTTACTGAGGGGGAAATTGGCAGCACATTAAACCATAAAAATAGTGGTTTATGATGGAAAGCCTCGCTCTCTCTTAATAACAGGTGTGCTGCAGTGGTACTACAGTTAGGTGCCAGCAGCAACTCCACAGTGCATCACACCTTGCGTATCATTCATTCTGGACAGGAATGTATGGGGGATTCATAAGCAGAAAAACACACAAGGAAAATGCAGGCTCCTCTCACATCTCCCGGTGGCTACAGGGTTGCCTTGCATTTCCTTTCTCTTTCAAGTCACAAAACAACATGAATATCTTGTTCATGTTTAACTTATTGGCAATAATTGTGGAAAATTACAGATTTTTAATTAGGAAATTAACAGCTAAAATGAGATTCCTAAAGATACTTACTTACTGATTGCATCAAGTAATATTAATAGATCAGGTTTACTAGTAAAATATAATTCACTTTATAATTTGATACAAAGCACTTGTGATATTTTATGAAGCCTTTAATTAATACTGAGACAAAAGATTGAGGGTTCAGAATTGTATTTTTCAACTCAACACTAATCTCTAAATAACATTGATTTTCATTCTTTAGTTGTGTTTAAAATTTAGACATCAGTGTAACTATTCTGATCAGTCTCTCCATGGTTAGATCCGAAGTTCTTCCTAAATAGAAACAGTCAATTTGAGAAAATCAGTGAAAGCAGAACTCAAAACAGTAATCTAACTAATAAAATCTCAAATTGTAAAAGAACATAAAAAGGCAAAAAGAAAACTATCAACAAAATCAAATTAAGTCACATTAGAAAACGTAAGTTCTGTTAGCATTTTAAACATTAACAAATGGCCACAGTTCTCCCACATGACTGGCTTGTTCCTGGGACATGGTCTAACGGCGACTGTAACAGATGCCCAGGGCACAGCCTGTGCGGTATAGTCTTCAGTCTTTCCTGAAACCCCTCATCCTTTCTCTGCTGCTAGACTGCTCACCATCATGATCGGGCTACTGGCTTTCACGCTGTCTGAAGCACACATAGCACAGGAAATCCCAAAGTCCCCAGAGCCAAAGCACAGTTGAGAAAGAGGATGGGCCAAGGTATGTGGTGAATATTGATTTTACGAATAGAATCAAGGTTTTCCTTGGCAACACTTTCCTGCAGAATCCTCAAAGCCAGTAACCAATAGACAGACTCTCACATACCTTAGGATTTAAGGAAAACGGTTGATGAATGTCAAATACTTTTGTCTTTAAATTCTCTGAATTTGGTTAATCTTATTTAATGCATTTTCCTCAATGATACTCTGGATAGAACGTCTTTGTTCAAAAGGAAATTCCTTATTCAATTTCCCTACAGTAAAGCAAAAAATCATATATTTTGGCTATTTGACCATAAGAATACAGTTAGGAAGTCACTGTATCTTTAAAAACATTTTGGGCCCCAAAGCAAAAGCAAGATTTTCCTTATTGCCATCACCAGTTGCATAATGGAGCTCAATTAGCAAATATTAATACAGGCGGCAAACTAGCTCAAAGTTGCTCATAAACTATGAAGACATTCTTACTTATTCTAGTTGAGAGGTGAAACCTTTCATGCTCATAATTTTTTATCACAATGATATCCTGTATTTCAATGAAAGACATAGCATGAGAAACTCTTATTCTGCTTGGGGTTTGTGCTGTTATGTTAGCTTCTCTCACTGGTTTAAACACAGTAAATCCCGTGGCCTTATACACTTCTGAGGTTTCTCCTTTATTTAAATAAGAGAAAGACTCCCAGGCCTCGTTTTCTCAGAGCTACCCAGTGACAAGGGAGCAGCTCCTTTGAAACGACGCTGAGAGGAGAGGTAGGGGTCTGCTGCACCCCAACTGTCCCCGAGGCCGAGCATCACAGGAGCAACACGGATGTGGTCATGGTACGACACACTGAGACAAATCCAGGGACGTGGCTCACAGGGAAAACCATGAGTGGAAAGAATGCTGGTTAGAGGTAAAAGACCTCAGCACACTGTTTAGCTGCCTGAATTCGTCTCCCAGATTATCTGAGCTTCAGTTTAATAATGCATAAACGCAAACAAAAATCATTGCACTGATTTATCAGTCTATTCTGTTGTCATAACAAAATCCCATTAATATGTAGGGAGTGGCTGAAGCTAGAAATTGGTCACAGGTGTGGGGGTGTGGCAAGGCCAGAGTAAGATCAAAGAGCACCTCAGGCAATCAAGCTGCTTCAGCCCAGAGAAACACCAGAGAGACAGTCCCAGCCATTAGTTGCCAGGCAACATTTTGTCATGTGACACTAACTTTGTCAAATGTGTAAACAAATGCCCCTATGGTGGTTGAGCAGTTTCCTTTCCTCCCATCGAGAGAGAGAGAGAGAGAGAGAGAGAGAGAGAGAGAGGGAGAGGGAGAGAGAGAGGAGTGCACTTGACCTCAGCTTTTTGTCTTATCTTTATTTTTCCCACCCTCTTGCAACAGCAGCCACACCCCCACCCCCACCCCCCGCCAGAACTTGAGAGCTGCGTGAGAAGCAGTGCTGAAAGCTGAGATGGGAGGACTGAAAGCTGAGGTTCAGCCTGAGACATAGTGAGACCGTCTCAAAATAAAAGATAAGGTTAAAGAGACTGTAGTCACAGCTCAGTATGAGGCCCTGGATTCATCCTCAGTACCACAGAAAGACAAACGAAGGAAAGGAGGAAGGAAGGAAGGGGAGGGAAGGGGAGGGGAGGGAGAGAGAGGAAAAGCAAGCAAGCAAGCAAGAAAGAGGCAAATTCCCAGAAGCTGAGTGGTTTATTTTTAGAAAGAGGTCACTTGAGGTCAGAGTTTTGCACGGCATCATGGTCTACTTGACATCTGGGCAGTGCTAGGTCACAACATGGTAGAGAAACAAGAAGGGCATTGGCCACAAACAGAAGAAATCAAGTGCAAGGGACAGCCTTGGTTTCTAAATCTACCCTCACCAGAGCTCCTCAGGGTGCCAAGAACAACATTTACCCCTGTGAAGAGAGGGCCCCCAATGGGTCACCCACTTCTGCCAGGAAGGCTCCAGCTCTCAAAGGTTCCAGCAGCTCTCAGTTTGTACACTGGGCCCTGTGCTCCCAGTAATGCACATCTGGGGAGCACTCACGCCATACACACACCCTAGCCCCAGGTTAGCAAATAAAAATACTGTGATGTTCAAAGAGATAATGCGTAAGATACCACTTTGAGAAGCTACTACAGCAATAAAATGAATGAGTAGCCTAAACACCCACTGATCTTCTGTTACTGTAGTCAAAGCAACCTCTACAACCCTAGGAGAAGTCTATAAGCGCTCATTGGAGCCATGGTCCCTATGAGATCTGGGCTCTGAACTAGAAGAGAGGCAACGTTACTGGCTCAGCATCACCTTTCTCTTCTCACTTACTAGAGATTCAGGCACTGTGACCATGACATCCTGACATTTTGCTGATTCACACATATTTTCCTATGACTGACTGAGTGAGGATATTCTCAAACTTGCTGCATCCAAATATACTTGTGAATTATTCTCATAGGGTTAGGGGTAGAGTTAGCATCAGAGTTATGTACCAAATATACTGGCTTAAGACCTAAGTTAACCAGCTATCCTTTGACATCTTAATAGAATTAGTTCTTTCATAGAAAGAATAGTAAATGAATGAAAAATATTAGGTCTATAGTCTTGACCTATAAATGAAAACTAATTTACATAAAATAGACATATAATAATTATGTAAGGAATTTTAAAAGTTAGGAAGTTGATCTTTGTTAGCTTTCCTTAGAGCACTTCAAAAGAAAATTCAGAATCCTCATGAGGGGTATATCTGCTGCTTCACACAGAATACAACTGATTTTTGAATATAGATATTTCAATTATAAACTCTGTAAGATAGGTGAAATCATATTTATATATAATAGAACAATCTTTTTTAAAAAATCAATAATAATATAAATTTAGCTATATTTTGCTTGTTTGTTTTCCCATACGCACAACTGGTTCCTATAGAACAACATTTCCTCACAATAAATTTTTGGTTTTTCTATTTCTAAAGAGTAAGGAATCAGAAACTACATAGAAATGGCCATGGACAGGTACATGAAAAGTTCAGACATGGATAACACCAAAAGCTGAACAGAGATCAAGACACAAATAAAATTACTTTCACATAAAACTTTTGCATAATCATTAAGGGAGGAATTTTATAGAAATTAAATTGTAAGAAAAAATGAGAAGCCACACAGCAGAATCTCTTACCCTAAAAAACTCTTTAGTGGAGCCAGAGTCTAATGTTCCATAAGCAATTTCTGTTTGCTTAGAGAGATCCTCTGCGCTTTCGATGGGAGACACCATCCTCTCTACAGTCAGGAAGGCAGCTAAGTTAGCCGTGTAGGAGGAGATTATGATCAGGGTAAAGAACCACCACACACCTCCAACAATGCGCCCAGACAGGGATCTAATAACAAGCATGAAATCGATTTGTGAAGTGAAATGATTGAACAATAAAAGACAAGTTAGCAGCAAGTTAGCAGCAATATGCAAATATTGACTTATAGGGAAGGATTTCATTTTACACTTTTCCATAAGTCTACTAGTTCATGAAGTAAAAGGAAATCATGAAATATTTGGAGCAAAGCATACAGATTGACTAGATGTGATGACATACCCAAAAGCCAAAACTTCAGATTCCTGGGATTCATTCGTAGTTGTGTGCTCAAGCAGTTTGTGGTAGAAAACCCCAAAATGCAGTTTTGAGAAAGGAACAGATAACTCATTTACTGCTCACACTACTTCATCCACTAGTAACATAAGTATACGCCAGATAATCTAAGGTCTCCAGCAAAACTCATAACAGTCTATACAAACAAAATCAAAATATTAAAACAAAGAAAGAAAGTACCCTACAGATGTAACACTAAAAGCTAAGGAAACCTCGCCCATACATGGCCAGGTAGTTCCAAGTGCTCAAAAAGGCCGAAAATTTCATTAGGATTTTGTGTGTGCAAAAATATGGCTATTTAATACAATGTAGGATGGAAAAAATGATACTGCATGCAGAGGTGTGACACTAAATGCAATTCTTGATGAATAACAGTCAGACACGCTGCTCTGACCCTTGTGTCTCCTCAAGATAAAAGAAAATTCAAATGAAAATCAAATTGGATATTTTTCAAGGTATAAATTCCAAGTATTAAATATATAAAAATGACATTTCTGTGACTATGAGTTCTTACATACAATGTTTTCAAAAGCTTGTAGAGTCTCAGTAATTTATTTCACAATTTGAAGCACAGGATATGTAAATGCAGAAAGACATCTAACATAATTGTTATGAAAGGTTTCATGAGTTTCTTCATGTAATTAAAGTATTGGAGTAATAATCCAATAAAGTGACTGTTTTCTTTGTTTTTAATAACAATGTTATATCTAAATTTAGACTTGCTGGAGTAAAAAAGGTTAAATAAACAAACTAAAGATTTGAATAACCAAGCTTTGGCAGTGTACACCCTAAGCTAATGTTCCTGACAATTAACATTAAGAAATGTACCCTGTGATAGACAGGTGCTAGATTGAAAGTTTGGGTAATAAACATTAAGTCAAAAAAGAGAGAGAGGAGCAAGCTAACTTAAAATGAAAGGTGTTTTAAGATAAAATCATCTGTTACTTAAAACAAGAGAAATAACAATGAAAAAGAAATGAATATAATTAAGAGGCTTTATCTCAAAGTCTTCAGGAAATGGGAAGAAACAACCATGACAATGTGGGGAAACTGAAGTACGTTTTGCTTCTCTTCTGAAAAGAGTATTAATTACATTGTGCATGCCTAATGTAGACTTAGACACTCTTAAAATGTTCACTGTCTATTCCTTCACAGTAAGAGTTGTAATTGTATATGTACCCTGTATTTCAGAGAGAAGATTCAGTACTTGAATGTTCAAAGTTTTAAAACAAAACTTGATTACCAGCTAATTGCTTTTGACTCCATATACTGCATGATAACTTAAAATAAATCTAAAATTCACTTTTATGAATTATTCCATTCCAGGTGTAAAAATACGGACAAAGTAATACCATTTGTCATCGATTCCAGAGTTTAAACCAGGTTTAATGTGATTAAGTATTTCAGTTAATTTAAAATGTATGACTCAAATTCTTTTTGAATTTATAAATTTTCACTCAAAAGTTAACATGCTTAACCAGTTCATTATTTACTTTTACATGTCTTAAGACACTGATGTTTCTCAAAAGTTCTTGAGAAATATTGTGCAGAGGAGCAAATTCAATTAGACTTACGGAGATAGACAAAAGCGAGTTCTCCAGTGAAAAAGAAAAATACTTACTTACCGTGTGCACGAAAGAAACGAACACATAATATTAGCTTTCATTTTAACCTGTATTAAATATTTTAAATGCTTTCTTTCTATATGTGTTTAAATCTTTCAGAGATTTGGAGGGATCAGGGCAAGCAGCAGAATAGATATAATCCATGGTATACTGCTCGTGCAGTTTCTGTGGTTCTAGGTTTCTTTTTTTACGTATAAAAGTACAGCTTCCAGTGAAGATATTCTAAACTAAATTTCAGGAAAATGACCGAGTCAGTGTGTCCAACAAATTATTCTATATTTAAATTTAAACATGTGTCACTAACATTAATAATGCAGTTTCATATCATTTATCAAAGGAGAAGATGTACTTCTAAAATATTTAAAGAGCATTTCTCAAGTGATTTGGGTATTTCAAATTTTCTTTTTTGGAAAAACTACTTAACCTTTCTGATATAGAGTAGCCATCACTATGTTCTAAAACAGTATTTAGTTTGTTTAAAAAGTCATGAAATTTTCCAATAATATGCAGTAGTTTCAATTTTTAAATGCATATAAAACATAAAGGTAAGATAAGTACATTTTAAGTTTTTTAAATGAATGAATGTTACATATTTGTATTCCAAAATAAAAATGTAAATAATAAGCCAGAATATGATATCTAAAACCTATGTATCTTATGAAGAAATAAAAGTTATATATGAAAAACTGTAATGAGGCATGACTCATGAAAGAAATGAAGTACCTAGACCCCTGCACACATACACACACAAAACTTGTCTGGAAGCACATTTGATGAAAATAAGGAGATGTTTATACGTCATAGTGGACCCTGGACACATACACACACAAAACCTGTCTGGAAGCACATTTGATGAAAATAAGGAGATGTTTATACGTCATAGTGTACCCTGGGATATTATTAAATTTATCTGTGCTCTAGCAAATAGGTTCTCACTCCTTGATAAACATGGGAGCCCAACTAGCACTGGAAACATGGGAGCCCAACTAGCACCGGCTGTACCAGGAAGCATGGGGTGGGGGGTGATAAAGGACAAAAAGGTTCCATGTTTTGGGTTAACTGCGTCACATCTCAGAGCCAGGGCATGCACACCAGAGACCTTGGGACCTCAGGGAAACCATTTCTTCAGAGTTTTCCCGACCTGAATGTCCTCTAAGCTCTCAGTATGATTAGCTTTCTCCCTTTTGTTCTTAAAAACTCTTTGTTTATTTAAGTTAGATAAACTAAATATAGAAAGGAAACTAAAAGTTCTCCCTATTTGGTCAGAAATACTATATATGTTTCTCCACACGGTCCCCACACAGACACATGTTCCCTGCCATGCAGTTGTCACTGGTACAATATATTCTCCATTCAAGGCAGTCCCACAGAGAAGCCACAAAAAACTGGATGGAACTAAGACTTTTTAAAAGATCTACACTATTAGTAAAAATGTGATTGTAAAAGCTCGCCATCGCTACAACTACGTACAGTTAGAGTAGCACGCCATTGAAACCCCACCTACACACTGCCATTCAGTGCGATACACTAAAAAGGTAGCAGAAATACAAATAGTTTAGCTTCTCATATCATACAGGCTTTTGAAATTAACCACTCATGATCTTAAAAAGTGTTCAAAAGTGAAAAATTTAAGGAGCAAAGTGGTAAAAGTCCCCCCTTCATTAGTGACAGCCTGAAATGAAATGTGTCAGTAACCACACATCTATAACCATTTGGGCTTTAAATATTAGTTGTAATACTGGAGAAAGCATGATTTATTTCTCTTAAGCATCACATGTGGTTATATTCTCAGTCCTTCATATAAAATCAATAGATTTGCTTTTAAGGCCTTTTGGTACAGGTATTAACATCCTAATGAAAATGAAGGTATTCGAATTTATTCCCTCATGCGGGTTCATTACTATTCTATAGAGTACAGCTTTAGTAATAAATCTTTAACAATTTCTTATATTTCCACATCCTTGGAAAATATGTTAGCCTTCTATCCAGTAATCTAACCTTGAAAAAAGATATATAATGCCTCTCTCATACTATTTCCATGATCTAATGTTAGGAAAATAAAAGCGATGAGATGCGTGTCAATGGAGCTGTGTGTAACCAGTTGTTGATGGTGTAATTAGTAAATAATGTTGCCCATTTTCCCATATACAGGTCTGTGGATCAGCACACAGATGACTGTAAAATGAGAATATGCAGCAAAAACACGGTACCTCTCCAAGAAGGCATGGAATGATAGGAACCTTATGCATTTTACAGCCTCTCCATGGTGTGTACAATTTCACCCGGGAAATACATGACCAATATTCAAAGAACATTGCTCAAATACTTCACAGGCTTACGCCGAATGTAAGTTTGTCCTTTAACAGCCTTAAATGGCTTGGACAAGCAGTCGGCAGCTGGTAATGTCTTTGGAGTGAATTCATAAACACCGTGGATATCCACTCGAGACGTAAAATGCACAAAGTCAAAGCAGCTGAGTAACCAACCTTGGCGAAATATCGCATCCTTGCTGCATAAAGGCACCCAGGGAAAACCAGAGACTATTAAAGATCCCAAATTCATTGGTGGATTCACTACTTTGTGTTTCTCTTCCGTCTTCAAACTCCTCAGTGTGCCACTCGTAGGGGCTAAATCTGCTGACCAGGAATAAAACTACACTGACCCCAATGTAGGCAAAAACAATGCACATCCAGATCTCATAGGCTAAAGGATCAAGAAAGGAAAACACCCCTGGCTTGGATTTCTGGGGCTTCTTGATCATGATGGAAATCCCGAGGCTCATGAAGGGCTTGGAGAAGTCAATCACCTCCTCTCTCACCAGAGTGATAGTTAAGGGAGCGATTGCGATGTCTGCTTTCTGCAAGGGAAACAAAGGAGAGTAACAACCCCTGGAGTCACGGGCAGAAAGGACTCACGGTTACACCATGGGGTGAAAGGGGAAGGGGAGGAAATCAGAGATGCGACAATACTTATTCCCCTCAGAGAGGCACAGGAAAGGATAAGCAAAAGGAATTTGTTTTCCCAAGTATCTTCCATCTTTAACAAATAAACAGTATATACCCCCGTCTTAACGCTAATTATACATCTCTAATGCACCTCTGCCTTGCCACCTTTGAGATACATATCGTATATTTTCAAGATAAATCCCATCCTTGCCTCAATTATCAGCATGTTTACTCCTGGCTTCCACCTCACTCTCTTAAATGTCCACAAGATAATAAAGACAGAACTTCTAGAGCAGTGTGGAACATGAACCATCTCAGACAGGGGCACTCGGAAGGAAAGGGGGACCACTCTGTCTACAACACTTCAAACTGAAAGACTCCATCAATGAGGCGAGCTGTACTTACCCCATACACAAGTTCTCCAACCATCCCATTCCAAATTTTCGTGTCTGCATCCCTGGCCCCATACTTGCCATCCCCGACAATGGTCAACTTGTACTTGAACCCACAGTGTTTAGCGATTTCGGCGGCCAGGTCTACACAGTAACCCTCATAGCGCTCATTGCCTTCAAGCATTTCATGATTTTTCTTCATCATAACATATGGAGATTCCTGTACAGAAAGGCAGAGCTTTAGCAGATCACAACAGCCCAATGAATTATACACTCTCACTGAATCCAACCTCTGGGTTCAGGAATCTCCCGTGAGTCAGATACAAGGTGGAGAAGACACAGTGGTCAATATGAGAGAAAACAAAGTAAGCATGATGCTTCTGAAACAAAGTTCCTCCCACAGATGCTTCTGAAACAAAGCTCCTCCCACATCTCTCCTTATAGCTTAGTAAATGCCTTGTACCCAGCCATTTCAGAATAAAAAATCCCAACGTGTTAGCACATCTGCTTAGTGTGTGTATAATTCCCAGGGCTTTGGAAGAATGCTGCTCCACATCTAATTTATTCTACTCTAGATCTTTCATACCCTTACTTAGGGTTAAGTCAGACTGACTCCAACAACCAGTAGCCCAACAGCCCTACACCACTGCAACCCAAGGATAAATTCCACATAGAATCAGGCTCATATCCTGTGACACACAGACCAGGAGGACAGTCACCACAGAGATGACTGATTTAACCCCTGCCAACCTCAGGTCTCCCTTGGTCTGTGAGATGAATGATATTCTAGAGGCTGCTACAAGGACAGCTGCAGAAGCTTGTTGTTATGAACAGAAGACAGAGGAGGCAAAAAGAAACTAACTATGGACAGTCAAATATTTGCTATCAGGAAGTGGCACCATGGATATCTGAGGTCTCCCTGAGCTATACCCATTCAATGACACCAGCAACATGATGAGAGAAAGAATCCTCAAATGTCTAACTCACACTTATTAGGAGATTTCCCAGTGCCTAGTACCAATGTTATTAATCCAAATCTCTTAAGAGCCCATCTAAACTTGCACATCATATCATTAGAATAATGAATTCCACAAAACTACTGCCCCACTGCTAAAGTCAAACAAAACACAATAGTTTTGTCCAAATACTATATTCTGCAATGAACTCTCCTGTCCCCATTCCACTGCTATCACACCTTACAGGTGCAATCGACATCTCCCTTCAATCCAAGCAAACTTTAGAAATTAATATCCAGTGTAATTTTGCTTCATGCATCTGATGTGCATTTATTTTGTACTGTGCACCTGTGTTCAAACTAAAAGTCAGATGAAAGGAGATCACCCTTTTCTCCAAGGAATCTATGTTTTTATGAAGGAGTAGTTGACCATATTATTGTTATCTAACAAATGTAAAGATTTCCAATGTAAAGAGTTCATCCAGAGTTGGGTGGGAATAGAAAGGCAAATAAACTGGAGAAGTGTGAGGAATCTTCTTTACAACTTTTCTCAGCTGTGGACCTGTGTATTCAATAGGGTCTGAATTATCTGTCACGCTCCAAGTTAGTCTTACAGGCTAAAATCTGTCCAAGTGAATATCGGACTATTTCAGCTAGAGCTTGCAGAATTCTTTCAGCAAACATGCTATAAATCGTTATAACACTGGGAAATAGTCTTTGTATTAATTATTACCCTAAAACAGGAAGAGTATCTGTCCGTGGAGGGGAGCTTTCATAAGAAGGAAAACAGTGCAACAAAAGCAAATGTGACTAATTACCAGAATTGTGGTGACGACAACAGTTTTGTTCTCAAGCCCAGAGGTGTCGTTTCCTGAAGGGAGCTCGGTCAGGGTTACAACCATCTTGTCCACTTCGCTCCAGTAGCCAATCTGAAAGAGGCCACAGCACACACCACATGCACAGAGGCCTTTCCTGTAGCAGCACCCTTAACTGCTTTCAAGCCACACCAGGGTGTCAAATCACAACTGTCTTAATGGAGCTTCGAAACAAAAAATGTGTCTCTTACATATGTATGTGAGTCTAAACAAATAATACAAACCAAATAAAATTGATTCTTCCACGTTGCTCTCCTCTCAGTATCCACCTCTCATAATCTCTGAGTAGTTTTTCTGAGAGTGACCCCATAGAAACATAAAACAAATTCTAAACAGTGACATTTTGACCATGATAGGTAAAAGTTGCTGAATGACCAATTATATGCATATCTGTACCGGCTAAATGTCTACTGGCTAGTACCAGTAACAGTTATTTTTTCTTCTTAATTGAGTCTTTTTCTACTATAGTGTTCAAAAAAGTATAGCAGTTGTACTGAGAGGCAATATTTAAAATTATCTTTAAATGTTGCTTACCAGGAAGAGAGAGATTTGGTTCAGAAAACAATTATTTCAAACACATAATTTTTAGAAGTTGCTCAGCTCTTTGTGAATGTTCTTTCCTGGAATCTTTGGAAACAGGCAATGATAACTTAGCTCACCCACCTCTGAACAAAGACATCTAAATCTCTAAAGATTTACCTTCCGGGGCCCGTTAGTTTTGAGCTCCATGATGTTAATTGTGTAGTTTATCCTCTTCCCATTCTGGTCAAACTTTATATTTCCTGAGAGACCTTCAACTTGAACCTGTTGAGGAGATTAAAAAGGAGAAGATCACAAACTTACTTCAGTAAAAGGTACAAGCTGTACAGATTACTCTCGCTGAGCTCTAAAAAAAAAAGTTACACGGCCAATGTCTGTTTCATTCTTCAACACATCTATGCCTTGGTGGGGGGTCAGGTTGCCCCTATAGTAAACACAAGGCGTGAAACAAGGATGACTAATTTGGGGAGAACAAACACCAATGGCCATGCTGACACCTTAACACCCCTTTGAGGGACTGACCTGTTTGAGGGCTCTTTCTATTTCAACACCTTGTCCCCAGGGCACTGCAGGGTTGGCCAGACAGTCTCCTGCGTTCCCCCTCCGGGAGATTTCGATTCTCTGCTTCCGTAGGTTGCGGAACGCCTCAGTCATCACTTGGACGGCATCGTAGGTGAGGGCAGAAGTGTACTGCAAAGGACACACACCCTTTATAAGAATGGCAAGAAAACCTGGAAATGTGCTGCACACCGAAAGTCTGCCCTGCAGTTGCTTACCATACAATGCTGGGATCTGTCAAAAACCGAGAATTCGAACATAGAGGTACATCTAGAAACCTGAGAAACCCCAAGAAGTAGTAGGAAATAGTGGCACAATGAAATGCACTTTTAAAAATTTTATATTTTGAGACAAGATCTCTATATGGAGTCTACTTTGTAGCCCATGTCCGCATCAAACTCACTGCCATCCTCCTGCCTCCACCTCTCAAGTGCTGGGATTAAAGTTGTGCACCACCATGCCCAGCTTAGAATGTGCTCTTGACTCTTAAAAGTTTTTTGTATGCTTGTTTACGATACTGAGGACTGAATTTGGCTTCTTGCACATGCTAGGCCAAAACTCTATAACTGTGCTACATCCCCAGCCACTTTTTTTTGACCGGCATTGTTATTTTGAGATAGTGTCTCATATTGACCTTGCTGAATTTGACCTAATGATCCTTCTGTCTCAGTTTTTTGAGCAGATGAGATTACATATATGCCTTTTGTATTAAGTTAATATGTCAGCTACTTAAGGCATGATCCTTCTTTTCATAATAATTATGTAGATACTTTTTTCCTTAATTAATTTTTCATTAAACCCACACTTTATGACCAGTTTTGGTAAATTACGAAACTATCAAATTAACAAATAAGTATCCTTCACTGTCTGATAAGAGAGTCATTTGTTGTATGAAAGAGTACAGATGGGTTTCAAGACCCTTAGTGTCTAATTCAACCTGGTAATGTTCACACGCACCAGAGTTCCCCTGGCTAATCCAGGTAATCGCGTAGAACCCAAGGGTCATGGTTTCACTGTGTCCCCCTTGTATTTTAACAGACTATGGTAACCATGAACACTGTAGTGTGTAGAATGCAGGACAAAGCAGAAAGATTCCAGGAAGTGAAGCCAAGGAAACTGCTGCTTGAGTACCAGGCACACCCAGTGGCTTAGCAAGTGTTAGCATGCGCATGCGCACCTGCTACTATCTGTCCTACGCATACTACTGTCATTAACAATCAATTGCTGTCTGACCTTAAAGCTTGACTGAATGATGAGACAATCTTTGCCAATGAGTAGTTTGCAATCTGAAGGTAAATTAGAAAAAGGGTCATGCTGTCAATGGTTTTGAGACACTCCAAATTCTGAACTATAATTCCAAAATAACAGGGTTCTCAAGCCACGCTCTGTTCCTTGGTGGTAAGGCAGTTCTCCACCTCTCCAAAGTGAGGACCTCTTGTCTCTCAAGCCCCTTCCTAGGCGCCCTCACCGCCACACACTTTCCCGTCTCGAACGCCCCCCTGATGATATTCCTTGAATATCACGGAGGTAAAGAAGCTGCCAACCCAAACTCGGTATCTTTCCAGCACACACTGCTAGGATTCCTGTCTCCGTCTTGGGATGGTGGTTGAGGGACCTGCCATCCCTCAGGAGCTGCTCCCAAGGGCCCACACTGATCCCACCCCCAACTTCCTTAAAGACAGACAGAATTTCCACACTCACACCTCCCGAAACCCCTCCTCAGCATCTTCTCTGGCTCCAGATTACCCGCGTCTGCACTCCTGCTGTGTTCCTACCTCCTCCCGTTCATAAAGAGAGAAAGGGAGAGAGGGAGAGGGAGACTGGTTCTTAACCACATGGCCACATGCACTGCGAAATATCACTCCATTTTTGTGTCCTTCCCAGGAAAATTCTGGGAGAGGAACTTTCTACATTCGCCCTCCCTGTCCACCTTGCTTGCTCTCTGCGTGTTCTCTGACCTAGGGCTTTGTATGCCGGCCCTAACTGCCTCAGCTGCTCAGCCTCCCCGCCCTTGCCGTCTCCACAGGACCTAGTCTGTTCCCTTACAGGCTCTCCTGGTGTCTGAGCATCTTGCGGGTGTATTCTGGTCTCTGTATCTCTTCTCTCCAGTAAAGAATATTTACTCCAGGGAAGTACTGAGCTTCTTTGCTACCACTGGATTGTCACAGCCAAGGGCTAGGGTGACACAGTAAAGAGACTTAGTAAGAAGGAAAGGAAGGACAGAGGGATAGAAGATGATCTGAGATCCTGCCAGGGATCCTACCCTTAATGACACTCACAGGCACTCCCAGTGCATATACACACACAGAACATTATAATACATTGTAACACTGTAAGAAATATATTGTAACGTTGTAAGATGATTCCATGTGAACTGATACCTGACTTCTTTCAATCTGAAAGATATTACAATATGCAAGAAAATAGTTATGCGGAGAGATCTATCACCTCCGTGCAGTCTGAAATTGTACATGCTTCCCTTTTTATGCAGAAGTGCTAAGGTGAGATTCTGAGCCATCTTTATATGGGTTAGTTTAGTTGTGTCATTTTTTTTTGTCATATAACTGGGTAATTTTGATGAGACTAAATGAGAAAGAAAGGAGCAAATGACAAAATGAGTTTAATATAATATAACTGAGTACTAGCTCACTAATAGGATATTTGTATTTACCTGTAAATTTTCTGAGTTTTCTCGAGGGCTGGCGGTTGGACCCAGGGCTGAGCACGTGCTAGTCATGTACCCTATCACAGAGCTATTCCTATCCGTACATTTTATTTCTGAAAGTTCTCCTCAGATCCTACCAATTAAAATTTCTCCTCTCGTGCTACGGTATCACTGTGAACCCACATAGGAATGTCTCCCCCTCAGTTTTCTAAGGAATCTCTCTACATTTCCTGATTGCAAGTCCAGACATCTCTGGACATCTCCCAAATGGTTGCAGTAAGAATCTGAGACACTTCAAACCAAATAGATCTGAAAACAAAAAACCAATTCCCCATTGCTGTTTTGCAAAATCTGTAACATTTATTTTTGAACACTACAAGCAAGAAAGTAGGTAAAATATAGCATGCTGTGGGTCCATTGAGACAGCTTACACTAATCTGTTTCTGTTATCCTAGAGGGAAAAATTCATTGATTAGTCTTTCTGTACAGCAATCAGTTCACTGCCAGTTTGACTCTTTAAAAAAATGTCTAGATTTCTGAATAGTAAATGGAACCTACATTGAATACACTGGATGCTGAGAGATACCACAATTAGTGTTAAACATATGATTGCAGCAAAAAGTCAAAAACCTTCCCTGAATCAACTTGCTCATGTTTCTAGGATCAATCTATAAAGCCATCTACCAAATGTTTCAGGGGTCTATAAATGTTGGTAAATTACATATAAAGAAGTGAGATTAGCTCGAATGAACTCAAAGCATTTAGATCTGTGCAGGATGTCAGCACCACGACTCTAAGCATGTGCACATTACCAAGAAAAATCCTTGAAACCTAGCTTAAGTGCTCAAATCCAATCAAGTCTTTCGCTTATTATCATTTTAAATTAAAAGTTCCAATCGCAGAAACACTGCTCCGGGCTGAGAGGAAATCAGCCGCTTGTGTGTCCAGGGCTCCTTCCGGTTTATGTTCCGCTTCTGTGTTGCATTTATTTTCCTAAACGACTTAACTATTTCCTTCTTATTCCACCAGTCACTAGAGTAGACGTAAATTACTCTGAAGGGAGCATGATGGCAATGTGACTATCTTCTTTGAAGCCAGATGCTCTGTCCCCGCCCTGATGTGTATGTTCTGTGAGATCCCTGAGCTGAGCTACAAATTTATATCTCAGCGGGGTGTCTTGATGCTTTGCAACGCTATTTCACAATCACATTGTCTTCATGGTCCATTTTCCAAATGTACTTTTTATTCCATTTTAAATGTATGATTATTGAGAATTATTTTCTCAGAAACAAAAAAAACATGCCCTTTAAATGTTTGTTGTATCCAGTGATCATCACACAAACCATTCAATACTCTTGCTACCCAAATAGGATGTTTCCCGCGTAAAAAGGAAGGGGAGGAGTGGAAAGTTCTGTCTCCATCTCAACTTTGTGAATGTAAAAGAGGATAAACAGGCTTCAGTAAAAAATTTCATAGATTATCGAACTAATGGCATCTTTATCTAAATATGCAACCCGCATGATGATCAGAGAGGATAAAAAGTTAAAAATATTGACATTAAGATAACACTAAAGTGTTACAAAATTTCCTATAATAGTCACTTTCCAAATTTTGTTTGAAATTTTACATTTGTTGAGTGTGGTTTGAGCAGCACTGTATGTGGCATCAGGCAAAACAAAACTCACCTTCATATTTTATCATTTGCTTCTCCAAGTTAACAAAATTATTAGGGTCTAAGCTTTCTAGTAAGACAAGAACAATGTTTCTATGTCATCGCAGTGTTGGAAAATGAGGGAGAAAAGGATGAATTCATGTTCACTCAGTGCATTCAACGTGAGAAAGTTCTCCTGAAAAGCCCTGTGCTGCAAACTGGAATTTTCACTCCCATTTTATGCATAAAGATTCCAAGTTATAATGATTTCTTTCACGCAGAGACCCAGAACTATGTGACAAAGGTGCAGTTTGAAGCCAGGTCTCAGTGGTCCTGAGCAGGAAGGTGCTCATCCTCTGGTTCAGCTCGGACAGGTCTGGCACAGGAATTCCTGTGTCCCAGGAAACTGAACACACCCAGGCACCCTGAGAGAGCTGCCCCACTGTGTTTGGGAAATACAACATGAATGAGCATGTAGACAAGGGATGGGAAACTCGGTGACTTGCACAATACGGGAAAAACAAAAATTAAAGGCTGGTAGCTTCACTTCCTTTTTTCTTTTACGCTACCTATCTTGGTGTAATACTAGTTTGTTTGCACAATATTTGAAGAACCAGTATCCTGCTCAACAGAAAACAGTTCTGTAATCCAATGAGACAGAAAGTAATCCTTGCGTTGGTATATTATAAGCTCTCAAAGAAGCTCAGATTAGTAATTCCAATCTAACTGTTTAATTAGCAGTCCTAGACTAACTACCATTTAAAAAGTTTTCCATAAAAATAATATTTTGTGTAATATGATTTAGGATGTCAAAGGTTTTATGGCCTGGTAAACTTCACACAGTTATTTCTAAAATATCATAAACTATTTAAATAAAATTATCATATACTTATATTTTTGGAGTATCTCACACAATATAATTCTGTTTCTTCATTTTACAAAATAGTTATCAACAGGGTCAAAAATGACAAGCTTTAGAAAAAATAAGTAAATCTGCATGAAAAATTGAGAAAGTTTTTTTAAGGTTTCTAACAGTATGCAAAAATCAAACACAAATTTCCCCAGGGGAAAGAAGAGTTGGTGAAAATACCTTATAAATTTAAAATTATTCACTTGTCTTAATTTCAAATTCAGCTGCAGTCTGCCCTCTGGCAAAGGGCTGTCTGTGATAAGGTCATCTTTAATTTACTGTAAAGTGTTTTGAACATGTGCCCTTTGAAACTTCACTGCAGACAGGAATAATATCTTCTAAAATCTTCATAAAACTCCACATCCTTGATGAGGACACAAGCCCACAGACATTTTCCAAGGGTGAGATCCGAGCTCCATTGGCAAGAAACCAAAATTAACGCCTGGTTATTCTCCATGAGTAATAACAGTAATGGTAGTCCATGATGAAGAAAAGTTCTTCATGTAAAAGTAATGTATTAAAAACAATGTAGTTTTGGCCTAAATTACCAAGACTGGCTGTTGACCTTCATGGAGTATCTTACTTAAAGTATAAGCCTTTTCTATTCTAAAACTAGAAATTACATTCTTAAATATTCAGATTTTCACATTAAGCTAATCAGATTTACCTAGACAGAAAAAGAAATTCAGATCAAAGCATGGTCAAGTTGCAGTTCACCCATAGTGGAAGGCTTCCTGGGAGGAAGCACTTTTATTTTATTAGGCAAATAAATCACTCTCTACCTCTGCCCACCACCTCAGTGTAAAAGTTCCTCAGATTTAACAATTTGTGAAGAACACATGCTATACAGGGAGATTTAGCTTCAACTCTGGCATCTGGAGATCAAAAATCTCTACCTGTATAACCTTTGAGAGACAGAAGAGCCACATGTGATATCAGAGATTCAGTAAAAATTAGAAATACTACTGTCAATTTTATCAAGGGTCTAGATTAGCTTTTCACATAATCATGGCATTAGAGATTTGGGAGGAATCAGCAAAATATGCTTGCCCTTTTTACAAACAAAGAAATGTGTACACTAATTATGAGTTCAGATGAGCTGGCTTTTAATTAAAAATCTTCGTAATGCATTTCTATGGTATAATATATTTTTCAATGAATTTTTACAAAGTATATAATTTTATCAATATCAACTTTTTAAACTTATGGGTCAATTTCACTCACATGCACACTTTTTAAACTGCAAAATACATATAAGAAACTAAATCTGGTCAAGCTCCTATGTTGTGGTAGGTAAAATGCTTAAGTAAATGACAGTGGATTAGCTGTCATTTTGGTCAGTTCAAACACTCAGCTTAATCCTGTTAGGCCACCTGAGTATTATTTAATGCATGTTACTAATTATTGGATTAAAAAGATTATGCTATTTCCAGACAGGCCTAAAAACTCTCTTAGGACAGCACTTAAGAAAATCTGAGTATGTGTGTCTTTACTTCCTGACTAAAATGAGATTCTTCTGGGAAAACCATTATTTCAAATGTCAGGGCCGGATTATCACTGAGTTCCTCAACACCAGCAGGACATCAAAGACACAAAAGTAGGAAAGTGTTATTATGTGACACAGTGGAGTAGATTGTCCCATCTTCCAAGTTGTGGGAGACATCAACACACCAAAAGTCTATCTCAAAATAGAATTATTTGTAAACTTTTTCCAGGTAGTGAAAAATCAATATTATAATCTGCCTCCAGTTAAAATTTTTTTCAGAGAAGTAAAACGCCTCTTTTTATGGTCCCACATGTAAAGCCAAGTGCTAGGAAAGGCTCAGTCAGATTTCTATAGTCGCTTATGATTTGGTCAAGTAAGATGACACATGAATTTCCTGCCACAGCTGACAAAAGAACAAATCAGATGCTGTGACAGAAATTCAAACCAAACTCAAACATAGCAATGGTAATTCCACATTTTTTTGTTTCTCAGTGATTTGATATTTTCAAAGTGTTTACTTATATGGTGTAGCACATTGCTCTACATTTCTGCAAACATCTCTAATGCACCTGCTCTGCAGAAACCAGTATCTGAGGTGAAAGCCTAAGAAGATGGAAAAGAGGCCTCTCAGTATCTTGCTTTTAATCTACAAATAGCTCCCAATTGAACTGATATCAGTACATTCCATGAGTGTTTATTATTTTCTGATGATTATTTCATTTATAAATAATGATGTTAAAAGAATTGGTGCAAATAACAACTCATCTGTTTTCCCCCAGCCGCATGTCACCACCTCTATCCTGAAAACCCTCACTCTGGATAGGGTTTTTTTGGAGTGTCTCTACCTCCACCTGCATGGTCTGCTTCCACTGTCAACAGGGAACCACAGTAATTGCAATTGTGCTGCACGCAAACCATGACCACTGACCTCCTCTCCTCTAGTGCTTCCCCACTACTCTCCAAATTTGAGGAGAATTTCCTTCCACCCTGCACAAGGCACTGGGCTTGGGGCCTGGGCTCCTGTGGATGTGGAGAGTGGAACCTAGGGCCTCACACCATCTAGGCCAGTTGTCTACCACAGAGCTCTGGCCCCGGCTCTGGGTTCTGCACATTTGTAAAGCATCAGTTCTTAGCATTCCTTCAGAACTCCTCTGTGCAGCCTTAGCTGACTGGGAATGTTTCTCCTTTCCTTGCGCTGGAGATGATACCTATCTTACTTCTTCTACCTATAGCTAGTGTCTTTTCTCCTTCCTGTTAATTTTCTCTTTACTTCAAGTCTCAGATTCTTGTTATTGCTTCCATAGGGCCTTTTCTTGCCTCCAGAAATAGGTTTCCACACTTCTGATAGTGGTACCTTTGCCTTTCTCCACTTGTTCATTCAGAAATCTTTCCTTAGATGGGTACCACATTGTAAGCTGAGGGAGATCACTATGAAGCAGCCTCAAGCAGGACTTGAATTAACCAATTGCCTTTTTACGTGCACTTGTGAATCTGTCCAAAGCCTAGGCCACTTGTCTGAGAGTGGGCAACAGACTCATAGTAAGTGAATCTCTGTGAGTCACTAATACATACTAAAACCTGTAATGGCAGATGAAGCTAGAAAGTCTCAAAGGATAAGACAAGATCACAGCCAGAGGCACCTGGATCGGATCTCAACTAGATAAAGACTATAGCCTCAAGCATTTCACTCTTAGGTAGATTAACTTAATACCTTATTTGGAGAAGTCGCTGAGTGCTTCCACCCCTCTTGTGTACTCCTCTCCCTTCTTCTCGTAACCATATAGTTACAGGCCTCCCAGACAAGGTGTTGGTTTTAGCCCTGAGAGAATCTCGAATTCTGTGAGAGGGTTTAGACCCTCCAAGGAGCCATGACATTATTCCATTTGCCTTTATATTTATCCTTGGCTGTACCCTCATTTGGGAAATTTTGGACCTATTAGCCCATGATAACTAAGAGATGTTATTAACCCTATAGTAAGTTCTACCCAAAGAGGGTGAGGACATGTGACCAAGCATACAAACACAAATGACACTTACTTTCAAGCAGGGGATAGACAATTAACACTGACATGAGCAAATTAATTATAGCACATAGGCTGGAAAAGTGGAGGGAAACCAGAGCAGACAAAGAGCCATAGTCTATCCCTTGCTGGTGCGGGGACCAGGGTTTTCAATACAGAGCCAACCATTGGCTTCTTGGGAATTGAGGCAGAGATGAAAGGAGACGACAGGCTTAGCCTTGCAGACATGGGAGGAGAACATGGTCCACTGGGGAAGCCTGCACAGAGGCCTTGAGGAAGAAGGTCCATGAAATGCAGGAAGAATATCAAGCAGACTAGTATAAAGGGAGCAGAGGGCAAGTGAGGGGTTGAGCTCAGAAATGAGGTCCATGTGACTGGTAGCAGCGTATTTAGGGACTCCGCCGCCAGCACAAGGACTCTGGTTTTTATGCCAAGTGAGATAGGGAAGTAATAGAACGATGGGAGCAGAATTGTGACACAGCCTCATTTAGGTTTTCAAATGACCACAGAGATGGAAGGCAAGGGCGGAAAATGTGGGTGAAGGGATCCAAGCTCAGGGATGCTGGCACTTGTTCTGGCAGAGCAGAGCAGAGCGGCATGATGTGGAGCGGACGTGTGGTGGGCGGAGGAGGCGGTGCAAGTGAGCAGAGCTCAAAGGGTTTCCTGACAGATTGGACGTGGGCTACGAGGGAAAGACAGGAGTCAGGAACGCGTTCAAGTTTTCGGTATGAGTAACAACTAAAGCGGGGAAGGTGACATCAACGGGAAAGGGCCACTCTGGAAGGCACAGGTAATGAGCCACAGAAAACCAAAGTTCAGTTCTGAGTGCAGAAGTGTAAGATTTCAGTAAGAGAATTTCTGTCACTGCTGGCTTCTACCTTGAAGGCTTAACTCCTCAAAGAACAAAACGCTGGTTTTTCTTGGACACCTATAATAATGTCAATTAAGTGCTACAAATTCAATAAATATGTGTTCAATGGATAACTGAATATTTTACCAAATTATTAGCCAACTAGTGAGAGTCAGATTTAAAAATCTCAGTACTATGATTCTAGAGTTCTTTTTTGTATTTGTATAAGGATGAAAAACTTTAAATACTGTCATTGTATTTGCTTATTTAATCATATTAAATATTAAAACTAATCGAATATTCTCTTTGTATTTATTGAATAAAATTTACTTAATTAGGAAACTATGGAAGTTGAATTAACTTTGGGGATAGACTAAAAACTTTAAAATAATCATTTATTTAGTATTCTTACATCAATATAATTTTTGAAGCTTAATTATGGAAAGAATTTGATGTAATAAATTGTATTTTTATAGCTTTTCATGCCTACAGCACTAGTTTTTATTGTAAAGTGTGATTTAAACACCAATGTACCTAATACAGTTACTGACCCCAAAAAAGTTTCAAGGAGAGTAACCTCATTAGAAATAATCTCATTAGAGCTATTTTTGCCTCCTTTCTCTAAGTGAATCATATGTTGAGGATACATTAATGTTATTCAGAAAATGCTATGTAGTCCCTTGAACAGTTTTTTGTCCTTTCTTCTGCCTCTGGAAGCAGAAAACCACATGAAGGCATTACAGCATGCTTCCTACATCTGCATTTATTTCCATGGTGTGAAAATAGGAAATGAGAAATTGTGGAAATAAATAATTCATCAGTTCTAAGCCGCATCTTGTGAGGAGCAGGATGAGGTCTCACGCTGGCCCGCCCTACCTCACCCAGGATGAGCACCTTCCTCGCCTCACATCCTCTGTGCTAGGCACACCGTCCGCCCCTCTGCTGCTGGGCAGCTCTGGCAGACGGGTCACCACGTGCAGCCAGTGCATGTGTGCTGTGACCATCCGTTCACTTAACAGCTATCCCAGATGCAAGAGTAGTGCTGCTGGCCGCTTGGTTCTCCCCAAGAGAAGCCATGAAGTACATTGTCTAAGTAAAATTTGGAAGCCTTTCAGTGAATTAGGAGATAAAATCACTGTATGCTGAGGTCGCAGCTGCATCTTCTCACCTCACCTCGTGGGCATTTTATCATCTCCAACTGTAAGAGGCAGAAAACCAGTGATGACAGTGCAGTGAGACATTCTGAGAAACTACATCCACAAACCATTTATCAGGGAGCCCTGCAGTAATTGTCCTGCTGTATCATTAGTTAGTGTTATTAATCTCTTACTGTGCTTAGTTTATAAATTAAACTTTGTCCTAGGTATATATTACAGGAAAAAAGCAAAAGGATGGATGTAATTCATGGTTTCCGGCATCCACCTGGACTCTTCGGTGTTCCCTGAGGTTAGGCAGCAGGGTACCACAGGCCATTATAATTACTGCCTGTTAGCTCTGCAAATAACTGTGTACCCTCACCTCTTACAGCTTCTAGAACACGCCCCTTTCACCTGTTCTAAATACTGAAATATTTGCTTCTACCAGAAATGTAGAGCTTCATGTGTCTGCTGTGCTGTTGTCCCATCCTGAGTCTCTGCCCAGGTGGTCTTTGCCCAGGATGCTTCCACTCCTCCTCTGTGTTGTCAGGGAAGGGGTCCCACCTGTAGACAGCGATCTCCCTTCCACACCCTGGCCTGGCCATCTATAGGGAGTTGGCAAATTTAGTCATCATTCTCGGTCCTGGGAATCAAACCAGAGTGTCATTCACACTAGGCAGTGCTCTGCCAGTGAGCTGCCTCCCCACCACACACCCCCTTCTCTGCTATTGACATGTTCCGGGTTTTTGATGTGCTTGTCTTCCGTCTTTCGGCCGTGGATCCTCAAGGGCAGTCATCACACATTTTCATTTCTTTTCTTGTTTGTACTGAACTCCTGGCCCTCGAGGACATGAGCAGTATGTGTGTGTTTTAGGCTGAACTCCCCACTCCCAAGCATGCATCCTTCCCAGAGATTCTTCATAATTTTTATGAAGTTTGAACAGCTTTATAAAAGATACCTCTGGGATGGAAGTAAAAGGGTCACTGAACGTTGAGGGTGAAAAGACCTTTACAATCGGCTCCTCTCAGATGTGAGTAGGGCAAGGTGTTGACCTTTCTTGGCTTAAAGGCTTTGAATACTATCAAAATATTTTTAAATGTTATTTAATCTTCACGGCAACTTGGGAATCAACAGCCACAACTCAGTGCACAAGAGAACACTGGAGCCCTGGGCGCACACTGATGCTTGCTTTGCAGCACCTCGCAATGAAAGGCCGCAATGATCTCCCTGAAAATTAGCAAAGGGCACCGACAGAGAGGCATCATGGACTGGAAAAGCCACTGTGGGAGGGAGCAAAGAAATGTCACCCTATCGCCTCTCAGCAGAGTGAAATCTGGTGGAAGGTTGGGGGAAAATGTTCACAGAAAGCATTGCCAAAAGATCTCTCTCTTTCCCCGCATATACCACGCATTTTGATGCAAGACACAGGAACCTGAATAATGATAAGGTTTCCCGGAGAAAAAAAAGAATCTCATTCTTCCCACTGCAGGCAGCAATGGGGGCAGTACAATGACTAAGAGCATATTCCAAAGGAGGCTGTGGCTCCCTGGGAGGACAGGCAAGACATGCGCTCCTCATCAGAGTGCTTGAACTAAACCACCTCTCCATAGAGGCAGGCCTGAGTCTCACCAAGGAGCACCAGTAGTTGGTCTTCCAGGAAGCACTGATGCAGATACCACACACACTGACTCTTCCTGAGTCTTGACCCCACCAGGCCACACCATGAGCAGCAATGATCCTCAGTCACAGCCACCAAAGAGGGAGGCACTGACTTTCTAGATGAACATTAGTTCATGGTGGCTTTTTGAACATGCTACGTGATGTGCCTCTGAAATTGACTGAAAGTCATGAAGATCCAATTAAACATCCCTCGGGCAGAGAACCTCAGAGCTCCTCATTGTTATCCAGGATCAGTCTCAGAGCCAGACATTCATTTACAGCCAAATTCTCTATCTCTGAGGTATAATCAGCTGTACTGTGGCAGTAACTGAACTTTGCTTCTCTGACAAATGCACAGACAATCTGCTTTCTCCCACACAAGTAAACAAAGTCACTGTATATCTGACAATATTCTACACCATTTGCTTTTGTTCTCACAAGTCTATACTTTCATAAAAAATTGTGAAGAGCACACTTCCCTCTCTCCACTCACTCAGCTAACAACTCTTAGCTGAGCCTTAATTTTAACTCTGCTCCCAACAAGGACAGCACTGGAAGACAAAAGTCTCCCTGCCAGAAGCAGAAATATTTACCACTTGAAAGAAAACATAAAAAAGCATCGAATAAACAATGAGGATCTCAGTGTGTTCAAACCCATGGGAAAGACAAGGAATCCATGCAGCTTTTATATTCCAACAATATATTTACATTTGGGTTTGGCATTCAAGTATCCTTTGACTACAGAAGTATTATACTTATTTTTTAATTGTTAAAGTAAATTGAGATTCTTATCTGCATTCTATAGTCTCTCAGAAGCCAGGATATTTATCAGTAGTTACTCTGCACACACACACACACACACACACACGCACACACACGCACATGGACACGCACACGCACACGCACATGCACACGCTTCTCCTGGGTATGATCATATGTTTATTGCCTGTCTACAATTTTTTGAAGATTAGGACAAATCAACATCTATTGTTCTCTATTTGTAAATGGTATTTTCTCAATGGCCTCCAGACTGCTTTTTATTCTTCAGGTTTTTTCTTGAAAATTTCCTCTTCAAAGCAGCCTTTCAAGCACCCGTATTTTAAGGCAGTCTCACCCTGTGTCTTTCTGAGTTCTTGTTTCCTTGCTTTGTGGAATTCCTCTTTCCGTGCTCACTATCTCTCACCCACTAACTTGCGAGGAGACAGGACACTTTCTTTTTGTTTATCATCAAAATGCCTGGATCGGAATCCATCCAACATAAAAAGGCTCCCAGTAGATAAATAGATGAAAGTATATAAGAAATTTAAAAATTGAAGAGTAGTACAGTAAACTTGTACTGGTTTGTAACTTAAATAACGTGTAAAAAACAGACTGAGCAGTCTACGCATTTGTCATGATTCGGACTGTGTTCTCTACTCCTCCTCTCATCTCTCCTCAAGATGGTAAAAAAGCCAGAAACAAAACCGACCTTAATCGTTGTTGTGTGTGCTCCTGGGTATTCCTTTTCTTCCAGGGTCGACCATCTTTCGATAAACTTGGACACCAGGGAATCCTCATAGTCCACTATCTGGAACCCAGACACGTTCGCTCCGCCAAACTGAATTTTCAGTAAGTCGCCGTCAGTGAATCCCTGGGCAGAGAACACACTGTGTCATCAGAGAGGACTTACCATCTAACATCCCATTGTGCATGATCGCTATACATATTTCAAAGAATACTGGAGAGATCAGAAGCTTTCAAACAAGGTCCCAGCCAGTCTTGGAACTCTCATAGTAATGCTTACATACAATTTCTCTGCTTTACTAAGAAATTTTCCATGAACAAGAACTTACAGTGCAAGAGAGCTCCACCCTACGGTTATAGACTCTTATGGCCCTGAAACACAGCTCAAGTTTGCAAACTTGTAAGCTCTTTCCTACTATGGTGATCGTTCACTCACATAACACAAGTGTCTTTAAAATGAGTACAGAAGTCCTAAGTACTGAGCCATTCCTAAAACTAGTTTTATAGCCTATATTAAAAAGTAATTTGCCTGACATTATTAAGATGAATTCATTCACTACTAAAATTACCATGTGGTCTTCCACTGATTTCAAATATTGCTGAAATGAATTTTGTTTCAAAATACCAGTATTTCAAATTATCTCAATTATACGTATTTTTACATTTTACAATTATTATTTTGCACAATGTCTTTTCTATCTTGTTGATATTAGAATATATTGTTAGCTGAGTGTGGTGACACATGCTTATACTCCTAGCACTGCGGAGGCTGAGACAGGAGGATTGCTGTGATTTTGAGGGCAGCCTGGGGTGCAGAGTGAGTTCAAGGCCAGATTGAAGTGATAGTGAAACACTGTCTCCAAAAGAGAAACAATAAATAAAATTTATTTTGGTAGAAGGATAATTGGTTTCTGTTGGTTCACAATTTTATTTTCATTTTTATCAAAATACAAATAGTAAAAAATTATACGAGAATAATCATAGATTCTCTGCTCTATTATGTCCGTGGTCTAGCGCAGCTGCTTCAGCGTTTGCGTTTTCTGTATCTTGCTCATTTTTCCCACTTTCACCTTTGTATTTCTCTGTGACACACTTCTAGTCCTCTTTCTTAATTTGTTATTTTTAGATATTTTATTTAATTTTCGTTCGTGCCAGATAAGCATGTAGCTCAATTATATAACCAGACCTTTTATCTCACTCCCATCTTACAGACGTTTACAGTGTGCGTATTGATAACTGGAAATGTCACTCACAAGCAAAACGAAACAACACTAGTATCTCACTTTCTTCCTCCAGGGATTTGGGTTGTGTTAGCAATTATCTCCTTTTTCACTACTAAAAATCTTTCCATGCTTATCCTTAATTTCTTTTCCAGTTGCTCCATGAAAACATTTCACATAAAGAAGAGTAAAGCTTCCTTAAAAACCAAATATTCAAACATAGTAGGAAATGTATTTCAAATTTTTCATGAACATTTAATTTCTAGAGTCCTTGGCGCTGCAATCCGCATCTCTCTCCATGCACTCCGCAGCTGTTACAGCAATGTCCCTTAATTTCTTCCTCTCTTTTCTGGGGATATCCCATCCCCTGGGCGGGGTCTCTCTCCTGTGCACTGTTTCTTTCTTCTGCTACATTCCCGCAGGAGTTTCCTGAGAAGCACTGGCGGTAAATTGTCGGAGATAATGCACAGTTGAAATGACTTTATTTTATCCTGATGCTTTATCAGCATTTTGTCTCAATATAGACTGTTAAGGTGAAAATTTCATAATCAGAAGGCATCTCCCTACTGACTGTTATTTTCCATCCTTGCTATGGAAAAAAGTCATTGTAACTCTTCTTTGTATGTGATCTGCTTCTAACTCCCACCACTTTCCTACCACCTCCAAAAAGACCTTTAAAATCTTTTATCTCCAAAATACCACAGTCAAATTTTCACTAAGTTGTTCTTTTTTCATTATTGTGTGCACCCAATGGGCAGAATTGTGTCAGTCAATTCTGGATAGTTTGCAAAATGGTTCCTTAATATTTTCCTTCACTTATTTTCACCTGTCTCTTGTTCTAGCAAGACTCTTAAGGAGACGCTACACCCTTAAGGCAAATGTCTAACTCTCTCACGGGTTTATGTTTTCCTATATCATATTGGGACTTTGTTTTGTAATCCGGAAGGTCATTCACTTCATCTTCAAGGTTATGCAATTAATTTAACTTGCTATTCTAAACAAATGAAATAAAGAAAATCAGTTAGCGTCCCATATCTCTTATTCTCCTTTTTTTTTTTACAAAACCTTTAATTTTTTTTTTTTTTACAAATAAAGTGTTTTCCTTTGTTTAGCTGTAGATATTATACATTTGAAACATTTTGCTTATGTCTCCACCTCTGTTTCTGTTTTTTATTTTTGTATTTCATGTTTTGAGGCAAAAGTTTTTCACTGAATGCTTGTTCTACTTTGTTATTTCAGAGAGAGACAGGACATTACTCTTGCCATTTCTGTGCGCATCGGCTGGCTCATTACCAAGTACACTACACTGCAGGCAGAGGGACGATCAGGCAGGGCAGACTGAAGTGTTTTGGGACCATATTTGTTTTCCTTCACTCTGGGCCACTCAGTTCCACTGGAATCCCCCCACCCCGCCCCATTTCCTACACAACTGTGTACGTCTGGTTAAATTTAGAGGGAGGATAGAGGATGAGGTACAGCGAGGCTCCGAACTCAAAGTGTGGATTTCCATTTAATTGCCCCGGGTTTTCCTGCATGTCTCCGGAGTGTCAAGAACTTCTCCAGTTCACACTCTCCAGAAAGCAGCATTGTGAAGAGAGGAGGTGGGCGTTCAGGCACCATGGCCTGCAGGTACCTGGTGCTCTGCAGTGTCCCATCGTTTCCTACAAAAGCCTTGGGAAAACAAAAGTCTTGAATCAAGCCCTATACCTGGGGTGCTTTGGGATGGCCCCAGTTTCATAGGATCCATTTGTGGGGCAGCCGGTTCTCCCACCCCCTGGGAGCTTTGGCCGACAGCTCATACCCATAACCCGTCCCACAGAATCTGGGTACAAAGACTCCTCTAGCTTGTCTTTCAATGAAAACTGCAATGTGATTTATGCAACAGTGAGCCCCTGAGGGTCCAACTGAACCCTTACCTGCTCTTAACCACAGTCATGCAACCCTGTTCCCTTCCTGCCTTGCTCTTCACAGGCCCTTCCAGCTCGCTCCTCACAACACTGACTAGGAGGCATGAAAGATGCATTAGGCTCTTCTGGAGGAGCAAGTAAAATACACTTACTTCCAGCCCCACACTTTAACCTTGCTTCCTGGATCTTTCAGAAAAGACATCACAGGCACAGGGCAGAAATGAGCCCGCTTGCACCTATCTGTACCCCACTCTGTAAACACTATGAGTTTTTCTTCCTTCTACATTTCTACCCATCATCTACTCTGTGTCCTGAAAACTTTGTGATGCCTTGCACTGCTGAAATTTTCATTCTTCTTTTCTCTTTCCTTAAGGTTTTACATTATTTTCACCCTTTTACTATCATTTTTACCGTGGTTGTATTACAAACAACACTCTCAACTGAAACCCTCTGTTAAGATTTTAAAGTGGCTTCAGTGAGTATTTACTTTCCTCTAAATTTTATTTCTTCCTCTCTGTATCTTGTCAATTCATAAAAAGCAGAAGAGGAAGAAAAAAAATAAAGAGAGGCCATCAGAGAGGCTCCAAGGATTAATGACACAGATGGTAACAACTGCTTCTGAAGATTCATTGTCAGTTTCAAAAGGGAAGGAAAGTCCTAATCAATGACCCACGAAGTCTAAAAATTTAACGTGGAGAAGTGTAAAGTTATCAGAATGGAGGAACCATCACTTCATCAGGAAATGAGTTCAATTAAATCCATGCAACTACCATGGTTGAACAAATGAGACCCAAATACTCAGTGTCCCCTCTCTCTTCTCCCCAAGTACTAGTGATCCTTTCAAATTCTCCATCGGGAACTTCTGCAAAGCACTTGGCAATCGGTCTGAAACCAGTCAATGACAATGCCTGTGGATATGCCAGTCCTCCAGGACCTGCCTCCCCAACACTCACTAGAAGTGAGCCAGGACGGAGGGGACATCAGTCCAGAGTTCGGAAGGTAAAGCCCTTAAATGTCAGTGAAATTGTCAGATGTTCTCTAAATTCCCAGAAATTGAAGCAAAATTTCTCATTAAACTTACTGATTCGCTAGAAGTTCCACATGATGAGGAAAGCAAGACTTCAGAACAAAATAATGAAATAAAAACAGAACTTGCAAGTAGATTAGACATGGAGCAGATGATTCCCTCGAAGAGTGACAGCAGCATAAACTTCATTTTTTTAATAAACTTTGGTCCTTCCAACGCTTCTTTCCTGTCTCACAGTATCACATATCAGCTCTCAAATTGATAAGCCCGCTTCTGTCATTACTTCTCAATGTTTCAGCATAATCTTCTCCACCTGGACATTTTTCAAGACCACAGCTTTCAAAGCGGTTGTGTGCTGATCATCAAATGGCAGCAGCCACATAAGGGACTGAAGACCTGCTGCTCCTGGCATGGGAGGGGACTCTGCAGAGACTGTGCCTGGAGCTCCCTTTATGGTAACCATTGCTTCACTGCAGGTCCCCTCTGTACCTCCTCAGTACACTCAAGGGGAAAACCCTGCAGAGTGTGTGTAGTCCTTTGCAATTTTATTGACAAATGGAGATTTCACCTTAAACAACCACCTTCTGTCAGTGGCCTATTGGTATGAAATTTAAAATGCTAAGTGCTGATACTACCATCAGTAAAACAGCATACAGACAGTGTACAGTTGTGGTTTTTGATTTGACTTAATCTCTTTGTGTCATCTGATATACAATCAGATACTCAAGAAATCACTCACTGACTACATTTGTGTAAATACAAAACCATTTCAGCGTCTTATTACACTATTTCAAACAAGCTTGTATTTTCTGCTTCAGAGATCTATTCTGCAATTTCAAATAAGCCTGTGTTTTCTGCTGTTTTCCCTGTTTCTCCTTTGTTTCTTGAAGTTGTACAAGGCAGAGTGGAGAGTTTAATCACAATCACACAGGATCACATCAACCTCAACATCATTAACACCTGAGATAGTAAAGGCCTAATTTCATGTTAACACTTATCTAAAAGCTCTTTTGAAAAATATCTAAGAATTACTCTAAACTGGTGACTCTGCGTATGCTTAAAGGGAAATAACATGAGCTATTCTGCTGTTTCAGTCTGATCTTAATTTGACAAGAATCCTGGTGAAAGAGGGATCAGCTAGAGGAATTCAACTTTCAGTCTGTTAATTACATAGGAAGCAGGAAATTAGAACTAAGTAATTCATAAGATACTGACACTACATAATATACCTATGTAGTATTAATATCACATACCCAAGTTTAATTTTGCAATAAGGTATATTTCACAAATGTGCAAATATTTCAGATATTACATATACTAAAACTTTAAGGGAATGTGCTTAAGGTGGAGTGTACAAAACACAGCTCCTATGAGAAACCAGGGGATATTTTGACTGTTAAACTTTACATATTTTTGAAAAATTTTCTTTGGGAAATTATACCTTCTAATTTAAGTCAAATACTGTTGTATAAAAATTTACATCTGTTTTTGTAATAAGACATGAATTGGATATGTAAAGTGGGATGTAAATCTAAAACATAGCAAATTGAAAAACTATTGCCCCTTCCTATATAATAAAATTACATTTGTAAAATACTACTAATAAATGGTGATCAATCAAAATTAATTTTAGAAAGAATAGTGAAATAATAAATAGCAATCAGTTTACCTACCAGGTTTGCAATGATGTAGTGGTACCCTTTAACATGTTTTCCAATGGTAATAACCTACCAAAAATAAACAAACAATCATATAATAAATATAACTTTTGTCCGTATAAATTACTAGTATTGCAATGTGATTCAGAAAAAAAAGAAATTAGACCTACCATGTTTTTATGAAATCCAAAGAATATTTCTCTCAGGGAAACATAATATTACATTATATTCTTAAATAACAGTTATCTTTCAGGAAGTCAGTCTCTGCCCCAAAATAATTATTACATCTTTATCAATAGTGAAAATAGAACCATTAAATATTGAGCATAAAATCAATTCATAATTTTATTCCCACAAAAGATATGTCTTGTCTTTTTAGTAAAAATCTAAACAGCTGAAATCAACATCTGAAATTTTGCAGAACTACAAAAATTTGAAAAAAATGAGCAAATAAAAGATTCTTATATTGATATAAAATGATATTCCTATCCTCAGAATCTTCAAATGCTTAGAGCTTAGTTCAAATGGACATTACTTGTAGTTTACAAAGCAAAGTACCAGACAGGCTACTTTTTCCTCACAAATTTAAATAAAAGATCAGTGCTCTAAAAAGCAGCCTATAGAACAAGAAGTCACGCTGGAAATGTCACAACAGTTTTGGATGCTACTGAAATCGATCTGATTTTTCACTGGGCAACAACAATGTGAAAGTAGCAGATGAAGGTGCAGTGAGTGCGCTGCAATTCTGCGCACCAGATTTCGAGACTTTTCAGCTTATGACGGGCGATGACAGGCTCATGCCCTAATGAACATATCTACCTGCGTGGTGCAGCACACCAAGCATCCCATCAGCCTGGGAGGCTCGGGCAGGAGGAGTACAAGTCCTGAGATACTTAGTGAGGTCCTGTCCCGAAATTGGGAGAGAGAGAGAGGGTGGGGTGTTCTGTATAAAGGCCTTGAGTTCCATTTCTCAGTACCAGGTGCGAGCGCGCGCGCACGCACACAAACGCACACACACACACACACACACACACGCACACACTGCATGGGACCTAACAAACTTCACATCTTGACCATGAGGGACACGGTAGACTGTGAGAGTAGAACTGTTTCCCCCTTTGATCGCCGAGTGGGGGCTGAAAGTTGAGGCACGCCATCTCCCTCCCCCATCCCAGGGTCCTGCCGCTACCACACCGCATACCCTTGCCTCGGAAAAGCACAAGCTTCAAAAATCGCAGAACTCTTTTCGTTGAATGCCTGTGGCTTGTGTATTATTGTCAAGTTGAACGTCATAAATCAAACCATCATAAAACCAGGCATATGCATATTCAAATGGAATCTCTATTCTTCAAGAAGATAATAATCACAGTGGAAAGAAGCAAGAAATGCCGAAGTGGTAGATAAAAGTTCCAACCATAGGGTCAGTATTCCAACTGAACTGACTTGGTACTTTCCCAGTGCTTTCAACGTAATCAGTAAAATTCTTAACAGGTTGCAAATTCCAGTGCCTTTGTCACCTCCTCTAGTCTACATTCTCTGTTATCCACGCTCAAGGCCTAAGTCACCTTCTTAGATCTTGGAGCACGAAAACACTGAATCTCACTCCATCACCAAATCCTTTGTCTTACTTTTACAGCACAGTGACTCTGAGCCTCACTGTCAGTTCCTGGAAGTAGAATTCCCTGATTCTTCATCATCCCCTATGAAGACAGATGCACATAAGTAACCTACTTAGCTGAAGAGTGAGGACAGAGATCCGGGAGGAATTCTAGTGTGTGCCACTTTGATCATAAGTGGTAGCTGCTTGAAAGAAGTTAGGGTTTATATTCCTTTCAAAGTCATTTTTATACAATGTAACTAAATGGCCTTTTCGAAGAAAATGTACCCTCTGTGTTCAAGAATTTCAAATACTGTACATCCTTCTGACTGAATAACTCATGAGTTAATATCAGTTTTCTCAAGGTAATATCCTAAGGTATTTTTGAAATATCCTGTGGAATATTTCTCAAGGTAATATCTTGCCACATGTCCTAAAGACACTTCTTGGTTCTGTTTGCTGTACATTCTAATTTCTGAAGCATGGAAATCTTCCTCCTGAGAATTCAGATAAATGCAGTATAAATGGTGATGCCAGTAGTCCCTAAATGTTCACTGAGAGAAACAAGGATATGAAAATTCAATAAAATCTATATAAAAATTAGGGTTGGCCATATTAGCTAGTATAACTTTGCTTTATAAAACAATTAGTATTATACTAACAGCAGAAAATGTATGCTGGCATGTTTTTGCTGAACACTTTTCTTACTTACTTACAGCTAGAAATAAGTATCTCCAAGCTTTTAACAAATGATAATAAGGTATGTATAATGACACACAGTTTAATTCTACTACTGACTTCAGTCTTTGGGGAAAATAGTTTCATCTCTTCTGTAAATATTGTTTGAGTGAATAAACAAAAAATATTTCCTGTTTCTAGAAAGTACTTTTTCTCCAATTTGTGTGCTAAACTTTATTCCTTGTAGGATATCCAAATATCCAAATCTGAATTACTTCTACTTGAAATTCTCCTTCAGAGCATTCCATTCTTTGCAGTCATAATATGTACCATTGTTGTAAGCATACATCTGTTTCAAACCCACATTAATACCCTTTCATGGGGCCTGGCCTATTTTGTTTAACATGACTTCTTTTGGATTTAATGCAGTGTCTTACAGCAAGCACTGGACACTTGGGGAATATTTACTCAACAAATAAGTAAATGAGCCCAGGCAGCTGAATCCCACTTCTCTGTGAATCCTTGACAGAGCCCTGTCCCCTGTAAAGAAAGGCACTTCCTCCTCATTTCTGGACCACAACTACATTTGGATCACGAATGTCACCAAAGGCCCACATCCATGGTGTGACCTCAGTAAGACGACAAGGAAGTTCTAGAGACCTTTAGAAATGAGGGCCCAGTCAGAGATTTTAGGTCACCAGGGCATGTTCTCAAAAGGCACTTTGGAACCCAGGTCTTTTCCTGTGTGCATGATTATTTCCCAGATGCCAGGAACTAAGCTGCTTCCTTCACCATGAGTTCCTACCACAATGTGCTGACCTTCCACAGGCCCAAAGGCAATGGGCCAACTGACAATGGGCTGGAACCTCTCAAACTATAAGCCAAAATATACCTTTGCTCTGTGTAAGTTCAGTCGTCTCAGGTATTTGCGATAGCAGTGGAAACCTGACTGACTCAGTACACAATGTTATGCTTCTACTATGTATGTGTACATTTTATCCCTTCTGAACACTACATTCATGGGGTGCAATTATGATTCTTCCTTGTCTTTCTTGGAATCCTTAATCCTAGAACAGAGACTGTCCTCAGAAAATGCATGCTTGGTCACATGCTACCCTCAGCATGTACTCAACATATTCAAGCATACCTTGTATATGGGTAAAATACTCTCCATTTGAATACCTACCCATAAGAACATTTATAGAACCATTATGGTATATTTACTTCTAAACACTGTTTTTCCTCTGGCCTCAAATATTGTTTGAGTGAATAAGCAAAAAATATTTGCTTTTCCTCTGGCTTCAATTTCTTTTGCAGTTATTCCTTTCTAGTTTTATATAGAATTATTTTTATATATGCTTTCACCAATATCTATGATGATGTGCCAGGAACACTTAAACATTTTAACCAGACTAATGAATATTAAAATAGAGGTTTTGTGAGAATTTCCTATGAAATTCAAATGAGATTTTGAGATTCTTGTCTGAACCAAAGGCCCTCAGGTTAAAAAAATCTTAAATTCATCTCCTGAGACAAGATTTTTTTCATTGAAATTATTCACCTCTTTGTCATGCAATATTTGATTCTTTTATATAACAAGTTAAATTGGTTCAGTTATTTAGTATTTCATAAGAGATCCACGTCATGTCTTAAAGCATACATTATATATCAGTTAGAGGTTCATTAACATTTATATTTGTAGAATATTTGTGTTCAGCAAATTAATATATCTAATTTATGCCTCTAAGCCTCGATGGTATAATAAATGCATATGTAACCAGATTTTCTTTTCTGTCATATATATTCCAAGAGCGAGAACCCACCATTACACACACACACACACACACACACACACATATGCACACAAACACTCCAACTAAAAAAGTCATAAACATCATTGAATTCATTTCTTTGCCATCTCTTTACTCAACAGATCACCATGCATCCTTGATTCTTTACCTTGTTTTAGAAGCATGACATATGTTACCACTTACCATCATGATATCACTGTGTAGCTGTCCTATCCTAGAAAGATCATAAACTGAAGCAAGGTAGTATAATAAGGAGAGATATAAAAACTCCCATCTTTCTCACGATGTTATTAGTCCAAATGTATACTTCTAGTTTACTTTCAGATAGTGAATGTGCTCTGAATGTCTTTCTTTCATATTTTAATTTCACAGATTTCATTTTTTCCTAGTGACACAAATATTTTAATATAAAGATAAGTATTACTTCTTACAAAAATAAATACTTATTCCTCTTGGACATATGGACTCAGATTAAAATGTCAGGGTTTTATATTAGAATACAATATATTGTGTGTATTCTAACACAATATACTAATGTTTGAAATAATTCATGTGCCTCAAAGAAATTCAAGTTTCCTTTACAACTCAGATTTTGGCTTAAGACATGTCTATCTCTTTAGCTAGTAAAAGTTCAGCAGGATTTAACTGAAACTTTTTAACTCAAATACCACAGTCTAGTGCAAGATATGTAAAACATGAAAGTAAGGAACTCTATATTGAATTTATTTCATAACTGATATGACTTGGTATTCTTGACAGATACCTGCGATTACTGACTGAACCCAAAGATCATGAATGGGTTTTGCTGCATCCTACATAAACCACAATGTGAAAACTGCTGTCCACGCACTGCGTGCAAACGCTCTGCACAAACGCTGACGCCATAAGCATCTTCTATTTAGGTGAAAACAGAGAAACGGAGAGGAGCGAACCTGGTCCACAATGTCATTCACTTTGTCGCGCTCACAGTCCAGGATTACACGCCGTTCTTTTTTTAACTCCAGATCTTGGAACAGCGAGCGGTAGGTTTCGTCTTTCTTGTCATTATTGATATTCCCCACGTTGATAGCAGTCACCTGCCACTTCTTCTCAGCAGCGGAATCTAGCACAGCTTGCAGTGTTGACAGGCCTGCAAAAGCAGAGCAAAGTGATGACTACCGAAGACACTCAAATAACTCTGATCTGGGTTCTGAAACTGCCCGTGTATGCACAATCCATGCTGATGTATTTGTGGAAGTGCGAGGATGTTGACACTCCATAAATAAAGCTACGATCTCTGTCAGTACCTGCTTCTGTCTGCCTCCCACCCAAAACTCATGACTTCAATACTATTGTTCTAACCAAACAAGAGGAAGGCTTTACCTCTTTCCTACAACCCTGCCACCTGTCTTTTGGATATGACTGAAATGTGTTGTATTTGATGTCTCTGCTTTAGGTGAAATCAAAAACAAACTTTTCTTCTTCTTATAGACAGGGAAAATTATTGAGGCTTATACACCAGTCTATCGCCTGATAGTAATACCTCAAAGAGTAGAGCACATTTCAACGAAAGTGAGCTCTGTGACCCCAGGTGAGTTCAACAGCCAATAATCTCCGTGAGGCTATATAATATTTCCTGCTATTGATTTGGGTCTGCAGTTTTATTGCTTTTCTCCTTCTGTAGCCTTCTGTTTTATTATTGCTTGTTATCAGGACTGACCCCAGAGCAGGTAACGCCTGCCAGCAGCACAGAGCACAGCGGCTGTCTAGTTCAGATATCTCATTCCCTAAGTACAAGGTGATTTCATCACTTGTTAGCAATTTTGCTTATAACAGACATGACCTAGAAAAACTTTATTATTATTTTCAATTCTCCGAATATTTCCTCACATTTAAGACTGAGAGGTTCAACAACTAGAGGATTTATTTCCTGCAGAGTTCAGTTTGCAGGTTAGCACTGGAAGAACTAGTCATAAATTCATTTCCTGCCACACTTCCACCCTTTACAATTAGGTCGAGTTCCTTATCAATATGACAAACAGGCAGTCAAGGTTAGTGAAGGTATTCTGAAGTCAACATATCACCCTCCTGTTCCCAGAAAGGCCTACCTAATTCTCAAAAGGATATTGATCCTTTTTTATTTCTAAAATGTATGATTCACCTAATGTGGTCACATCACCTATTACCTAAAAACAAAATTTTATTTAAATCTTTTTCCATGACAAGAAATACATCAATTATAAATCTTGCCAGATACTACTACAAATTAGAAAAAGTTATTAACATTATTATGGATTCCATATTAGCCAAAGAGTATGTGTGATGAGTCCAGAGCATCTCATGATGCCGGAAATCCAGCCTGTGCTCCCCACAAGAGTTTGTGTCAAGGAAAAAAGGAGATGATTTGAAGAGGTTCTCTTTCAATAAAGATAGAATATTTGGAATTTTAATTAGAATAAATGCAAAAGACTGAAAGATACCAGACACTTTAAATCCATGAAGTCATAGTTAAAAATAATTGTTAGAATGCATGTGTTAAAAGATACATGCTTGTCTTCAATGGCATGAAACCAATTACTTATTCTAAAAACTAAGGTAGAAAGACAAACATCTTCCCCTTACATTTGTTATTTTTAAAATAATAATAAAACTACAGAATTTCAAAACAAGATGACAGGAAATTAACAATGTTTATTATATTACATTTTTCTATTTTCAAAGTAGTTGCTCAGATTACCAGACAGAGACATGTAAGATTGATCAAACAGTATAAACATTAACTGTTCCTTCAGTGAACTAATAGAAATTAGTAATGCAATTACCTTAGCTATCTTGTGTTTGTGTGTGTGTGTGTGTGTGTGTGTGTGTGTGCGCGCGTGTGTGTATTTCTTCCTTCTTTTCTCCTTTCCCCATCCCAATTACTCTTTCCATTTGAGCTATACCATGGGTAACAATGAAATGAAGGTTATTCTTCTGAGGACTACTCCAGCTAATTCCTAATGCAGATTTAGATTTATAACCATTCTGCAACCCCTACAAATTAAAAAATCAAGCCATAATCATTGGGCTGATCACAATGCAAAGGAGACACTACAGAGAATATTACATTCTCCAAACAAAGATGGTGGCACTTCCTGTGGCCTACTACAGCCACCAATTTTTATGCACACCTATCTTATCTACCTTCCACTACCAGTTCATAAGGAATACATGGCAAAGGGTAACATCTTTAAAACCAGACAAAATAACAGGATGATGATTACTTATTCCTAAATAATTGCACAGAAAAAGGGGCTAGAAAAGAAAAAAACAAAATTACACATAGCAATCATTGATAAAGCTGGATTAACAGTGCTTGAGTACCTGACCCAGTGGTGCACATCTGAAATCCATACACTTGGGGAGGCTAAAGGAAGATCACACCTTCTAGAGCATCCTGAACAATTAATTCAGCAATTTAGGGAGGTGCTGACTCAAAGTAATACCAGGGTGGGTAGAAAACCCAGAACTGTGGCCCTGGATCCAACTCCCAAACAAAACAAAAACCCCCAAACAAAACAAAACAAGAGAATATTTAGAGGTCTTCCTACAATTCTAGTTGTTATGTAAATATTTCATAATGAACACAAGTTACTTTTCTTTTTAAAATAGGCAATTGAGCAATACACTGAAGTTGACGCATACCTTTTTGTGTTTTGATTTTTTAAAACAACAAAATTGGCATCTCATACCTAGTCTTATAAAGATATAGATAAACATGAGTTTCTGAACAGACAATGCAAAAATATTAATTCCACTTTTTAAAATGTTCAGCAATAAAATCTAAATTTTTAAAACTATCGCAGAGCACCTATGATTTCTGTTCACTTTGGGTAAATTAAATCTTTCCGTGCTGTAATTCAATTGCCTTCCTCCTCCACTCACCAGAGGAAAAACATTTCCAGCCGATTATCATATCAGTTCCACAGCTACAAATGTCCTTGAAAACAGCAACCAAGGTCATCCAACATTCTATCCAAGCAGGGAGGAAAAAATCCAAATTTTTAAACCTCTGCCACTTTCTAGATCCTATATTTCTGTATTCTAGTCATTGCACAACTCCCCTTATGCTACCTTGCTAAGAACATTAAAAAATCCATGGAAGATGTTCTATGTGCAGCCACATCTCATCACATAGCAGTTCCAGGGAGCATCCTTTATTCACACAATATTTTGTTTCATTTGTTTTTGTTTAATTACAAACTTTCCCACATACCAAAAATTTCACAATGTCATGCACTTCACATTCTGTCCCACTTTCTGACCGATACTAAAAGGAAATTTAAGTGCAAATCCACTTACAAATGTGTGAGTGGATTTCATCAAGTGATTCTTTGAAACTTGCCAATACACCTTGCCAAAGGATATGGGGATGATATACAGTCAGAAAGAACGGAGTTTTTTAAATGTCTGACTTTAACAGTTACTCGTTTTAGGTGCTAAAAGTAACTTACATTTCCTGCAGTCTCCATTACTAAGACTCAAGATTAATGTCTTGTAAAAGTGTCATCTATTTATTGAACTGCTCAAGTAGTGCTATGTCAGATTTGATAGTAACCAAGTTTATTCAAGAGACACTGAATAATACTAAATCATCTCTGAAGGACAGCCAGAAGTCACTCGCCAACAGTGGCACAATCTGACTGTGTAATGTGAAGAGGCTACTCTCTTCTGTTTCTTAATTTGTTAGGAATCTTTTTCAGAAATAGGAACAGGCTCTCTCAGATTCCCTCTACCTGACCTTACCCTCCCTTAAACTATGTACAAGTTTTGTATGAAGTCTGATTTTTTTACAGTTAATAATTAGCTTTTAACTGTAAATATCACTAAAAGGTGACTTTAATACCATAAATGTGTGATGACCTTGAAGGTGAAATTGACCTGAGTACATCAGGTGTAACACAAATTCATGATCTTCATGTCCAGTGTCATATTCTAATTCCAAGAAAAAAACTGTTATGGAGCTATGTGTCTTTCTCATCCATGTAAACTGACATGGAAATATCTTCATAAACACATTCATCAGAGTACAAGCTGGCATGGACGCTGAAAACTCTACAGAACCACTGTTTTACTACTAATAATAATGTTATTTTAATGTAATAAGCATACTATTACATTAGGATCCTCAATTTTCTGATTTCTTGTTACTGAATTATGTAGAACAAAGAAGACTATTAAGATACAGAATCATTCCTCTAAAAACAGAAATACATGAAAAATACTTTTTCCTGCTAGTAAATATATTAAAATGTAGTTTGCTGTAAAGTTTTCAAGAATACTAGAAAACCCTAAAATGCAGTTCTTACTCTATTGAATTTTTAGGAACTTGTTTCAAGTTTAATTTTAAACTAAAGGCCAGAATACAGCACTATTCTAGTCCCCTACATGGGCCAGTTGCTACCACCGGCTCTAGCTGTATAAGGTACTGACGAGTAAAAGATCCCGTAGAGCTCAAAATACAGCGGCAGTAAGTAACGGCTTCCTCTAGAACTCATGTTAATGCCACTGAGTCACAGACAAGCCATGTGCTTTGAATCGGAGGGCATCTTGCTGTCTTTGTTTGCACATTAAAGGTGACATTTAAAATGGTGACTGTGAAGAGGTATATTTCATTCTGGCCATGTCTTTATTCTTAAAAATATTTTTGTTCTGTCTAAGAAGTGCTGTGTTTAATTACCACTCCTGAGCACCAAGTCATGGCAGCAGGGCTGGCTCAAGCGAGATCAACGCAGTGTTCCTCTGTCAACTTGCTCCAGAAATTTACAAAAGAAATTCACATTTTGGAAGCATTTTTGTTCTCTGTGATGTTTTCTTAGAACTAAAATTAACGTGCCTTCACTACAGGAGACAATTCTTGCTCCAAATTAAAATCAAAACATGAAGATATTTTACCTATTGCCTATGAAATGCATTAATTGTACTTGTTGGCACTAAACCAATAAATATACGCTTTGGTTAAGGGATGATTCTAGTACACTACTTACATAACTACAGGTTAAAACTATAATATTTAATGAACTCACAAAGGTAACACATTACTCTGCAGTTAAATATCTGTGGACACACTACCTCCTTGCTCTCTGAGGAGACACAGCATACATCCCTTGGAAAGGACATGGAGTCCTCAACGTGTCCTGAGGCTGCTCATGGCCTGCGCTTGAGAAGACCCCAGCAATCCTGAGAGGTCACTTGGCATCAGATGAACTGTCTCAATACCCTGCCACCAACACATTTAGTGTATTTGTTCACAAGTGGGATATAATTTCTGAGCTTGTGCTTAGCACTAGACAGAAAGTTAGGAAGCAGGAATGATTTGATGGTAGTTAGAATGGCACGAAGAAGAGGTGTCAGGTAACGCCATATTCTTCATCTACTTTACCATCTGGGCAGAATGTTAGGGGCCTTTCCCTGTTCGGGTCCTATGCTATTTCTGCTCCAAAGAACATCCATTTATATATTTAGGCATTAGTTTTCAAGAGTCTATTGACCTGATCTAGACTCTCAGAAGAGAAACAAGGAAGCATGAACAAAAACATCCAACTAAGGAGGTGGCAAGAGTGTCATACCAAGATCAGATCAAATAGTTTCAAATGGAGGTACGTAGAGATGTAAGTGCAAAGATGAAACCATGAAGTCTGTTTTCCTTTCGTTTTGGGGGGTGGGAGTCTATTTTTAAAAGCATGGTTAACGTGAGTAAAGCAGCCAAAGATGCCGTCCCCAAATCATATAGCATTAAAGTAGGAAGCACAAGAGAAATGCGCCAAGCCCGAGGAAAGGAAGCAGTTCACATGAGTAATGCATAAGTAACTTCAAAAGGAGTATGGTGTCAAGCCATAAAATTAAGTCATTATAGTAATAAGAAAAAATCAGAGAGCAATCCCATTTTCACAAGCCAAGTAAAACATTAGACAAAGGTCAAGTCCTTTGCCAGTATTTCCAGAGTCCTATACATTTATCTCTGAAAATAGTTTCAGTTGAAAGGCCAATGTAATATCTCTCACATTAAAACATCAACAGCTCCTTGATAATACCTTGAAAATGTATTCATAAGGTCATTTGGCTTTAATATATAATTACTTAATATTATTATCATTCTAATGTTCTTTGCTCAACAGATGAACTCGACTCAAATCAATTTGTATAATTTAATAATTGCAGATTATCTCATCACTCCAATGTCACTTAATTTTTAAAAGTATTAATAAAATCATTAAAAATACCCCAGATCCTCTGTATCAGTACGTAAGCTCACCCATCTTCACCCGCCAGTCCTGCTTCCGTCCCTCTCCCTCTCTCTTCACCAGAGTTGCTCTTGTTTTTGTACCAGCTGTTGTCTACCGAACATTCTCAAAAGCTCAGTTTTAAACAGAGGAAACGATTGGTGAAGGGGACAATGCAGAATGTTCCAAAACTAAAAATGGTGTCTTCAACCTTGAGAAACAGAAATGAGCAGATCATCTGTCCTTCTGTCTTTCAAGGAGGATTCAGTTTCTAAGAACATCTCAAAATGCACAAATGGTTAAGTCATCCATCGATGAGTACCGCTCACGGACCACCACTTTGAAGGGTTGAATATTCAGGTACGAGCTAAACATCTAAGGTACTGAGCTGCATCCGTCCATTGCATTCCTGAGTTTACAGCCAGACCTAAATTACAGACAGTGTTGAATTAGATAACTAAGTTATTCCCTGGAAGACAGTGCAAGAAGCACTTCATGACTGACAGAATGAACACACTATTAATTATGAGGTGCACTAAGTCCTAGCAAGAAAAATAAAACCTCACTTTGGGAGAGAAAGTGATGTGAAAGCCATTGCTGAGGAACTGATAAATAAACCAGAGGCCAAGCAGGGATGAGAACTTGAGATACGCTGCAGACACTTGAGGTGAAAGAATTTGGCCCATCTGACAAAGAGAAAGGTCAAATGGATCTAGCCTGAGTAAGTCAGACAGCAGAATACAGCAGGCAATTTAGCAGGAAGCAGACATTAGGAAGCCTTAGGTCCATGCTAAGAGTTCTTATTTCATCCCTATCATCTGTGAAGCCACTGCAGAGCTTTAAGAAAGGGATTTAAGTTGTCAAGAGAAACTGAGCAATAGCTTTGGCTGCTTGGTACAGAATTAAAGCAAGACACGTGTAGCATAGGAGAGATGGGGGACCGAACACATGGCCCTTCAGGGCCAATGAGAAAGAAGAGCAACTGGAAATACAAGGCACGCAGTGACAGCAATCACGTTGGCAAGGTGTGAGGGTGCAAAGGGCACTGAAACATATCCAGGCTCCAAACTGCTTGAACAAACCAAGCAATAGATGAACGTTTAAAAACAATGGGTGGAAGGGGACCTAGAGACGAGGCAGGAAGGAGAATGAGGAGAGGAAGGGAACAAAAGGAATTTAGATGTGCGGACTATTTGCACCTCCTTTCACAGATGAATGTGAACATCATTCACTACAAACATGTACTACAAGAACAATTTAAAAGGAGCAATTAACAAAGACTAAAATTGACTTAAGCGGCTCAGCTTTATAAGCCCTTTTATCACCTAATAACACATATGATTTGGGATCATCCAGCTCATCAGGATCCATATTTACTATAAATGGGTCTGTTTCCGTTTTTCATTCCCTGTGGGGATGGCAAAGCCCTCCCTTCTCACAGAGGAGAAAGAAGCTGTTGACCCAGCAGTTTCCTCCCGGCTGAAGAGTGCTGACTGGCACCCCACCCAGGGTTACTGCCAGGGATGACAGGACAGGGCAGAGGGCAGACACCTAGCTGGGGCACTCCTGACTCCGTCTCACTGCAGCCAACGACTACAAACTGATCAATGGAGAACTGATAGGGTTGGATCTCTCCTTGTCTGCCCTTGTGGGTAACAAGGTGCCCTATTTGGGCAAAACAGCCTTCTGGATTCTATTTGTACCTTCAAATATTCTAGAAAGCAAGACGCTAGGACACTCAGTGTGGTACTTAGCTGCACTGGTAACAGTAGTACCTGTTTGTGGATATTCTCTCCGGGGACATTCACAGAAAATGTTTCTTATCATGGAAGGGGGTTACAGACTCAGATGCTCAGGTTATGAACCCAGAAATGGGTAAGAACTTCTGGGCTTCCCTGTCATGAAAGTCAAGCAAGTGGGCTCCTATGAACTTCATAATAAGAAATGTGAAAATCATCAAGAATATACTCCCCTGATAGAGTTCAGTGTGATGAGTCAAGTCTGGCATGCCCTCCCCAAGCCTCACCAAGGGGGGTGGTATCTCTGTCCTCTTAACTTTCCTGTGGTTCTAGCTCCTGATCCAGCTGAACCCTTGGTTGTGCTTACATGCTGTCACTGGACATGTGTCCTGCCCTTCTGAACCATAGTGACTGATGCATTGTGAACAACGTTTGACAGCCATGGTTGTGGTCTCTTGTGTTGTGCCCAATACTTTCCTAGTATGATGTTTCCCATTTACACTGTCCAAAAATTTAACTTTCCAGTTGGCCAAAGTTGTTAAACTTTTACTTTCACGTAATATCTTTAGGCCTTAGTAGCATCCACACTGGAATATTCCATTTATCTTTGGCATTGGTGCCACTCTGTATGTGGTTCCCTGCTCCTGTGGATTGCTGTACATGTCCCCACACTGCCCAAAATGACTCACAGTACTCACTGGCAGGCACTACCTTTTCCTGCTGCTTATGGACATCTATTTCTTCAGGGTAAAAGTCTGTTGCTAACAGCTCCCAAACAAATACTAAGGAATTGTATCAGAAAGCCTGTCCTGGCATCAGAGACCTCTGATGCCATACACAAGTTGATCATAAGGAACCCTGCAAGTTCTCTGAGACTCAGAGATTTTATTTTCATGCAAGAGTAATAATAATAGTACCTGCATCTAGCAATATATAACAGCTGTAAACATTCTTGTCAATGTATTTATGTGCATTTAACATAAGCCGCTTCATTCTCCTTGGTCTAGTAAGATAGTTATACAGAAGTCATTGCTGAGGCCAGAAATTTCTTGTTGTGCTAAAACTGAACATCTGGCCAGTGGAGTAACAGATCACTTCTGTAAGTTGTGCACACACTTCTTCTGCTGAGTTGTTTACTCTAAATATGTTGCCCACTTTTCACAGTGCATCGTTCATTTGCACAACCAAATGAAGCCAAATGACCCATGCACCTTTGTACACATTCACAGCTTTGTAAAACCCCCTAAATGCTGAATGCAAGTGTTGAATTCTGGCTGATCTCAGAGACAGAGCCCCTGCCACTCACCTCGGTCGCTGTCATAGAGGTATGCAAACTTGTCCCACTGGTAGTACTCTATCAAACTCAGCAGTGCTCCTTTGAGGTCGGGCCTCATCTGGATGACGAATGGGTGCGTGCCATCCGTGGGGAAGCTGGGAGTGATGAAGGACACGTGCAGGGTTCCGCAGAACGATGTGATGGTATTGACAGATTTCTTGTCATAAAACCCAAAAATCGCATAGACTCCTCTTGAAAACTGGGAGCAGACTGGAAGAATAGGAAAAATAGAAAGATAAATCACTGGAATCTGCCTAAAATCACAGGGATTTGTTCGAAACTTCATCCTTTATGTAAAATATAAAATCATTAATAGAGTGAAGGAAATACAGAGCTCATGTTAAGGATCCATTAAAATTTAAGAGCACTTATTTACCAAGCACTATTTGAGGAATTCACAGAATTGCAGAGCATAAAATGTTATCATCCTGGCTACAAGAAAATGCTTTCATTATGGCCTGACAAGCTGCAAAAGCATAAACATATTTGGGGGCAGGCACATAAAAATGTACCAGGAGAAATGATTTCTTATAAGAACAAACTATAGTTTCCTAAGATTTATGCACATTCATAAGAGCTTGTTCCCTATAAAACCTGATTCCTTCAAAAAGCTCTACTCTATTTCATTGCTTTTATGTTATGTCGGTGTGCTCACAAAGAGCACTAACGCTGACCAGCGCCTCTTTGAAAAGAGACTGCCACACTTGCACCACAAACACAAACACCAAAAAGAGGCATTTCTTACACATGTCACCAGCAGCCAAGCAGCAATTACATGAAGCTCAGAATTCCCACTGTTAATATGCCCCATGGACCTAAGTTAGTCTATATGTTCCAATACGTAAGAAAAAAGAATGCTGGCAGAAATTTTGGTGAAGGACTACCATTTCTAACAATGGAATAGTATTGATTTCAAGACTCTCCACCCATTACTCAGCCCTTCGCTCTCTCGCAGTGGTTCCAGTTCAGTGAATGGCATATAGCACCACCCTCTCCCTTCCCTGGAACCAGTCCGTTAGAAAACCATGCTCCTGTACTACGAGAACACACTCAGATGTGGTCCACTTTCTGTTGTTACCACCGCAGCCATCTTAGTTCAGACAGGATACACATATCGTACTTGAAGTGTGCCTGCGATGGGCTGTAATGTACTAACTCATTTCTTGTCAGCGATAGCCCTTGAGGCAGGAACTTTTATTATTCCCAAACCACAGATAAGGAAATGGGCACATAGAGCTGGGGAGCTGGGGATAGAGCTCAGCAGCACAGTGCCTGCAGCATGAGGTCCTGGGTTTGATTAACTGTACTGAAAAAAAAAAAAAAGAAAGAGAGGGAGAGAGGGAGAGAGGGAGAGAGAGAGAGAGAGAGAGAGAGAGAGAGAGAGAGAGAGAGAGAGAGAGAGAGAAGGAAGGAAGGAAGGAAGAAAGAAAGAAAGAAAGAAAGAAAGAAAGAAAGAAAGAAAGAAAGAAAGAAAGAAAGAAAGAAAGAAAGAAAGAAAGAAAAGAAAATTGACACATAAAGAGACGAAGGAACTTACCCCAGTTACACAGCTGGTAAGCGATAGATTCTACACTAAAATCCAGGCATTCAAATTCCACACTCTAACTAATGGGTCATACCACACCTAAAACTAAGTTAGTAGAAGTCGTACCCAGCTGTTCAACTGTTGGTTCTCCTCAACTTATTGCCTTCCATTCAGGTCTCCAGGATGATGGTCATGAATCAGAATGACCTTTGAAAACATAAACTCGATACTCTAACTCTCTGCCTCTCTGTGCCTCTGTGTGTGTCTGTGTCTGCCTTTCTGTCCATCTCTCTGCTTCTCTTTCTTTCTGAAGTTAGAGTTACTTAGTCCAAGACTGCCCTCCTCCAAAGCTCTATAGAAATCATAACCCAATAATCACTAGTCCAGGTTAATCAGATGGCTTTGGATGAATGGCTGGTATTTTTCGACCTTCGGGTTCATTTCAATACAAAGAATGGAAATCAGCTCTTGAGCAATAAAATGCAACAACCCACAACATAATATTAATCATCTTAATTAAACCTATTTGAAAGATAAGGCCAATACTACCTTATTTCATTTTATTTTCCTCACACAGAGTTTATAGTAAAACAGATTTGTTTTATGAATTAAAATATTGCTAAACAGATGCAGACTCTAATAACCAATTTGACAATCAATAAATAAACAGCAATAACTTTAGTAACTTTTTCATGAATGAATGGAACGGAAATCACGATTAACTACTTCCTTGAATGGTCCTTTTCATCAGAGGTTTCCATTTTCATTTAAATATCCTCTGGAACTCAACCAACCATCATTGTCAGACAAGTTTCTGGAATGCCTAGGTCACTTCTGTGTGACGTATCAATTACTATGACCTCTTTCATCACTACTATTCTGCAGGATGGGCTGATGTAACTTAGATGCAGCCGGATGTATTTTTTTACACCAATTTCATACCTCAGCATAATGTCAAGACACAACGAAATTGCTGTCTCTCATTCATACCCACACTTTCATTCCTCCCTGTGTACAGAAATTGGAAATAACCTGCCCTTGCTGGTTGTGTCCATTAATTCCATACATGCAAAAGCCTCCCACTGGCAAAGCCCTTCTAGGGAAACTCTGTCATGATTTTTAATTTATACAGGAATGTAAGTAGTATGTACATATTAAATCTTAAATTTGCTCAGATTTTTGTTAAATCTTCCATCTAAAATGATGAAACTGTGACACATGAAAAGCGAGAATCGGTATGAAGTTCTGAGTCTAATTTCTTCATTTCCTGGAAATTGTTGGCAAGTCATCTACAGACGATAATAATCTCACACAATGTGACTGATTTGCAAAACCTCTTCTCATCATAAGTGAGGTGGCTTCTATGATGGAAGCAGCGGCCTCAACATCAGGAGAACGTGATAACCAATGTCACTGTGTGCATACATGGATGCTCATAAGAAGGGGCCAAACTTTCACTTTCCATTTGTTTTAGGGTCTGGCGTGAGATGTCAAGGGACCTCTTGGTTATTGCAAGTATCTGGAAATACTGGCTTTAGACCAACCACAAACACAAACTGTACACACTTCTGAAAAAATTGCAACTCATCTAACTCAGCAGACCCTTATTTTCCAGGCTATTCAGATACTTCTCCAGTGAAAATTATTCTACAGCCATGTCCTTCCTCTTCCAACAACCCATGGGCCCTCTGAGGCCTCTCGCGACATTTTTCATGTCTTTGTGGCATAGATGCAATTTCTCCTTGGCCTACAAGTTTCTCTGAGTATTTCTTTCCCAACCTTTTTCTCCATACATGCGACTAACTAGTGTTTTGTCAATACTGTTCATTTCCCTCACTGTACTTAGCCCAAGCACAATAAAAATGTCATCAATATTTATAAGCAGGAATCAGAGAATGCTGACAAGCTCAGAGGCCCAGCGTGCTGAGACCATCCATGAAGAACAGGGCCTGCTAACCGCACAAACATGCGGTAATCTTGATGTCCCACCACAACAGCACAGCTAGAGGAGCCTATTGACACGTTACACAAGAAAACCACACTGACGTGTTGCACTGCTCTGGAGTGTCTCCTCATTTGACTAGAAACGAAATTTCTCCTCTCATTTTCCCCTCTGCCCTACTCTGCCGTGATGGCTTCAAAATGTAAATCCATTTTCTTCTAATCTCAATCCATCCTTTAAAGAAGGAAAGTTTAGTACTCTGAGAATATGCAAAGTATTATGAAAGAAACTCCACAAATAATTGCAATGATGACTCTCTAAAATGAGTTAGGCAATACCAGACTCCTACAGACAGTTGTCACTGGAGGCAGAGCAAGGAGTTGAAAATCTGTTTCCCTCTGGCTTCTTGGCCGTACAATCATCCTGCCAAACAGCATCATAAGTCTCTGAAATGATTAGGTTGATTAATATTAGAATTGCATTGATGACTTGAAATTCACAGCTGATTGCAAAGGAGTTGGTAAGATGCTCCTCCTGAGTTCTACTGGAATTAAATATTTAATATCAACTTTGAAAACTCAGCAAAGGCAAGTCCTTCCACAAAACGCTTTAGGTCAAGCAGCAGAAATGATAATCTCCTGGGTGTAAGCAACTTGCTGATTCTTTCATTTTTTATTACAAGCCCAGATGGTATCAGCCAATAACAATGCTGATGGTGCATCCAACACATCTTTTTCTCTTGGGTCGTTCTGCTTATTGGTGCTGCTAATGTAGCAGACACGACACACTCAGGAGAACTTTGCGTGGTGATTTAGTAGAAAGGGGAGAATGTGAGCATGATTTTTTATTTTACATATTTTATATTTATGTCACCATTCGCTTCAACAAAGCAGCACAGGTTCCTTTATAAGCAAAAACACCACTTGCCACTTCACAAGTGGTAGAGTCCGGTGAAAGCGCCGTTCTTCAGGAGCAAGGACTTCAAGCTGCAAGCGCCACACGAAGGTGTGCTCCTGTACTCACCACTAAACTTCGGGCATGGATGCCTCATACATTCCCCCAAAGGCGACGGGGAAATCTCCCTAACACTTGTTAATGGTTTTCTCCTAGTCATTAAAGGCAATAACCTCATTCTTGGTTTAACTTTCTTAACTCCCCTGAAACTATTGGTCAAAACTTTGATTAATGTCCTTCCTCTATCCACCACTGCTAATCTTGTTCTCTTCTAATTCCTTCTCCATAATGATGTCAGACAAAATCCTACCATCTTGGTGCACTTTCTCCCCTCTTAGTTACCTTTTACTGCCTCATCTTTTCTGCTTCCTAAATTTATAAGAATCCTCCAAGGATTTATCTTTCAACTGTTTTGTCTTCTTACATTTTACATATTAGCAGTTTCTTCCCTTTCCACGAGGGCACATTCCAATTTTATGGACATTTCTTCATCATCTTCCATGTTACCTCTTGTAACTACTTTCACCGAGAAAACACACATTGAAACAGTCTGTGGCGAACCTCTGGTTGGGGTTGGAAAATGACACCCCCGAACAGATTCACTATGTGTTCTTGGCGTCACTAGCTGTTCTCTGGTCTCTCACTGCCCATCGTTGTCTCCAAAATGCAAACTTCTAATTCCACATAATTCCAACTACTTCCATGAAAGCAAGAAGAGAAAACTGCAGTTTTTCTCCTGACAGACGTGTCTGTGTGCTGCTTTCCCTTTTCTTTTGCCTGCCCATCACATGAGAACTACTGCAATGGTTTATATTCGGTATCGCAAGGTAATGAATTTACTGCTCTTCCTTGTCCCAGTCACGCTCTCCGCGGACAGGTACGCTTTATTCTACTTCATTCATACCACATTCACCAAATAATTTTAAGGACCGAACATGTTTTCCTCTAGGCTCGGAGCGAGCATTAAGCACGGCAGACAGGCTTCCTACTCGCACGGAGGGAGCACCGTACTGTGCTCAGCCCCTGTATCCACATCATCGTTTCCTCTGTTTGGGTCTGAGGAGACAAGTGACACCGCTCTCCGCCGCCCCCCCTCCCCGCCCACACACCGCACAGAGGTCATTTTCCAGGGGCCCGGCTTGCGGTCAGGGTCTCACCTGTCCTCACGCCCTGTGCACCAGTGCTCCCCCGCCCCTTCACAAGGCCCAACGGCACTTCCTGTCCCAGTGTTTCTCCAGCTTTCCCATTGTGCCAGGTGCTTAGTCACACCCTTTATTTACTAAGAAAATGATCTCTGTGAATTTATTGTGCCTTATTAATTTGGCAACAAGGTATATCTACCAAAATTCTGCACTGATTACATTACCATAATTTATATTAAAATCCTCCACTTTTCATTAATTTCAGGAATGGCCCTTCTTAAATAAAAACGAACAAGAGAAATGCACCCCAAACCCTTATTTTATAATGTCTAAAATTGTATAAGTCTAACTTCAGCTTTATTATATAGAAGTTGTTTTGCATTCCAGGGCCTTGGGGGTTATCGACTCAGGTTTAGAAAGCCAGAACTAAAAGCCCAACTGTGAAAAAACCTGGAATAGGATCTTAGTTTTGACATTGTCTAGCTGTGCACTGACCAGAGAAGTTCCTTTTGTCCTCCCTTCTCAGGACACCCACCTGTGAAACAGGCGATCACGTGACCTGCCTACCGCCCTTGGGGCAGGGAGTCGTTGAAGAAAGCGGAAACAGTGAATTATGCTGGTGAGTCCGCCTGGAGGCCCTAGTGATTCACCCTCTTCCACCCCACATTATAGTTCCCTTGGATGTCAGCTGTTAAACCAGTTCTCAGAATTTTGCTCATACTTTCCTCCAGCCAAACATTTAGCAACTTCAGGAAACAGTGCTCTTGGGTTAAAAGCAAGCCCATCTTCACGCTCAAAAATATTAAGAATCACTGCCGACTTCTCTTCTTTTACCTCCAGCATACAAATCGTGCTGAACAAATACTGCCTGTGTGATCTCTCCAACCTGTGCTGTGCAGCTAAGCTGATGCTGCCTGGACATAGTCCTTAAACATTTATTAATTGTACTGCTGCGACAGCCTCCTTCCTAACAAATGTCTTCCCTACCAGGACCACTAGCGCCCTCCTGCTTCGGGTCCCTCAGCGTCCTCCAGTGCTCAGTGAACAAGCAGCCGCCTGCGCTCTGGTGTTACCTGCTCAGTGAGGTCTGACCTACACACTGCTCCAAAGCAATCTGCATGTCTGCCTGTAGTTTATGATTGTCCAGTTTGACTGTTAAACTCTAAGTGCATTGAAAGCAAAAAATGAAGTGCCAATTATCTAGTTAGCTATCACCTATGTGTCTGTGCCTAACAAGTACTTGACACACAAGAAGTGATAAATGCCACTTAATAAGTTGTCAATTCTCCCATTAAGGGTGTTCTGCTTACATTACTCAGGGCCTGGATTGCAGTTGTGTGTGTGTGTGTGTGTGTTGTTTCATGACTACTCTGAGGGCAGGCGCTAGAGTAGGAACAGAATAAGAACTGCTGGATTGAAAACCCAGGCCTACCTTTCCTTTTCGGGGAACCTGTTAAGGGAGTCACTGGTCTTAAATCTCAGTTTTTTAATCTAGTGAATGTGGGTATTGATTTCTCTCCTGTCTGCCTTACAAGAGTGATTTGATAGAAAAGTAATGTACAGCAAAGTGCTTCAGAAAACATAAATTGTTAAATAAATGTTCTATTGACAATAATCCAAGTGTAATGATTTTTATATTCTCTACAAATCTAGATTAGAAATTTTATAAACATCATATATTTGCTGAATAAGTATATAATCAGAACCAATTCATATAAATATAAAACAGGTCCTTGTGATAAAATTTCATTTACTGACATATTTATGCAATCCTCTCATAACTGTATCTCCTCTTTCATTGTCGTTTTGCAAAATAATTAGCTTTTAATTTAAAATTACCAATCAAATTAGTCAATTGGGTTTTTTGTTGGGTTTTTCCCAGGCCCATGGAACTGAACCCAGGATCTTCACATTGACCTATATCTTTAGTTCTTTCAGGTTTTTATTTTGATCTTAGCCATGAAGTTTCCCAAACTAGGCTTGACCTTGTAACCACCCAGCCTCCCCCTTCAGACTGCTGGGGCCATAGGTATCAATTAGTTCTTATAATAAAAATGAAATAATTATTACTATGAGGCAGAGACCTTTAAGATGTTTGTGACATTTTACTAAGATTTTAACATACAGAAAAGCTGGTACCAAGAGAAATGAAGTCATCAGCCTATAAACCTACTGGATGCAGAATGCTACTGGGGCTGTCCCTGAAGAGGGAACCTGTCTTGGACGCGTCTCAACCACATTTTATAAACCTCCAAAATTCTCATAATCCACAATTTCCCATTTATATAATTCTAGTGAAGTGCTCAAGCCTTACATGCAATCACGAGCCAAGTTTATTCTTTAAACACATACTTGCAATATGGTCCGTACAACATCAGCTCTCCTTGTAAAAGTTGGGAAGCGTGTTAAAAATAGAATGGCAATTCCATTATTGTTAGAAAATGTGGGTCAATAGGACATTCTGTTCTTGCAGTGAAATGCAGTTAAACTATCTAGTTCCCACTAATGGGGTTGCTTTCAATGTTTACATAGGTGCTGGACACCTCCTTTTTCCATTCATGGGGTTAGGTCAGCATCTTCCGCAAAACTCATCTCTGAAACTCTGCACGTGGTCTGCTGGCTCCCGCGAGCCCCGCACTGTGCCCAGCGCATGCACTGAGGACAGAGCTACTTGATGCAACACTACAGGATTCAAAAAATGAGAAATGTTAAATGTGCTCTGGGAGTGTTTTCTATACATTGCCTCGCTGGTGGTTTGCCCCACAGCCGTGCCTCCCATCTTTATGGTGATGATGAACCCCTTCTTTGCATACATTTTGACCTCATTTTTCATGCAAATATTAAATGGGATGCAACATTCTCAGTCAGTTGCCAAGAACCATGAAATTGTAATAATACATTTTCCTTTGTGTCTCACAAAATATTTATCCTTCCTGACCTTCAGGTATGTTTGCTGAGTGAGGTGAAATGTCCTAAGTTTATGGCTGTTGTCCATATTGCATGCTGCTTTAAAAATCTGTAACATTTATTCTGGTTTCATTTATCATCTGAGGTAGCAGGCAGTAGTAGAACTAATTGTAATAGGCAGTAACTCTCCTGTGCATTTTAATGATGGGTCCTGTACATATAAATGAAGGAAAATTACCATCACTTATATAAAATCTATTTCATAAGGGACAGTCCCATTCTTCACCTGTTGGACATACATTTCCTGGTGCATATACAGTTTGATCCTCGCAAATTCTTGCTGGCCTCAAGCTCTGTGGAATTTCTGGGCATGCCGTATCATGGTGCAATGGAGGCTGAATGGATTTCTGCAGCCCTGGCCTCTAATCTGGCCATGACACCAGCCAGCTGTGTGTTTCTGGCAAGTTGTAGATTTCAAAGGTCTCAGTGCCCTCAAAAGAACCATTGAGCTCAGATGTGGGCCTGAGTGACTGAACATCACAGAGAGGAATCCTGGAAAATGTCAGGCAGTGAGTATTTATCATGCACACACACTTCCTCACATCAAGCAGGTGCGTGAGATATGTCTTCAGGGATTAAATTCTACCACCGTCAGTAGTTGTGTTGGTCCCGCCTGCACTCCCTCTTCCCCACCTATTTCTTGTCTTCTCTTCCCTCCATCCTGTTTCCTCCAAATTGGTCTATGCTTCTTCTTCATCATAACCACTCTCAGTCTTGCTGCCTCAAAAACTGTCTAATTTCTTATCTGACAGTAATTAGAATGTGCAAAAGTGAACAATTATGTTCTTGCCAAATATAGATCAGATGATTATAATTTTTTTGTGTGTATGACAGGTTTACTTTTAAAAGATTAATTGGAAATATATTTTGAAGATTTATACTTAAAACATTTTTACGTTGAATGACATGCAGATAAAGAACTCCAAGCTTAAGTTTTGGATCCCCACAAGCTAAATGTGATAGCCCTCTTGCTTTGGAGTGGCTCAAAGGCTTTCTGAAACTACTACAGGACTGTTTAGTTCATTCTGTTTGAGGGTGACCAGGAAGGTCTTTGTGTATGTATCACAGTCTTCATTGCATTGCATTGCATTGCATTTCTGGCTTTTGAGACAGGATCTCACTATGTAGCCCAGGCTGGCCTTGAACTTACAGTCATTCTCTTTCCCTCAGTCTCCCAAGTGCTGGGATTACAGGATGTGCTACAACACCAAGCCCACAGTCTTTAGTTTAACCCACAGAAATTTATTTTCAAAATGAAGAGTTTATTGTATACCACCCAATGAAAAATTATGTAAATGTGGTATGAAATATTCTTATCCATTAACATCCACCCTGAACTGCTAAAGGAGTGGAAGAATCTGGCTCAGTGCGTTCACACATACTAAGTGCATCAAATCCTGCCGAAATTACAGCATGATGCCTGTTGGGGGCTCTAGCACTTGGCTCTGTGGTGTGGTGAGGCTTGGTGGGCTTCTTGTGGCATCTCCTTCACCAGGAGGAAGGATTAGTTTTTCTTATAAATTATGAGAAATGTCTGCTAACATACTTTTCTCATTTTCCAATGGATTTGTGTTGCTGTAGGAATTATTTTTTTAGTTTCTTATATATTCTGGGTATTTAACTTCTACCAGAATAGTTGACAAGTATTTTTCTCCTATTTTATAGGTTGTCTTCACACTCTGTTGATGTTTCTTTGGGTTGTGGAAAATTTTCATTTAATATACCCATTTCTCTATGTTTTTAAAATGTCGCTGCCCACTCTTTCTCATATGTGGAAGCTAAAATATTTGAACTAAAAGTAGAAAATGGAGAGTAATGGCAGAGAAGGGTGGGAAGAAGGGATTAGGGGGAGGCTGGATCTCCACACCAAGACACAGCCCAAGGCAAGGAATAAGTGCTACTGAGCGGTGGTTCTCGAATCATGCTGTTATGAAATTGTGTTGTATTTGTTCAGAGACATGTGAAAGTGCTTTTCTCTTTATTAGTATCTACTCATATTACATTAAAATAAAAAAGGAAAGTGGCTGGGATGGTGGGGTAAATGTGTTCAAAGTGAGAGGGAGAATTTTAAGGGGGATTTACGGTGAGGCATCTTTCATTGGAACATATTTTTCAAATTTAAGAACAAAGAGGGGTAAGTCCTAGAGCCCTACACAGATGAGGTGACTGCAGGCTGTAAGGGCTTATTACATATCATGTCAACAACTGAAAGAGAGAACCCTGAGAGTGTCAGACATGAAGAAATAACAAGCAGATAAAAATGTGAGTCAGTACATACTGTAAACATGTATCAACATTTCACAGTTTACTCCACAATATGCACCATTATTATACAATAATTAGAAAAGAAAATATAAAATAAGGTGAACAAATTTAAAACCAATGGTATGAAATCAGTGGTCTCATTAAAGGATTAGAAACGTATGCCTTGGTTTTTACATTCATTTTAATAATATAATTACATGTTTATAAGCTCAAAATTGCACATATAAGCTACACATTTTAACAAATGTATTCATTAAAAAGTTAGTATTTTCAGAAGTAAACTGTATTAACAACCATTTAGCTTCTATACTTCTGCTCTGTTAGTTATAGGTAGTGTTCATTTTGTTTGTTTTTGTTTAACTCCTGAGACCATAGAATGACTTCCTGATGCTTAGCAAATTTACATGCTTCACACCATTGCCTGGTGTTTCCTGGTTTGAATGTCCTGTGATTTCATTAATTACCTAGCTGAAAGACATTTGATTCATAGTATTTTGCTGTTACAAACAAGACCGCAATGACCACGCAGGCAGTAGTGCATATATTTTTATGCACACATGCTACTATTTCTGCAAGACAGATTAGTGGATGTACAATTGCTTGTTGAAGATTATGGTCATTAAAATGTTACCCATGAACCAAACTGGCACCCAAGCACAGTACAGCAACTCACAGTCTCATCCAAGCACCACCACACAGTGTATTCTAATTGTTTGCTTTTCCTCATTAATAGCAGATATCTTTATCCTTTTAATTTTTACTAACCTAATTCATTTTTGTCTTGATAATACAATATTACATTTTTGTGCCCTTATGATAGTAGACATTATTCTTAATGTTTGTCAGGTATTAACCATTTTAAAATTTATAACACTTTAAAACCAACAAAACAACTGGCAGGGAGCTAAGTAATTTTCTAAGGTAACACTTGTGGGAAGTGGTGAGTGAGTGGAAAACCTTGATAACCAGTCTCCAGATCTTCTTCTTCTTTTTTTTTGTCTTTTTGAGACACAGGGTCTGGCTATGCACCTCAAGCTGGCTTTGAGCTCACTTTGTAGCCCAGGCTGGTCTCAAACTCGTCTGCCTCCCGAGTGCTGGGATTACAGGCATGAGCCATCACACCCGGCCTTTCCAGATATTATTATTTAAGTGGCTGTGCTAATTTTTTTTTTACTGGTGAACAGTAAAATATGAATTTTCAAAGCTATTAGTAAAAACTGCATCTATTTATGTTTCCTTGCACCATTTACATTGATGTTTTGCATACAATTATACTACACATTGCCATTGAAATCTCCATTTCTGATATACATTGTATTTTTACATATCAATCTCATTTTTTCCAGTTTCCACTTTGTTCATAATGACACTGGAAACCAAAGTCTTAATCTTTAATATCAAGAATTAATTTTTCCAATTGTGTGTTTCATGTAAGAATAGTTTCTCATGCTAATCATTTTTAAACCATTCTGTTTGGTTTTATAATTATCCTTTTAACAATTAGTCTTTCAAACATTAATATTGTGGCTTTTTGGACGTACTGATTTGCTTCCACACAGATATTCAATTTCTCAGCCATGTGAGTTAGATTTCAGTTTGCTTTAGGTACAACCTTTATCATAAGCTCAGCTTCAGAATGTTCTTTACTTATTCCTGGAATAAACAAGGGTTTGATTCCTACTATGACATATTTCTGGAACAACGCTTGCCCTCGGTGTCCTCAGAAGCTTTCTTATACATTGCTTCATTTGTTGCTGTTGCTGCTTCCAGTTTGGGTTAGAACTAGACCACAAAAGGCAGTAATGGTAAAAGGTAATATTTACAACATTAACTTTATTACTGACCTCTGCTGACTCAGAGGTTTAATAACTCGCAATTGTTTTGCACTAGTATTTGCACACTTATTAGGGTCATTCTTTGGTACATTTTCTTTCTCATATTGTCAGCTCTTTCCGCAGAGTTTCTATTTTAAATATTGCCAATCCCTAGGAAACCCACAGACTTGAAAATGATAATTTTATGCCTACAGAGCTTACTAAATTCTTTTATAAAGCTATGAGCTTCCTGGTTGATTCTCATGAATTTTGTACATGAAAATTTTTGTGAAATTTTTTTAACTCACTTTTGGATCTTTCTATTTGAAAAAACACATCTAACTTTCATATTTCTACTGTATTTCTTGAAGGAATAAATTGTGAAATAGACCATTAATATAGAATCAATGCAACGAAACTGAGTAGAACTTCAATAATTGTCTCATGCATTTGATCAGTGTATGTAATTAAAATATTTTACACAGCCCATAATTCATCCTTTCCCATAACAAATTAGTTTTTTAAAAGCCTATGTATTACATGAATAATTGTTTCAGCACACTATTTTATTGTACTGTGAGGTCCGCGGAAAATGAAAAATGGAAGAAAATTTACTGTAGGCTTTATTATATCAATATTTAGTCATTGCCAACATAGTTCCATAATTATTCAAATTCTATTTTCACTATACCATCGTAGGTGGAATAAGGCTTAGGAAGAACATAATTAACTATCCCAGCAATGATTTGGGAGCAAAGCTGCAGAGGGAGGAAAAGTAGTGGGTGAAACCTCTGTAGCTAAAAAGAGGCCTTCAGGCACGGGAAAACACAGAAACTCCGTGGAAAACACATCACAGTTATTGTTCAATTTCTATGCAAATCAAAGCAGAGAAAATGGAAATGAGTAAATACTGGCTAACTAGGTGGGGAAATATTAATTTCATACATCTTATGCTTGTAGCATCAGTTTTTTCAGCTTTCTCTCATCACGGAACAAAAACCACATATGAATTCAGTTAAAGCCATCGTTTCAAGGATAGTTAATAGTGGATTTCTTGTCCTGCAGAACACATGTGATTTGGTCTACAAATCACAGCATCAAGTGTAGAATCGGCAGTTTTATGGTGTTTGAACTAAATGCAACTGGTGCGAGGATAAAGCAGGAAAACCTCCATCCTGAAGTCTGAACTGCTCGGTTTGGTTTCCTGCCTCTGCTGCGGCCCCATACCACTGCGAGCTCCTAAGAGACAAGGCAAGCACAGACCACTCAGGGGAACCATGGCTTCTGCAAGAATTTCTCAAAGAATCCAAGAGTATCTTCAGAATTTAAAGCTTCCAAGAGTAAAGTTACGGCACATATGGTACTTCCCCAGGGATGACAATAGCTCTTTCATCAGCAAGAACCAAACCGAGCAAGACTAAGGCAAAGTGAGGAAAATGAAGGCGTGCTTCTGCATCAGCACATGAATGTACTTCTACCAGAGTCCTTTGAAGTAGATGCTTCTAAGGAAGTGTGGCCAAAAGTGACGAGGTAACCGGCCTCAGACGGTGTTTTATGAAGGTTAATTTTGAAGAATGTCCACGATCACACATAATAATGAAGGCAGAACACTATTTATGTGTACATATGACTCTCTCTTATCCAACACATACCATTCTTGCAAAAATTAAGCAAAATTAACCAAATTCAAGTATTCAGTAGGTTGCTAGGTCTTAGATAAATTATTTTAGGAGCTATATAATATTTTCATCAAAGGAAACTTCTTTTGGAGTAAATTTGTATGATGTATGACCTATTATTGTGGCTTTATTGTATGACCAGAATCTCCACATTAATAGAATGCAATAAAAGCTTTAGTAAGTAGTATAGTAAGTATGATCTCTATACGGCCATTATTCTGTGAAGTAATAACTGTAACACTTAAATAAAAATTATGACCCAGAACTTTTAAGGGCTTGCACATTTAAAGTAATTTACCCTTTTCCAAACCCAACACAGAAATAGTGAGTATGTTTCCCAATTTAACACAGATTGGTAATAGAGTTAGAATTTGAACCCAGTCTGGAAAGAGCTGGAAAATGTCACACAAGAAAATATGGAAAACATATTTTAATTAGCAAGAGAAATAAATTCCAGAGGAGTGATATATACTAAGTCATACAACAGTTAAAGAAATAATCTCTCCAGCCTTTGATCTAAAGTTATTTTCTGTGCACATTCTTAGTATGGAGATCTAATACGTGTGTGGTGTACACATCCAGACTTGAATGCCACTCTATTTTATGTTTCCAAATAGCTAAATAATACAGCTAAAACTGTTACCTATACATATTTATAACTTGACTTGTCCCTTAGTGTGTCAGATAAAATGATTCTAGAGTAACACAATAAAGGAAGGTTAGTATTTATATAAAGTTAGTTAGGGAACTTGAAGAATCACGAACTTTGCTAATATGCTCTCATCCATATCTCTGTATCCAGTACAAAATGAGGTAGGATATAGCATGAAACTGAGTCAATATAATCCCAATCTGCACATCAAATATTGGAGCAAGAATTTATGAATCTGATATCTTTAGACAATTTATAACACATGATTTAATTTTCCTAAGCACAATACTTAGACATTAATGATAGGCCCATACGATTTTATTTGCTTTCAGCAATGATCAAATGCAAAACCTAAACCGTCTTTCTGTTACATAAACTCTTGTTATTTTATGTCCAACTTATTGTGCAAAAATTTCAAGGGGCAAAATTAAATTACATTGTTGAAAAAGAGTCCACGTTCAGTTTGGCCTTTTATCATTGTAGCAGTTTGTGGAACATTCATAACCAGAAATCTTTTCTATAAACCAAATTATTGCTGCCTTCTCAGCATGGGTACAACAAAGATCCAACTTACTTTCTGCCATTTCCCACCTGGGTCAGCAGTGGAACAGCAGAGAATGGGAGATGTCAGAAGTAGACATATTTTTTTAAAGGGAGCAAAAGGCTCTTCAACATTTTAACCTCAAATTATCAATGTCCACTTTTACTATTGCTTTTGTTCAGTGGCCTGCTTTTATTTCAACACACCTTAAATAGCTAATCAAAATTAAAAGGTAATTATACATCATCAAGGCAGCCAAAAATTATGTAGTATAAATTTAAATCTTGATGCAAAAACACTTAATATCGAGCTATATCAAAATGTAATATCACTACGAGTTGAAAAGCCACATGTTTGAATACAGACTGGGTAAGAGAACCTTTCTCTTATTTCTAATAGTTGAATCACTTATTAAATGAGAAAACCATTAGCCTAACTCTCCTGAACGTTGAAGAGCACATACAAAATATATAAGGTAGGGCTGGGCATGTAGCTGAGAAGTAGAGTGCATGCTTTGCATGCAAAGGGTCAGGGGCTCAACCCCCAGAATCAAGAATAGAAAATTAAATCAAATTAATAAATAATAACATAAAGTATAAACAGAACAATTTTGATATTTGTAAAGGAACCACGTATTGTGGGGGAAAAAGAAGTGGATCGGAACCAGACTGCATAGTACACCACAGCTCTACACGACGCCTGGTTTTGGTACTCAGTGGCTTCACTTGAAAGTACTAGTGAGGACGGCCATGCAGCTTTCCCACGGAGGTCAGACCTGAGATCTTTAAAAAATAAAGTTACAGCATGAACAAAAATAGATTAAAAGAGAAAATAAAGCAGTAAACAAGCATTTTATAAAAATCAAGCACGTAACATTATGAATCAGCTTGGATTTTACAGGTCCTCGGGGGACTGAGTGCAGGGATACTGCCCAACTTGACACATCCGACGAGGCTGAGAAGAGATGCATGCTGGGAAAGGAAAAGAGCAAGGGAGATTTCTTACCAGCTGGCTTTGTTCTAGGTGGAGAGGAGTCACCCTACAACATTCAAAACAATGGCCCACAAAATTTACCAGGTTTTCATTTCTAAGTTATTTGTTGGCATAACTCAACCCTGGAAATAAATTGAAAGTAATTCTGAATTACTCCAAAAACACCGAATAAATAAACACATACTCTCCTTCCAAAAAAAATGTAGCTCTAATCCAGGCCCTCTGGATTCCAAAGGATTGTAAAACCCAAATGAGCTCCAAACCTCAAAAAGAAAGATGTAAAACCCAAACAAATTTACCCCTAAAAAACAAAAAAATGGCAGCAGGATCAACAGATAGGAAAAAAACAGTAAAATTACATTCATATGCAAAGTGTAAAATAAATTTTTTGCATATTTAAACAGTAAATAAAAGAAGATATTGAAGATATAAGCAAGAAATAAGAAACTGAAATGTTCCACTGAAACTGAAAGAAAAAAATTCCGAAAACTGATCAGTACAACACTTAAAAAATCCAGTGGGTCTGATCGACGTTAGGTGACAAGAGAAGAAGAGCAAGGCGGGCGTTTTGCAGCGGCCCCCAGGCCCAGTGTGCCGGCAGAGGTTATCCCACGAGACACACAACAGGAGTTGCCTCAGCAGATAGTAGATGAACTAAGAGATGGGCAATGTTTGAGAAAACGGCTTAAATTCTCTTCATATGGATGGAAGTTCATATTTCTAGCTTTGGAAAATGTAGCACAATGTGGCTTTCACCTGGGCTGCGTTAGAGGCTGTGTAGGACATCACCGCAAACGGACGAGCGGAGGAGGGTTCGGAGCGGCTGCAGCGGCTGCGAGCCATGTACGCGGCAGCAGGTGCGTCAGTCACACAGGGAGATGCTGCCGGAAGACAGAAAGGCCAGCACCTTCAACACAGGTTCAGGAAAGAATTTCAACCCAGAATATAGTGATTTGTCTGCTGAGATACAACATAAAACAAAACTATCAAACTTGTACCAAACAGTAAAATCCAATATGTGTATAGAAAAATACAAAGGTACTTGGAAGATATTATGAAAGATGTGAACATATTTGCCATTTTCATGGGTGGGAAGACTCAATGGCATAAAGATTTCAAGTCTTCAGATAATTTATAGTCAGAGCTGGCAGCTATTAAGCACTTACATTGTGTCAATACTGTTCTAACTTATTTAATACTCAAAGAGCTAGTTTAAAAACTAACCATGATATAAGTTCCATAATCTTTCATGTAATAAGTAATCATTACTCAATAAGTAATCACTGAGGAAATAAGTTGCCTGTTGTCATGGTAAAAAGAATATCTAGGGCTGGGGATATAGCTCAGTGGAATAAGCGTCTGCCTAGCAAGCGCAGGGTCCTGAGTTCGATCCCCAGTACTGCCAAAAAAAAAAAAAAAAAAAAAGAATATCTAAGAAAAGTTTATAAATACTTTCATGATAATTGGCAAGAAATATAAAAGTTACTCATTTCAAAATATCATCCTTTAAATCATAAACACAACCAGTTGCAAGTATTACTGGCCATAGATGTTTGAGCATATCACCCATAGATGTTTGAGCATATCACATAATATCATCAGAAAAGACAGAGTAATAGCATCTACGTTGCAGACTTCCGTAGATTAAAAGGAATAATACTTGAAAGTAATTGAAAGATAGGCTGATACATTGAAAGAGTCAGATTTGGCTTAGTTATTCTTGTTCTAAAACAGAGAAGACAGCATTAAAATTATTACACACATTAAGCTGAGCAGACATGGATTTAAATCCTGCCCGCCGTCACTTCGTAGGTGTGCACATTTGCTCAGTCATTTCATGCTTTAAGCCTTTAAACATGAGCAGGTTTACAGGTAAGCACAGAAAAGAGTCTTCACTGAGAGGCTTCAGGGACAATAGGAGAAAATCAAGGCTTTTTAGAGGAAAGTATGCAATCCTTATGATTTAAAGGCAGACAAAAATCTTAAACAAAAGACACTCAGAAAAAGTCATAATACATGAAAATAATTGTAAATCAACTATTGTAAAATATTTTATAAAAATGTATATGACAAATGTACTCTGAAGAAAAGACAAAGGCAAACTGTAACACAGAGCAAAATAGTGGTACAGCATAAGGGAAAGTGGATCAGAGCCTGAGTTCTATAAAGAACTATAAATTGCCAAGTGAAGGACAACCCAGTTAAAATGAAGAGGGATGCTGAGCGGATATAAAAAGTGGGACTCAAAAGGCTTATGAAAATTAAAAAGATGTTCAACCACCCTGAAAATCAGAGAAATTCTCATTTACAAGAATTGATAACCTGTAACAAACAACTCATACAGTGATTACATATATACTAAGTGGCATGGTTATTTTGGAGAACAACTTAGCATGATCCTGCAGTGTTACAGAAGTGTGTATTTGCAATAAATTCCTCCTTTAGATATTTAGAAATATGCATAAGACATGTAAAGTAACATTCATAAGCTGCATTGTTCATAATACCAAAGAACCAAGACCTTCAAGAATTCTTCATGCACTGTGGTATGCCCCAGGGAGTAATGCATGGCAGTGAAAATGATGTTCTAAATCTATAAATATAAGGCTGGGATGTAGCTCAGTGGCACAGTGCCTGCCTGGCCAGCCCCAGGTCATGAGTTTGACTCCTGATATCAAAAACAAACAGAAACCCCCCCCCAAAAAACAATAAATATAAATATTTATGTCACTAAGAGAAAACCCAGTAGCATAAAAAGATAGTTTGCTTACATAAAGTTAAAGAAAATGACATGCTAATTTTTACATTAAACATGGGAAGCTGGAGGGATAGCTCAGTGACAGCACACTTTGCAGCATGTCCAAAGCCCTGGATTCTATCCCAATACAAAAACAAAAACAAGCAAACAAAAAACTACGGTTAGTAAAAATATAAAGAAAATTGCAGAAACAGTAAACAGGACATTTGAGATACTCGCCTTCTGGAGACACACAGCAGTGGGCAGACATGATTAGAGCTTTTTGTTTGTTTGTTCTTTTTTATGCTAGAGATCGGGCTGAGGGCCTCACGTACACACGCTAGAGATCGGGCTGGGGGCCTCACGTACATATGCTAGAGATTGAGCTGGGGGCCTCAGTACACACGCTAGAGATCGGGCTGGGGGGCCTCAGTACAAACGCTAGAGAGAGATCGGGGTGGGGGCCGCACGTACACACGCTAGAGATCGGGCTGGGGGCCTCAGTACACGCGCTAGAGATCGGGCTGGGGGCCTCAGTACACACGCTAGAGATCGGGCTGGGGCCTCAGTACACATGCTAGAGATAGGGCTGAGGCCTCACGTACCTTACGCGTGTGCTCTACCTCTGAGCTATACCCCAGCTCAGTAGGATTTTCCTTTTGAAATGGGAGCTAGGCATAAAAACATTTGCTGTAAAAGCTGCATACCTGCTCTTAGGTCTTAAATATTTAATAAACTGACTTAAATGAATAATGAATGGTTCAGAGATCAAATCTTTCGAAAAGTCAGGTGAAAGTTACTGAGGATCAGAAAAGAAGGGAAAGAACATCATATCAAACATAATTGCAAAAAAAAAAAAAAAAACATAATTGCAAAACTCTTGAAGGCGGGAATGTTGCAGGTCATTTGCGATGTCCTAATTAGCTTTTTTAGTTCTCACTAAAGTAACAAGTAGGCTGTGTTCACAGCTAAATGTTGACTGTTTAATTAGATCCCTCCATTGACCCAGTCTCCTTTTCATGCTGAAGCCACTGATCTCACACTCGGACCTCAGTAGAATTACAAATTATTTCTTACCAAGTTCATTCTGGGTCACTCCATGTGAAAATAGTTAAGACAATCAAAGTTAAAGTGCTCCTGTATTATAGAAATCTAAGACCTACTTTTCTTTAGAAATCTGTTGTTTACTAAATGCTAACGTCTTTATATTTGATAAATAATATATTGTGACTGTGCTATATTATGAGAAGGATCCCCAATAATGAGAGTGCAGTTCAGTGGTTTAGTACCTGGACAGCATGCATAAGACCCTAGACTCTAGCCCTAGCACTGCAAAAAATTAAATCAAAGAAATGCTCACCATCATTGTCTAAGAATGGAAATTAATTTTTAAAAAAATAGATTTGACAAATCTTTTTACTACTGGAAAAATTTGTATTTAGTACCTATTTGATTTTATTATAAAATTACAAGTTAAAAGAACAAATTCTATCTGAATTGTACATGTGAAATTTGGCTGATGTTCTCCAGAGTCCTGGTGAACATGTTCATTTCTTTTAAAGGGGATATTAATCTCTAAGAATTTTTAAAATGAAAGGTGAAAGTGAAAAATACATGGGAAAATTAGCACACACATAAAATTCAGAGACTAAAAAATACCAGAATATACTAAACAGAGTAAAGACACTAAAAAGTTTTATTTCCATATTAAAACTGGCAAAACCATAATACATACATCTACTGAACGTATAATGATTAAATGGACTTTTTACTCACTGAGGTTTTAATTTAAACTAAATAGACATTGATGCATTTATAATTCCCTTATTATAAATAATTTAGTACTTTAAAATTCCACATTAATCACAGTAGTTTCCTTTGTATTCTTCATGTTTATTGCAGGGCTGATAACGTAGGGCTCAGATTATTCACTGAGAAAATTTGCTTCTTTTGAGATACAACTCAATCTCCTCTTTCAGACATGTCTGCTGAGCTCATACATCACTCAGTCTCTCTCTGCCTGTCTCTCATCTGCCTCTGTGTCTCTCTGTCTCTCTCTCTGTGTCTCTGTCTCTGTCTGTATCTCTCTCTCTGTCTCTTCACTCTCTTCCTCTCTCTGTCTCTCCCAGTCTCTTTCAGTGTCTCTTGGCTTCTCTTTCCCTCTTTGTTTCTCTATCTCCCTGTACCTCTCTGTCGCGTTGCGTCTCTCCATGTCTGTCTCTCTGTCTCTCTTTGTCCTTTCCTTCCTCGCTCCCTTTGGTAGTGGAGATCCCACCCAGGGCCTTTACACTGAACTGCATCCCCAGTCCTTTTTAATTTTGTGTCAGCCTCTCACAAGGGCACCCTGCCTTTTTATTCTCCTGCCTCAGCCTCCTAGATTGCTGGGAGTGTAAGTGTGCACCACCACTGCAGCCTGACTGCTGTATTTACAAAACCAAAGCCAAATCAGTGCATTGTTTCTTTAGGAGGCTCTTATTAAAAGTATAAGAAAACTTTGATATACACAAAATATAGGAAGTCTAGATATAGATATTTCAATGATCTAAAATTTTCACAATTAAAAATCAAAGTCTGAATTTTTGAAAACACTGATTTTTAAGCAATGTTTCTCTGATGTATCTATGAGGTTGTAAAAGACAGCACAAACGTATACAGGCAAAATGTGTGACTGAATGAAAGAGGTGACCCAGTTTGTCTCACGGTCTTTTGAGGGGACCCGTGTACTCTCCCTTGAATGTCAGCTCACGCAGGCGTATTCTCTGGGCCCAGGGCGACAACAGTAAGGTAAACTTAAGGAAAAATAACTGGAGTAATGTGCCGAGGCGGATGTATGCAGTGGTGCCAATTGTGATGTTTCCTTTTGGATTCTTATCAATTTTCAGCAGTAAACGTTCTGGCCAAAGCAGAGCCTCCCCAACACAAAGTGAAGTTTCTAAACTGACGTAGAAACAACCTCCTTCTCACTCAAGCCCCCGGTCCAAAGTGCAAATCACAACCTCCTCTTGGTCTCCCTCCCTAGTCATCAGGTTCCCTTCCGACTAGCATTACTTCCCAACCCTCTGCATCCTTGAGCTTTTCCTAATTTTCTATTGCCTGATCCTTATCACCATTTTAAAATGTCATATTTGTGAAGACATTCTTCTTTTAGAATCTTCTTCTCAGCTCCCTAGTCCTCACAGCGGAATACACTACCTATGGACATGGGCTTTATAATAGACTTACACACCTGGCCCATGACACACCTCCCACCCCTGTGTCCACCTCTTCCTTTTTCCCTGCGACACTGACTTCGAGCTTGGCCAAGCAACTCATGACTCCAACCACTGGTTCCCGGCTTCCGAGTAGAGCAGTGGACAGGGCCTGCAGGGGCATTGGGGAGGCTGTTGGAGGGCTTTGGGGCAACGGTCAACAGTTACCAGAGGCCAGAAGACAGGAGAAAGCTGTTCTTGGACTCTGAAAAGGTAGAAGCATGTGCTCTCCACCAAAACCATTGGCAAAACCATCACCTGGTATAAAGTAAAAGTTGTGAGCACATTCATTGAACTTGTCAATCTGGCTAAGGCCACTGTGAGGGCAGAACATGAGAAGTACTAGTCTGTGAATTTCCAGTGCTTATGAAGTGGAAGAAAGGTGTAAGCTAAAGAGTGATCTGTCCAATTCACAAACTGTATTTAGAGGAAATAAAGAGGGATCAGGACATGCTGAGTTGCAAAATAAATTGCATCACTTTTCTAGTAGCTTCCCCTTGAGAAGTAGGAGATGATCTTGGAGGGAAACTGACCAGAGAGTTACCGCAGGGCTGAGGGCACAGGACAGTGCTTTTCTCTGCATACAGGCCAGGCAGAGGGAGCTTCCAGCCCAAGCTAGGTGGGGGCAGGTAAGGTCCTGTTACAACAGAACTCTTCTCCTCTTTAAGCTTCTGGAAGATAAAAGGCTTTGCCTCAGTAACCCCTTGCTGTTACACCAAAAAGCTTTCAAGAACATTAAGGTCATTGTCACAAAGAAATTTGTAGAAACAGAAAGATCCTCTTCCAAAAGTTTTCAGATCTGGCTGTGGAAACACAGAGTGAATGCCAAGTAGTGTCATGCAAAGTCCACAACAATTTTAAGGTAAAAATGTTCAAAGCAAATAGGTTTGGGTCTAAAATAAACACAAAAAGTTCAAAATGAATTTCCGGTGGAAAATAAAGAAACTGAGAAAGCCACTCAACTGCAAACACAGCTCATTTCCTATGGAAAGAAACACCCAAGTACCCAAAGGCGGCCCAGCAGGAAACATCCTAGCCACGGAAGGGGCCTAACAGAGGAGTCCCGCCCTCCTAGAGCTGGCACCCCTGGCTTCAGCACTGCAGAACCTGGGATATCTGCAGCCTCCTGCCGCTGTGAGTACTGAATCCTTGTTTTGAATTCTTTGCCTTCTGCCATTCATGAAGAGGAGGAGCAAAAAGGAAATCAGTTATTTTCTCAGTGCCCAGTTCTCAGAATCAAGAGCAACTTTTCTCCCCACCCAAAGATGAGATCACAGATCTAAGCTTGGGGTGAGAGCTGGAAGTGTTAGAAAGCTCCAGCATGCTCTGCATTTGAATTATCAGAGCCAGAGGGCAAGTATGCGACTCTTCTCTAATGAATCAAAATACATCCTGTTTCCTGTTACGTACACCTGGAGGCAATCTCCTTTCCCCTTGACGTAGGACAGAGTCCTGAGACCTAGTCACTAGGGTAAGAGCATGATAAGCACTTGTGCATGGAGTCTTGTCCTCTCAGAATAGTGTGAAAAAGCCCAGTCTGGCTCAGCGTTCTTCACACACACACACACACACACACACACACACACACACACACGAAGATGGAGACTAGCCCCCATCACAGCTCAGTAACAGACAAACCTGGCAGAAACCAGCTGGGGCAACTCCTAGCCCAGCAGCACAATCATATGACATAAAACAGTGGCTGTTTTAGGAAGGAAGATCAGCCATGATAACATAACGGACACCACCATTTCCTGAGATCTTCCCAGAGCCCCTGAAGTCTCCCCATGAGGGTTGCTCTGAGCGCGGTCTCTCTTTCCTTCCTGTTCTTCTCACCTTACATCTTACCATTCAGAGCATCCTCCTTCCAGGCATTTTGTGACTTGTAAACACAGCCATGGGCTCAACCAAATGACAGCCCAAACATTCCCTTTAATCGAATGGCTTACAGGTTTTTAAGAAGGAAGGTGTCAGCACTGAAATATCAGCAATGATACAAGGTGTCAGAAGATGTCTGGAAAAGGCCTCTGCTCTACTTTAAATTCATTGGTAATGATTTTAGTAAAATTGAAAGTTGGATTAAAAACTCCAGTTTTAGCATTCACTAGCTGAGTAAATTTCAGTGTCTTATGGATAAATAGTAAAAACTATACATATGCACTGAAAATCACTAATAATATCTTTGATTTAATTTATGTTCATATTTAAATTATTTTAGAAATATAACTGAATAATTTCAATATTAATGACTAGATCTTCAGCCTTTTGTTTCTATTCAAAAAAGCTTGTAGAGTCTTGTGGTATTGCATGCCTGTAATCCCAGCACTCTGGGAGGCTGAGGCAGGAGGATCTAAACTTTAAGCCCACGAAGAGCAACTTACTGAGCAAAAACCTTTTTCAAAATTTAAAAGAGGGCGTCTGGGGATAGAGCTCAGTGCAAACGCACTTACTCAATCACCAGCTCCACCCCCAAAATCTTTGGTTAAGTATAAAGATGATCCTGTGCAGGTGTGGACTGCAGATCACTAATGGTTGGCTATTTGCTTTTCACATTGTAAATTAAATATTTCCAAATGTAAAACTGATGTAGTAATGAAAGCAACACTTAATCTGATGCCTGAAAACCTGAATTTATTTAATGTGCATAGTTTTGATTTCTTTTCCTTTTAAAGAGTCCTTACTTTTTAAAGGGATTTGAGCCTGACAGCTCAATTGAGCAGGAAGTACACGGAGTGCGGTGTTCTCTCTCCCCCCCCCACACACTGCCTCCTCCACTTCCGACAGCCATGCCAGATTGGTGCCTTTTTGTAATTAATGAATCCACACTGACACATCACCACGCAGCTTCCCTAAAAGTTCTCTGAGTATGCCCGCTCCTCCTCCCTCCCTGCAGCCCTCAGGCCCACTGGTCTCTCCACTGTCCCCATGGCTCAGCACTTATCCCTTGCTGTATAATACCAGACTCAGGCAGTGCGCAGCCTTCCCACCCTGGCTTCTCTCACTTAGTGTTCCTGTCGGCTTCTTTCACGCCTTTTCATGCCCTGATAGGGCGTTCCTTTTTAGTGAACAACAATATCACCTCCTCTGTGTAGACCACAGTTGCTTATCCATTCATTTCCTAAAGATCACCTGGGTTGTCACCAAGTTTTGGCAATTATGAATGAAGCTACTGGTAAAAAGAAATGGGTAGGGTTTTGTGGAAAAATAAGCTCCCAAAGCAAATGGGTAAATACCAAGGAGCGTGATTGCTGAATTGTTTGGTGAAAGTGTTTAATTTTCCAGACAACTGCCAAACTGTGCTGCAAAATGTCTGCCTGATCTTGTATTCCCACCCACAACAAACAGGACTGCAGCTGCTCATCCTCAGGGACATCTGACACTGGACACTGAGTAGACATTTACAGTACTGCACTGTGGAAACAGGAGCGGAAGCTTCTAGGTAATAGACCTTCACTGTACCTATCCTTGGCAAATACTTTTTCTGTGCTTATTTCTCTCATTGCACACAGCAGAAGACGGTAACTCTAATGAAGTCTAGGTTAGCAGTTAGTTTTTCACAGATAGTACCTTTGGCATTATATTTCAAAAGTAATCATGGAGTCATTGGTCCTGTAGATGTTCTAATGTTATAGTCTAGGAGTTTTATGGTTTTGCATTTTACATTTAATTCTATGGTCTCCTCTAGGTTAATTTTCAGGAAGAGTAGAAGACACATGTCCATCTTATGCTTATATTGTTAATATTTCATACATACATTGTTGTGTTTATCTTTTTTGGCATTTGAATACCAAAGTGTTCGTCAGTTTTCCAATATTCACAATATAACTTGCTGGAGGTTTGATTGAGGTTGCATTATCTCTATAAATCAAGTTGGGGAAAATTTGACATCTTGGAGACACTGAACCCTCCTATCCTTGAACAAAGATATCTCTCTATTACCTTAGTAGTTTTGTGATTTATTTTACCAGAGTTTTTCAATTGTTCTTATATAGAGATTGGGCATATTTTATTAGATTTATAATCATATATTTTATTTTAGAGGAAATTGTAGATTTAGTTTTAAATTCATCATGCTCATTGCTGCTGTACAGGAAAGCAAAGGGCTTCTGAATCCTGACTATACATCCTACAAACTTGCTATAATTATTTACTAGACCCAAGGGTATTATTGCAGTAACAAAGTACAACAAGCTACCAGCAGCAGCCGTAATAGTCATTAAATATCTGTAGTCCTCATTAAAATGAATCAAATATCTCCTTTTCAGGATACACAATGGTTCCTTCAGTGTTTGATAATAAAATGTCTCATTTTGAAAGCTGCTCATCTTATAACTGTACAATGTAAAGTGAAAACAAAGTTCTAATACTTCATGTTTTTTAAACTCATCCAACAAATTCCCAGTCATTCCTGTCTTCTTACTATACTACAGACACCTCTTACTCATCTGCAAGGATCAGTCTAATGCTTCAGCTCCTTCCCAAACTCTTCCTTGACTCCTGACCTGGGTACCCCATTCCTGGCACCACCACTGTGCTCTGGTGAAGCCCTTTCCCTAAGCATGCATGTAACATGCCATGGCCTGGTAATCACTTCATGAGTGTGCGTTTCCTGCCGGATTACAGGCTGGAGTTGAAGATTCTGTACTTAACTTTTCTGGTCTTTACTGCCAGCACAGAAAATCTTCTAGAATAATTGGACAAAAAATATTCAAGAATTTTGCATCAGAGAATGAAAGAATGAGCAAACAAATCACACTGAAGTTATTTTAACAACAACAACAACAAAAATCTAACTCATCTAACACACTTTAAATGTTCACAAAGTTGCAACATGAAGGAAACTCCCCAAGCTCCAGGCTAGAAGGATCCGGAAGGCAGAGGCTGCTGAGGGGCGTGTCCTCGGCACAAGCCAAGACCTTGCAGCTCACAGCCCTCTGCTTTCTGGAACATGAAGACTGCCAGCTGCCTCTGAGACACTCATTACATGGAGCACATGCCAAGGTTTGGAAAAGGCAGAAGGCGAGAGGAAGGGCAGGGACACTCAGAGCCATTTGTACCACATAAGTGGAAACATAACAGTAAGGGAGAAATAGCAGCATGCAGTGTGAGAAAAATCACCATGATAAGCAGGAATGAAATCCAAGCCTAACACATCATTAGCTTGTCCGGTAAGTCTCCACAGCCAGGTAAATTCTGACCCTCAGTCAGAAAACCAAGCTGCAAATTCATCCAGTGAAAATGTATACAAATTTGAGGAACATCGTTTAAACTCATTAAGAGAAAATTACAGCCAGGCATATAGCTCAGCTGCACAGCTTCTGCCTGGCAAGTATGAGGTCCTGAGTTTGATTTCTGGTGCCAGAAAAAAAAAAGTTATGACCATGAGAAGATATATCAGAATCAGTTCAACCAAGTGATTCCTTTAGGAGCCACTGTTAATGGGAAAAGTTAGATATAAATATAAAGCAATTTTGAAATATCAAAGAGAAAAATATGAATGCATTTATTTTATACGAGCATGAAAGGAGGCACTAGAGAGTATCATGCAGCCTCTGATGCAGGAAGACTTACGCTGTAGAGGTTTGCACATGTCACATGTGTACTATTTTTAAATAAGTGGATTTTAACAGATATGTTGAAATTTATATTTCAGAATAGATAAAGATTCTATGTCTGTCTTTGTAAAATAAAAAGCCAAATAACCTTTGATGTTTATCTAAAAGATAACATGCTGGGCTCTGGCAGTCTATTGCAAAAAAGGGAAAACAAATTGCATAAAAACTCAATTCCTCTCTGCTTAGGAAGCTGCATCAGCTCAGGCAGGCTACTCTCCTACTGCTTGCTTTCTTGTTTGACTCTGAAGTTGGGGCAACTTACGTCTAATTTGAGAACTTAAATTCATTAATTCGTTAAGTGAATAAAGGTTATTAAATACACTTCTCAGTTTTCAAGTTCTAACATGGAAACAGTCAAATGGGACTTTAATTGTTAGCCACTGCAGTTTCTATCTACTTGGACTATAGGTCACTCTGAAGCCTGTGCGTTTCTACCGTCTCTTCTTTCCACATGGGGGAACTGGAGTTTGGCCTGTCTTCCTTGATTCCAGCAATGCTTCCTGTTTTCCACACTTTTTCTTTCACCTCTTTTTCAGTGTTGCCTCAGAAGGAATGATGGAACTAATTCGTGGGGTGAGGTGTACCAAGAAGTCTATGAACTGAGTTGCCCATGCCTCCACTACCTTCACTAAGCTACAGCTTACATGAAATATTTGCACATATATGTACATATGTGCACATACACTGTCATAGTTACTTTCTCAGTGCATAGTTGGCTGGGTTTACGGCAAAGCGGTATGGCAGAGGGCATCACACTGGAGAAATAGTCTATGGCAGAGCAGGCAGCAGGCAGCAGGCAGCAGCAAGCAGCCTGCCTTCCCTCTTTCCTTTATATTCCATCCAGGCTACAAGCCTCCTGATGGGTGCCATGCATACCCAGCATGGGTCTTCCCATGACCCACACCCAGAACAGTGCTAAGCCAATCCATATTCACACACTCTTAATCGAAATTCACATGCCCCACATGCAGCCGTCTTCAAAAAACTGCACCTATGAGCCCATAAGCTTTGGGGGAACATCTAGATATAAGCCACAACACACACAACACAATCTGTGTGTATGCATGTAGCTGATGTACATGCTGTGCGTGTGCGTGCAGCTGATGTACATGCTGTGCGTGTGCGTGCAGCTGATGTACATGCTGTGCGTGTGCGTGCAGCTGATGTACATGCTGTGCGTGTGCGTGCAGCTGATGTACATGCTGTGCGTGTG
>PVLD010000627.1:0-126645 GCA_004027595.1 Dinomys branickii | reverse complement strand
TACTGGACAGACTGAGGCAGGAGGATTTCCAATATAAAGCCACCCTGGGCAACTGAGTAAGACACAGTCTCAATACAAAAATAAAATGGGTGAGCGCTTCCTTGGTTCAATCCCCAGTACCACAGAAGGAAAGAAAAAGAAGAGAAAAAAGGGAAAGCAAGAAAAGAGAAGAGGGGAGCAAGGGGGAGCGAAAGGGGGGGGGTGGAGGACTACTAAGTGAGGGTTACGCAATTTCTTTCCTTTCCTGATTTTAAATCCTTTTCCTCCTTTCTAACTTTTCCATAAATCATAATTAACCAAACAAAAATTTGTATCCTAAAAAAAAAAACTTGTATCCTAAGAAAGACTTACATACTATATTTAAAGCTAAATAATCACTCAAGTAGAATAAAATGGAATTAAGGACCTAAAAAAGGATTCCCTAGACTATTAATGCTCTCCCCTAGTTGTTTATTTTCAAGTATTGAATTCAGGTTGAAGTTGCTTGAAATATTTAAAATACCATTTCTACAAAAGCAGCAATACAGTGCCTTGACAAAGCAAGTAATTTGCCCAAAGACACACATCTGGTCAGCCACCTGACTCCAAGGCGGCGTGGCACACGGCAGAGGGCAACTGTTCAGGGAGTGGAGGACAGCAAAAGCAGCAAGAGCACAAGGCCGTGGGTGGTGGCGGGCAGGCAGCCTCTTTCCCGTCCCCATAGTGTATGCAAACTACCTTCCCCAGAGTGGGTGCAGCACTCACACCCATAATCCCAGCACAGGGCCATGGATCAATCACAAACTCTAGAAGCCCACCCCATGACTGCATGAGGCTTTGGGGGACATCTGGACATAAACACCATAACAATATGGCCCACCTCTTTGGTTAATATCACATTAATTTGAAACACACTGTTTAAAAAATCTTTCTTTCTTCATTTTTTGTTTTTGCTTTTCCCATCCTTGTTTTCCCCTTTCTCAAATCCCAGTTTCTCTTCCTTTGGAGCAATTTCTTCACATTTTACAATATCCGTTGTACATTTTGAATCTTATTTTCTCTTTCAGCTTCTCACACTATGGGGAAAGCATGATGTTTAGACATATGCATTTGGTTTATTTCACTTGTGAGTATAGTCTCAAGTTGCATCCATTTACCTATAAAAGTCTAAAGTTTATCCTCCGTAATGGCTAAGTAGTACTCCATTGTACAAAAAGACCACATCTTTTTTATGCATTCCTTGTTTGATGGGCATTTAGGTTATTTCCAAGATCTAGCTATTACAAATTGTGCTGCTATAAACATGGGTGCACATATATCGTGGTGGTATGATAGTTTAAATTCTTCTGGAAAGAAAACCACCAGGGAAATAGCTGGGTCAAATGGGATCTCTAATCCTAGTTTTTTGAGGCATCTCCACACTGATTTCCATAGTGGTTACACCAGCCTGCACTCCCACCAACAGTGGAGAAGGGTTCCTTGTGCCCCATAGCCTCTCCAGCATTTGTTATTGGTTGATTTCTTGATGATAGTCATGCTTTCTGGGGTGAGATGGAATCTCAGTGCTCTTTTAATTGGATTGTTATACTACTAATTTCTCTTGGTTCATTGAAAAGAAAGATTTATGCTAATATTATTTGAACAATTCAATGCCTATATCCTGCACCCCGAGTAACTAATTTAAACATTATAGTATGTCATGTATTAACCAGTTACTCTCCTATTATCTTGTTTTGAAATTTTGTTTTACTTTTTTCTCTTTAAAATAGAATTTAAATAAATAAATAATGTTTCATTTGACTTTTACTAAACCTATTTATTCTGTTTCAAAGGATAACTTTTCATAATTGTAGTATGAAACTTGGTGATTAAGTTCTTCATTATTTTCCTCTAGGTTTTATAAACTTTGATCATCTCTGTTTTCAACACTTTGACTTTCCATAAAGAGTTCTTTCCAATACATTAATTAAAAATCCAAGGGTTGAAACCTATTCAATTTCAAAGTCGTGAAATTTCAAAGGTATCCAGAAACTTGTTATTCAGGAATGTCAAGAATAACTCAAAAAAAAGTGTTGCTAAATTTTTAAAAATCTCTGATTCCACAAAAGTCTGTACTCTGACACCACAAAATAAAACAAAAAAAAGAACAAAAAACAATCCCAAAGACAAGACAGCATCATTTCTTCATTAAATTTCTAAAGCAAAATGCATAAAAACGTATTTTTCTTCACATTTTAATATATAGACATTGTGAAATGAAAGGAAAATGCTCAAAGTAGGAGGCAACTGGGGTGTGGGAAAGGAAAAGGGAAAGAAGGGGAAATCATGTATGTATGTATATACAGGATAGCTAACAGCTGTACTACTGTCTTCTATTGCTTTACTGAAAGGAACCGGTAATGCTTACTTGTTTGATCAGTATTGCACGTCTCTATTTGTTTTCCTAAGAAACCACTTTGAAGATATCAATACGTGATACAACAACCATTGTTAATTTCCTACCACTTTGTAACACTCTATTGTTTGTATTGTTCTTATGCTATTTTGTAAGTGGATGTCTTTGTGTTAATGTTTTCTTCTTTTTAAATTAAAAATATATTTTAACTGTCAGGAAAATATGGCCAATTTTAAGTGGAATGATATGAATAATAGCAACAAGATGATAAGTCTTTCATCACAAAACTGTAGTAATTCTTCACGATATTAAACAATGGTGCTTTTCACAGCATTCCATGTTGAAGATTAAAATTTGAAGGAATTTTGGCACAAAATGAGCGTTGTCTTTTTCCTAGATTATGGGCAATTGCTTCATTTTTGAACTGGTCTTTTTTTCTTGTTCGGTTCTCTTTCCTTGAAAGTAAAAGAGCCTTGTTTGACACCTCATTTTCCTCACTCGTTTCTCTTCCACAAACACCTGCAAGGAGGTACCCAGTCACACACCATCTCCATCCGCTGACTTCTAATGACTCCTTTGCTCCCTGCACCAAGTCTACCAAGTGCACTCTACCGGATTTCTTAGAGGCTCTGATGAGAAGCCCATCGCTCCTTTCAACAAACCTTGTGACCTCTGGACAATGTCAGGGAGCCGCCCGCCCTGCCGTCCCTGGCTCTCTCTGACCCCAAGCACTCCGAGCAGCTTGTCCTTTCTTTCTGGATGCGCCTCCTTGGTCTCTCATGACTTTGACTTTCTCCCTGCACATTAAATATTGGTTTTCCTCAGTCTATCCTAAGCATCCTTTGAAAGCACACCCTTTCTTTTTGTACCATTGCTGGTATTCGTGCCTGCAACTGTGCCCATGCAGAAAATTGCCAAATCTCCGTCTCCCAGGAGGCCTTCATCCTGAATCCAAGACCATGTACCCCACTGACCTGCCTTCCAACCTGCCAGCTTCAGTTGAATGTTTCCTTGGCCTTTTAAGTTCCATAAATGATTCTAAAATAGGCCTCATCTATTTCCCTCCAGAACTTTTTTCTGTCTCACTACTGTTATCATTTCAGATTCCAAAATCTCTACATAACCCGGTTTGACTTAGCCATTAATTTCCCCTCCAACATCACCTTACAGACTTCCTGCCTTGAGTACTAACTTCTAGTCTGGGGCGGACTGACTTTGCTAAGCCCACTAAAAGCTGAAAAGCATTTCTTTTCCTTTTTAGGATAGGGAGTCCCCTGGCTGCCTCGCCAATGGAATGAGCAAAGGTGATGCGGGGGTAATTTCTTTGTCTGGTCCATAATAGGACTGTCAGCATCCGATTCTGTGCTCTTGGAACATTTATTCTCAAGAAAATCCTTGGAACACAACTCTCATGCAATGGATCCCCAAATCACATGCTAGATCCAGGCCAAGAGCCAGTACCAACTGCCACCACAGCGGGGAGCTTCCTCCTATCTTCCGGCTGCATAAGGAGCAGCTAAACTCACCCAAAACCAGCAAGGCAGTGCTCCTGCCCAGGTGGCTCCAGCGACCTACAGAGTCCGCTGAAACAGTTGTTTTGCACTAAGATGTGGGCGGCTATACCGCACTAGACTATGGAGACAGGTATCTATGGTCCATCCTGTCCATATTCTAACTCAGAAACAGAAACAATTTGCTTGTTCACATCAGTATTCCCAACACTTAGCAGTTTCTGTTCTGTCTTAAGTGCCACATGAACATATGTAGGCTAATCTGAGTAACTAATAAGTGCAAAAAGAACATTATTAATATCCTATTTCAACAAGGAAAATATAGAGACAGGGAATGTAGGAGTCCTTTAGTGGTTGGACACACAAGAAAATTAATTCTCTCCTAGAGTCTCCACAAGAAAGTCATCTCAGCCAACACCTTGAATTTGGCCAGTTCATGCTAATTTGAGAATTTGACCTTAAGAAATATAAAATGATAGATTTGTGTGATTATAAGTTTATGCTAATTTGTTAAGCATATAGAAGAAAAGCAGTACATTTCCCAATCTGGCTCATAAACCCGTATGCAATTCCAAAAATCAACAGATGACCACATTTCCAATGTGGTCCTTGGATTTATGGCATTTTGTTCAGATGTTTCCATTGAGGACTAGTTAGATTATCCTACCTTCGTTAAAAATATTTTACTACTGATTGAGATGGCTATATTGCATTTTTGTGTAACTGAGAGTAAAATCAAAATCAATAGTGGGAGTAGGTAAAGGGAAGAAAATAATAGATTACAGTTAATCTTAATAGTTTAAGATTTTTTAATGTAAATCCCTACTGGAAATGTCAATACCTTGCTTTTGGCTCCTCAGAGGTAGGGATGCTTCTCTCTGACTTCCCAGAGGCACGGCAGAGCTGTTGAATTTATTGCAATTATAATAAATGCTCATTAAACCTCTACTGTAAAAGTATATTTATTTAAAACATCTAAATGCCTCTACCAAGGGAGCAAACCCAACACTCTGTGACTATTAAATTGATTTAGGGCAACAGAATGCAGAACGTCTCACACGTGTAAATGAACCCTTAACCATATGTTGCGATGAGTTTACGTGCTAATCTCTTCAGAAGAAACGAAACCCCTGGATACCGCCCGCCCGTATTTCCTGATTAATCCCAGTAAAATAAAATACAGTGACAAAACACGAGCTCTGCATTTTAAAGCAGCCACAGGAACGCAAATAGGGTTCTTGGCATATTAAGTCCTTAGAGCTCTTGTAAAGCACTTGAGTCGCTACCGAGAAAAGCCCACAAAGAGAGGCATCCAAAATATACGCGATTTCCCTCGAAACAGTCTAAATATGTATAGTTGCTGTAGCGCAGATAAGCAGCAGTCACACTCAGTGAAATGTATCTGCCTCATTCTCTGCGCACTACCAGGAAGGATCGGCAGGAGAAAGAAAACTTTGAATTAACAAGTGTTTAAAACCAACCCCTCCGAACTGAAGAGCTTCCTATGATACATTTTCTGCCTCCTCACTCAATGAAAATAACTGTGTAAGAATGTGGCCTAGTGTATATAAACCTTGCTGTTCTAAGCTGACCTTAACAGATATAAGTGCCAGCCAGAAACGCACATTTTCAGTAAGGAGGTCTTCAATTAACTACTGTGAGTGGGAGAGTCAATAAGTTTATGTTATTTGCCTTTCATACAAAAATATAGTTTGTTGTCAATAAGGATCTACTTTATGTTACTTTTAAAATCCTATTTGAATAACTCTGATCACTCATAAATCACTTTGGAAATATAAGCACAAGTGAAAAATAGAAATGAAAAGTCTGTGATAAGAAGTATTTGTGATAGTTTCTATATTTTTTCTGCTTTTTTGACAAGTTACTTGGAGAGAGCTAAGAAGGGAGAGTGACTAAACAAGAGTGCTTTGTGGCTCTGTTAGTCAGACACATAGTTACAAGGAGATTTGTTCGGAGGCAACACAAAAGGTAGCCAATGGAACAGCGGTCAGAGTGGATCCTGCTCCAACGAATCGGCCACACAGTGAGGCCAGGCTGTGGCTCAGCAGCCACAGGGACTCTCAGGCTTCACTCTCTACACCTTCTACTATCAGAGATGACTACCAAGATGGCTTTTTGGAAATTCACCAGATGATCTGTCAGAAAATAATGATCTTCCAAATTTCCCTCCATTAAGACCGGCCAAGAAACTTCTATGAGTCTGTGCTTCAAGTTGCCTCAAATGACTTCCCACAAATGGAACTATGTCACAGGTGTCCCAGTTAGAAAATTCAATTAGACCCTAACCACCAACCAAAGTTACTGTTCTTTCAGGAAGATAAGGATACAAAAAACAAGGCTGAGGAAAGACAAATAGAAATCTAAGGCTTTTCTGCTTAAAGTAGATATGCAAACCCAGATCACATGCTCCAAGAGTCTCCTTCTGATGGTCACAAATGAACCCCCCTGTGGAAACCTGTGCATCATGCAAGTTGATTTAATATTGGTTACCAAGGTAGACAGAATATTTGTATTATTTTTGTGTCATGAAAAATTAATGAGTTCTGAAAAGAGCATTATCAGTCATTTGTAAAGATGTTAAATTTCCCAGCACAATGGTAGTAGCAGCCTCAAATTAATTCCCTGCAATTCTAAGCACATAATCAGTGAGGCAGAATAGTACCACAGAAGCTACAAAGTAAGCTTAGAGTACTGTAAAACCCAGGGTCTTCCAGACACTGAGGCAGGCAGTCATCTATCAAGAAGAAGGAACATGGGGAGGGCAGGAGAGCAGGCCAAGGCAAAGGAGACCAAAAACCAAAAAAACAAAAACATTCAAAGCGTTAAATACCAGAACAATGGGGACTTCCAAAAATGACTTCACCTGAGCTACACTAACAAATTGAAGTAAAAGGGACATTATGGACCCAAGAATTATTTTAAATCCTCAATAACTTAGTGAGTCTATTTGCCTCAAATGACTTCCCACAAAAGGATCTATGTGACAGGTGTCCCAGTTAGTAAGTTCAATTATTTCCCTGTGATTTGCTCACTGAATAATTTTTAGTCAAACTACTTAACTTTGGAGACTTTAATAACTTTGGGAGCTTTGTTTGTTTGCTGAAGGTAAAAAAGAGAATAATAAAATAGGACCCAGAACATATCAGATGGCCAAGTATTTGCCTTTCAAATTTTAACATGCACAACACAATAGGGACACATATTATAGTATAGAGAACAAAATATTAACATGATTAAATACATGCACAAATGCACCAGATATGGAAGTAAAGAATCGTGTGCAAGTGGAAATCAACAGGGAACACAGATTTATTTATTTTAAATTACAGGATCTTGAAAAGTTTTGTCAAGTGTGTTCTGAGTTTTGTCGTAAGCGGTGGAGAACTTTAGCAATACAGGTGTAATGAAAGCAAAGCGGTCTCAATACAGAAAATGGCGTGAGAGGAAGTGAAGGAACAGGAAGGTGGTGTGGCAGAGCAGGAAGAAGGAACCGAGAAAAGGAAAGGAAAAGGGGCACTAGAAAGACGGGGAACAGGAGGGGACCACTGCCCCACAGAGACGGCTTAGTGCGTGCGAGAGACACCGCTGATTGCCGTCATTAGGCGGTTTCCCTTTTCGCTTCAGCAACAGGAACGTGAACTCTAAGAGCAAGAGGACAGTTCCAACCTGCTGGACAACTAGGTCCAGCCAGCTTACTGAGTTCTCGCCAAGGACTTGTAGAAGGAAATGATACATGAGAATCCCAGGGAATGAGTGCTGTATGCAAGGCAAGTTCTACCTCCTTACTTCCTTTGTGGTGCTAGGGCTGGAGAGATGGAGCAGAGGTACCACTGATCATGCTGAGGGCAAAGCTTGTCAAAGACAGAGTCTGCATTCCTGCACGACCACATGGGGTAGCTCTCCCATAACAACATTCCACATCAATATCTAGCACACGATAGGACAGACAAGTAAATTTTTATACTGATGATACAGAGACTTATTCATACAAGGCCAAATCTGTGTGGTGATTAACAATACAAGTTCAAAGAGTTTGTACTGGCTGGGTGAAAGGCAGAATGTCTAGACAAGCTCGTGGGACAGAAAGGCTGAGACAAAAACGAAAGACCCTGAAATGTCTAGGTGGAGAAGATTTTACTTCATTTCTTTGCAATGGAAATTCACAGATCATGTTTGAAAGAAGAAATGACTTAATATAATCAGGGAACTGAACGGCCTAGAACAAACTGTAAGAAAGGAAAGCTGGACCACGGACAGTGAATAAGCTACGCCATAGACTGGCAGCCACCGAAAAAGAACAGTAGTGAGGAGAAATCCTCCAGTCTGGAGAAGTTCACAGACGTGGCTAAGTGTTTTAGCAAAGTGGTCTAAGTAAGTGGATATAAAAGCAACTGCCGTCAAACAGAATCTTTAAAAAGTGTCATAAAAAATAGTTACAATAGTATTGCCTGGCATTGGTTTAGAAGGAATTCTTTTTAAATGTGTTAAATTCTAACCAAGTTCAGGTGACAACTGGAAATGCCAGAGTGCGCTCAGAGATGGGCAGAGACAGGGGTCTGTATTTGGGTCCTCTTTGACAGGGACAGTGTCGGATGACTTGCTAGCAAGCAAAATGGACTGGGAGGAGTTATGCAGCATGCAGGAAAAAGACCGGAAGCAGATCATATCACATCCCACTTTTAAATGATGTTCGTGTTTTGTTTCCCTTCTGGGAGAGAGGGTGCCTATCAGAAAACGTTCATATCACCTATGAATGTCAGTTTGCCTGTGACGTTGCCTATCCACCCATAGGATAACAGAGCCATTAAAAAGCTTTTGTAAGGAAAATCCAGGTGTGGGAAATTTGTTAAGGGAACTATAACAAGCAAGCAGCTAAAATGACTTTTCCAAAGCAGCTTAAATAACAAAGGAGCTCCAAGTCCCGAGATCCTGAGCCCCGTTCTGACGCCTCGTGATTTGTGGTTCCAGTGACAGTCATCCAGAGAACTGCTGCACTCCCCTCCAAGCCTCTGTCTTCTAAAATCGCTTTCTGTTTCTTTTGGCTTCATAACCGCTGGGGCGCTGACATCTTTGCCAGCAATCAGTAATACTGAAGCTTCGTTATCAAGATTCTGTAACACATGGCTTTCGTTCTCTTCAACTGTATCAGACAGAAATGAGTACTAGTACAAAACTTTGCTTTCATAATTTTTTCTTTCAATAAAATAAATTACCTCCACAGTGTTTTTAATGAGGAGATTGAAATAAGACTATTCGATTGTATTCTTGGTCACAAAGCTCCGGCTAAGGAGGAAAACGAAAGTTCTGAAATGAATCCGGTAGATTTCCACAGGTCTCCATGCTCACATTGTTATTTCTCCTATAACCATCAAGCAGCCACGGCAAATGCCCACTGTAAATGCTTCGCGAAACTGGGTGAGGACACACCGCCTTGGTAAGCACTTAGGTATACATGTTAAAGACACATTCACTCTTTTAGGCGTCAAAATAATAATGGTAAAATTCTCTTTCATTCATGTGAAAGAACATAATAAATTCCAGGAAGAAATAGCGAGCTGAGAGAGCATTTAACCTACGGAAAGAAGAAAACAAAATATAACACAGCACCCTAAAAGGACCATAAGGGTGAAAGGGAAAGGGCAACAGGGAAAAGAGAAACATGCAAGTCAGTTATACTATTAGTGTCTCTTAGTTCTTTAAAAAAGGTTTGTGCTAATATCAATGGGAGAAATTTTCATGCTCGTATTTTTTACCCTGAGCAGCTACTTTAAAGATAACAACCAATAGTAACCTATAAACTATTGTTATTCTCCTATTACTTTGTTATGAACTTTTGTTTTACCTTTATTCCATAAAATAAAATGTAAAGACCCTAAGGCTTGGGATGAGAAAGCAGGGGATCCAATTCCAGCTCTGTGAGAGCAGGTGATGCGGGAAACATTAACTGGTCTGTGTCTCAGCCTCCTCCTCAGTAAAAGCCCTGCACTGGGGCTCTCATGAGGAGGGTGACCACGGCAGCTGACGGGGCACCACAGAAGCGCAGACGTCCTCTGAAGGACAGCCACTGATGTGGAAAGACAGCGCGTGTGTAGGGACAGGGCAGGCAGGTCTGAAGGCTAGCACCCTGCCAAGATGAGACGAGAGTTCAGCTTTCGAGTACTCATGACTCATTCATAAAGCAATAATGCTCAGAAACTCAGAAGGTCACAAATGTTATCAAGGAACTGATGTCACAACCACTTTCCTCATTTGTGAGAAATAACACACTGCTGCACACGTGAAAGGAACCGGCCCCAGTTGTTTCTCTGTTCCTTCTGAAATCCATTCCAAGCCCTCCAAAATCTGCCTCTAATCAGACACACACACACACACACACACACACACACACACAAGTTTTCTTTTGGTAATGGGCATCAAACTCAGGACCTTATGCTTGCCAGGAGGCACCTGTGCTGCTCAGCTGTATCCCTGGCCCTCTAACCTAAGTCTTAAACATCACAAACCCAGTTTCTTCTCCTTATCAACAACATCACCTTCCTTTCTACACATCATAGAGTTAGTCCTGTGTATTTTCAAGATAACAAGCCATGAAGAGACAAGAACTTTTGTACCTGAGTCAGTTCTCTTCAGGTCAGTGGTCACTGTATTGCGGAGAGATGGTCATGATGTGGGCTGGACAGCACCAGGTAGCTCCTCAGCCCTTAGAAGTCAGTGAATTACCTGGGGAGACTGAAGCACTCCACTCCAGGTTATGCACCAGAACTCAGTAGGTCAGGAGTAGCCAGAATTATTAATTTTCTTATAACCAAAATCTTAATGTAAATTATACCCATATTTTGAGCTAATTGCATTCTTTTCCAATTCAATTAATAGCTAATGAGTGTATTATATTCAAGTAGTAATATGTATGGCAAAAATAAGATTGCAATCTAATTAAATTTACCATTAACAAATGACCATTATAAAGAAAAGAAAGGACAAATAAGAGAAAGGAAAAGCAAATAGTCAGAGAAAGTAAAAATATAATTGCACCACTGATGTAAAGCAGCCCTCAGTTGTGTAGTATATATCCTTCAGGGACATTTTATCACCCATATAGAAATGGATTACACACACACACACACACACACACATGTATATATATATATATATATATATATATATATATATATATATAGTGTAGTATAGAACGTTAGCATTGTCACACTTAACATGTAATGAATATTTTTATTCCCCTGTGTATAAAATGGCAAGTGATTTCATGACTGCAGACTATGTCAAACTGATCTATCATCATTGGTTTAATTGATTAATACTTGCTGATCTGGTTTCTCCAAGCTTTCACCATCGAAAACAATGAGAACCCTTTATTTATCTCATTGACCATACCTGTGAATACTCCAAGGATACATTACAGGAAGTAGCTATAAGAAGTCATACTAGAAGTATGACTTGTAGGTAGACATACGCATTTGCCCACGCTGGAAACCCTTCCCACTGAGCATGATCACCTATTGTCTATTTCACACACACTCAACACTACATGGTTCCAATACTGGTGATAATAATATCAGTTTGGTAGGCTATGTGCTCACTGAGTATTTGCTTCCCTTCATATTACTGTATTTTTACAATAAAAATGCTAGTTTATTAAATACTACTGTTTATGTAAATTGATCAAGGTCATCAGATTTTTGATACTTAAGATTGCTAGTTTGGCATATTTCTTTTTTATTTTAAAGAGAGAAACAACAAAAACAATATAGAGCTTCAAACAGGATAATAGGGAATTAACAATCGTTATTATATTGCATATTGTTGTCTTAAAGCAGTTTCTCAGATTACCAGATATGAGCATGCAAAATTGATCAAACAATATAAATATTAACTGTTCCATTCAATGAACTAATAGAAATTAGTAGTACAATTATCTTAGATATTATATATTAGATATACATTATAAATTGCTATATTTTATATATTATATATAAGATACTATGTAGATATTATATATAGATATATATTTCCCTTCCTTCTCTTCTCCTTCCCCCACCCCAGTTCTTTCCTTTTGAGCAGTTTCTTTCCCTTTCACAATGTCTATTGCACATTTTGGATCTGATTTACTCTTTCAATTTCTTACACCAGTAAAACAATACAACATTTACACATGTGGGTCTGATTTATTTCATTTATTAATATGGTCTCATGTGCATCCATTTACCTATGAAAACTTTGAGTTTATCTTTCTTTATAGGTGCGTAGTACTTCATTGGCTAAAAACACCACATCTTTTTTATCCATTCTTTAGTTGATGGGCTTTTGGTTTATTTTCAAGATTTAGCTCCGACACAATCTTTAACCATTTGTGTCTGAGGTCATATGGCTTTTCCTTATTGCTCTGCAGAAGCTCTTAACAGAAATTATAGAGTATCGGTACTATCCATTGCCAATCATATTTATTATTAATATTTTCTCAATCTTTTAAAAATGAGGTACATATTTTGTATAATGGAGTTTGGTTTGATTTTATGTTATGACATCTACTAATTTTTCCCTTCATGACTTACTTTTTGTGTGATCTATGCTTAAAAACTAACTCTAACCTCAGACTATGAAAAGATGCTTCTATATATTTTAATAGTACAGGAATATAGGAAGTGGGGAGTTTATATTATTTTTCCAAATAATTTTGTAATTGTCCCTAAGTCATTAATAAACTAGTGTAGTTGCACCCTTAATAACGCAAAGTTGTTCTTTACCCTGGATGCTATGCACTTCCAGACAGAAAATACACGAATCCTCTCATTTTTATTCTAGCTCTGTCATGTCACTCTGAAATGGAAAAAATATGTGCGCACTTTTACTTTAAAATATTTTTGCCAACGCTGTAATTCATTTGTACTTGTATTTGGCAAATCTCTCTCAAGAATACACACAAATAGGATTTTTTTCTGTTTGTTCCACCTTTTCCATGATCAGCATCTGATCAATTTTGTTTACATCTGAAAATGAGGGGAAACATGATGGGAGTAACAAGGATCACTGGGCTCCTTTCAGCTCTAGGTTAAAATATCCATTGCAGTTCTCTGCTTGGATCAATTTTGTGGGTTGTGATCTAAGACTGTTCTTACTAAACCTTTGATTTCTTTAAATAAGTAATTCTTACTAAATCTAGTAATTTAAATAAGCTTTGGTGTCTTGGATTGATCATGTAAAACTTTAAAGTTCCGTGTTTCTAAATTCTGTTATTCTATTACACTTGTTTTCTACTCAATATTTGAACCCCTTCTAGTAGGAAATCTTCATAGACTAGCACAGAAGATTTCAAAACTCATGGGCTCAGCATTGTTTTACAAACTTTGAAATTATCAGGGATCTAAAAAGAGCTTTTGTTTTTATGAATTATAGTTATTTACTTTATTTTAAATTAAAATTATAACTTTTATATCTCTATCAGTTCAATTTAAACTGCAATAATATACTCATCACAAATTAACATTACTAATATATTCTATAACAAAATCCTTATACAGCTGGGGATATAGCTCAGTGGCAGAGTGCCTGCCTGGCAAGTGCAAGGTCATGAGTTCAATTCCTGGTACCAAAAAAAAAAAAAAAGCAAGATGTAAAACAAATCCTTATACCAAAAAGGAGAAGTATAGATTGTTTAACATTTCTTCAGTTCCCGCTATTAAAAAGCTGCTGGCTTTGCATATTTTTCATATTTTATTCCGGTGGCTGTATATTCATCTGTCTTCACTTGGGTATGTAATCTTAAATGTGATATTTTAATAGATTTTTCATATATTTATGGCTATTATTCTTTGAAACCATACTAGAATTTGATAAGTGGTAGTTTAAGAGAGTTGTAATGTTAAATCTAAAACTGCATACATGAACTTATTGTACTCTGTTCCATTAAAATTTACCAGTCTAACCTATGTTTGGATGGATCTGCAGGTCATGCGTAATTCTGTTATTTATGCATAGATCATTTGGAAAATATAAATTCTCTGAATTTTGAAGATCCTCCAAAAACTGACACATCACAATACCCAGTCTCAACATTTGGCCTCCTTGAAATTACTGCTCATCCTTACTGGAGCAGCCTTGAATTATTTGGAAGGTGATGAGCTAACAGAGCCAGATACAAGTCTCTCAAGATTCTTTCTTTAAAGTGTGACTTTGAGAACTAAGAACAAATGCTTTCACATATTTCCTTGAAGCGACAGATGACTTTTGTTTTTCACAAAACTCTATTGGCCAGTTCACTGGGTGTAAAGGGCCCTGGTCTGTGGGTTGTTTCCATTATTAACAGGTTGGTCACGGACATAACCCTTGTGCGAGCCTGTGACCAGACAACCACACGCTGCTCCCCAGGATGAGCTTCCCCATGACACCCCCACATTCCATGTACAGTTTCCAGCCCGCTTCCCAGGACACAGAACGATGTCCACTTACGGGGCAATGTAATGATCCTAAGTGAAAACTTTTGTCACAGTTGGGTGTATGTGAAAGTGAGGACCATGATGGCTGCATAGCACGGTTTGTTACCAGAACCCTGGTTCACACCTACGAGCAGCAATCTCACAAATGCTCAAAAACTGGAAAAATCAAATAATATCTTAATTTTTTTTTGTGGTACTGAGGCTTGAACCCAAGACCTCACACTGAGCTGGATCCACAGCTCCCCACCCCCCACCATCCTTTGAGAGACAAGTTCTCAGTAAGCTGTCCAGGCTGGACATGAACTCATGGTCTCAGGGTTCAAGGGTTGCAGAGGTGTGCCAGCCACCAGGTCCAGTTGGTATTTGATACTATTATAAAAATATTTTTCATTTCATAAATCCTCTTCCATGGCCTCAATAATCAACAGGATTTTTAACACAATAATAAAGATCCTGCTTTAGTGTTGCTATTCGTGTGTTAACCTTAAAATGAATGAATGAGTTATAAATGAGTATAAAGTTTACACTGTATTTCTGACCCCACAGTTACACACAGTAAAGAATTTCAGAAAATGGGCATTTTATTATAGTAGTCTCTGCTATTAGCAGCATTATTTGGAAAGCATTCATCTCTGCTGCTGCTTCTTTACTAGAAAGATATGGATCTCCACTGGTTTCTAAGCCATTCACGTCAACACTAATAGTCCATTCAGCGGGCTATCATGAGCAAGAAAAATGAAGTAAAAATTTAAAACTAAGAAAAGTGAAAAGAGAGTAAAATTTAATGTAGAATTTTTAACTGAGCTGAGTCCAATCAAAAGTTTTATGCTGTAATTGAAAAGAATGCATGAAGAAAGGAGCTAAAAGAAGAATTTCCTATAAAAATAAATACTAGTGCTAGTGTTATACTATTTCTCTTACAAGCCTCCCTATCAGAAGAATACGTACAAAGGCTGTCAGTTCTTTCCAAGACATTCCCCATGGCCTTTCTCCTTCACCATGTCTTGATACAATGATACAAGTTTCAACCTCTCTCTCTTCCCACTCTCCTTATTGCACTCTTTCTTTTTAAATAACCATTTTAAAGTAGAAAACTCGAAGATGGTTAAGGTTTCTGGTAGGTTCTGTAATGCATCGAGGTCAAGTAATTTAGAAATAAAAATTTTATTTCTCTTGCTTCATCTTGTACTGCTGAAAGAAGACAGAGGGGATGAGCCAGAAACACAGGGCATGAGACCAGGACAAGCAACGCTGGAGGAGGGGACAGACGCACCCTCTTTACTTCTGGGAGCAAGTACCTGCCCATACCTGGAGCACATGAGGAGAGGTGTTTGACTGTAGAATTAAGACAACGCCTTTACGTGGAGCACATGGTGAGGAGAGCGTTACTGTGCTTCAAGTTGACCTATCCTGTTCGTGATGTCACATTTGCTGGAGAGAAAAGCTCCCTCCTGATGTCACAGTGGGTTTGAACTTGGAGGTAGGGTTGTGTGTGTATTTTTACACTTTTGTCCCCTTTTTCTTCTACTCTGATCTTACTTTAGAAGGATGGGACCCACTGGAATCTTCCCATCTAAAGAATGAGTAAGCAGGAAGGGATTGGGTATTTAACACATGACCTACCCAGACAAGAAACAAAGACCCATCACTGTATCTTTATTTCTTCAACAGCAAAAACTGAACTTGCACCCTTCTAGCCCTAAGATGCAGTACTTATGCTGCCTGTGACTCAGGCTGTGTGCTATCCTGTAAGTCTCCTAAAATAATTTGCATTTAGGTGTGGATCAGCCCAGTGAGATTCCCTCAAGAACTTAAACAATATCATAGAACTTCATGTTTCCATTTTGCATTCCGTGAAGTAGTATCTCTTCTCCAGGAATGTAATATCAAAGCAGTTGTGCCTTGAGTTTGGAGATGCAAAGATCTACCCCCAAAAAGGGAGCCATTTTGCTTTGATTTTTGGAATCCAACAATCCCTGCCGGCCCCACAAATCCCAAATCCCTAATTCCACTTTAGGTTGTGGCTACCTAGTGGTAGCTCTAAAATGTTTGTGGGTCATGACATGCAGTTCTTTGAGACATAAGCAATCAGTAATTACTGTTACTAGAATACTGGTTCCAGCACGCCCCTTGCTTGATAGCTAAACTCAGGAACCATAAATGCTCTTTGTAATGAAGACCCAAAAGCACTTGGATGTAATATTAATGTGGTAGTTCTCTTCACAATTTCTAATTCCTTGGTATGTGGAGAATGGGAAGGAGGTCTGCAGCCACAATTATTTCTAAATATATTTTTATCATCTGTCACCAGCTCTGAACTGGCGCTCAAAGACATCCAATGCTGGTTTTAATTATAATGTTATTCATAATCAAGCAAAGATCCAGTGGAGTGCAGGACTGAATTATTTGCCGAGAACGTAGTTCTTGTCCCCAGACACTTTGCCAGGCATGTGACTGTTAAGCTGCAGGTACAAACGCTGACTCTTCATGTACATAACTCTCATTATTAACTAAGCCACTTCATCTTTCTATGCCTGATAGTTACATATGTAAAACTCATTCCAGCTTTCACAACTGCGTAATTTCACACCATGGCTGAAACAGTGGGAGTTTCCAAAGATACCAGACCAATGATATCTGCCAGGAAGATAAAAATATATCTGGTAATATGAACAACTAATTTGAAAACAACAATATGCAGTGTAACAACCATTGCTGAATTCCTATCATCTTGGTTAGCAAAGTTCTGTATCATTTCACATGATTTTTTATTCTCTTTTAGAAAAAGAAATATGTATGGGAGAAAGAAAAAAACAGATAACGAAAGGGCCAATACTATGGATTTAGAAGTAAACAATACTAAACAAGGACTTTCCAACCAGGTAGAGCACATGTCAGATAAAAGAGCGGCAAATGATTTCCCAGGGAGGCTCATAATCCCATTATGCGTGTCTGTTTTATATTCCAGAGTCACATCTCCCACTGGGCTCCAGAAAAGTGTGAATCCTATGTCTGTTTCTTTGCCCACTCTTCCCCGAACTCCACATCTGCACAGAGGTGCTCCTCTTGCCCTCGTCTCCTTTGAAACTGCAACCCTCTTTACAGCGGGCCTTGCTGGGCAAGTCCCGGGATCACACTCAGGTCCTACTGTGTGATTTTAAATGTGACCACACAGAGAGCAGTACCGATGCTCTGGACATCACACGCATCGCTGAACACCTTCCACCTGTTAGACACAGTTCTGGGTACCTCACTTGACTTACAAGCCTCAAGTTATAATAACCTGTTTTCTTCTATCCCCATTTTCACAACAAAGTAAAGGTATTCCCCAGCTTCATTCATCACAATAGTCTTTGCAATTACTAAAGCCGGTACGATGTGTGTTCAGGGATATACTGCATCCCATCTTCACCTCTTTAGTGTGTTTGTCTTTCCTTCCCATGACATATTAACAGTATGCCAGAAGAAGGTTACTCCAGAATTTGCTTCCAAAGATTGCATGGCCTAAGAGGAGGCACAGAGAATGCCCCTGGGAGCTCGGGTGCTGATGACAGAAAGGTTTTCTGCAATACCATGAATCCCAAGTGTTACAGATGCTCTTCCTTATCTACACACAGCAAAATAAAAGAAATAGACAGGAAAAACATCCCCATGTACTACTGAAAGAAAACGAATTAAAACATACACACTTTGCAAAAGAAAGTGACCTCAATTTTTACATTACTTTTATAAAAATATAAATATAGAAATTCAAAATGAAAATGGAAGATGAAAAATAAAATTTAAACAGATACAGTATTTTCTATGGTAGTATGAAACCGTATTTTCTGAGACACTTAAAGCTGCTAAGAAATAATAATTCTTCAATATTTTTGTAAAGAAACATCAGCTCATAAGCTCAAAGGTGAAAATCTCTACAAAACTATATAAAGAACAATGAAAATAGACAGCATCCTCTTCATTTAACATATGCGGTTCTAAAATGTGGTGAGATACGCAGCCTACCCCTGTTTAGAGGTAAAACCCAAGTACTTTCCAAATTTAAGTTGTAAAAAGCAAACCAAACTCAGTGAGTCAGATCTCCATTCTATTCCTCTATGGTTGGAGTCGGCAATATTACTACGAAAGTGCAAAACTGAAATAGAAGTCATCTAATTAGGTGATTAAAAGTGCAGGTTAAATTACTGATATGGATTAATTTCATATAATACCTACAAAAATAAAACTTACTCAGCAATAAAAATTCATTTACTAGGTAATTCTTACATATCAGGTATGTAATAAAGTTCTTATACAGATAATATCACATTATTCAAATTTCACAAATAAAGTAAGACTGGAAATTAACTAGCCTCTCTAACATCAGATGGCAAAAGCAGTGAGTAGCAGAGTTAGGATTTCTAAGTACAAGAACAATAAAGGGAAAAGCAAAAGTCAGCCTTTATTACAAACTGTTGAAGGTGTGAAATCTACATGATGGAATTTTTCCAAAGCCATCGCAGAACATTAGAATATATTCACTAGGAAATGGTCTTGAATACTTTTTGTACTTTAAGATTAACTGGAAATAGCTACTCTTTCCCTGAGTCAGTGTTTGCTTGTTTTTGAGTCAGACCAACCTGGCCTCAAGCTCTTGATTCTCCTCCCTCAGTCCTCCAGATCCTGGGCTGCAGTCAGGGCCACTGTTCTTTCTTTTTTTTAAATAAGACAACAGTGGTATGAGATTGTCTATGTTAAGAAAAGTATGTCATAGAATGAAGTCATGTCGAGTGAGAAGCCTAAGAATTGAGTTCCTTCTTACGAACAATAAATGGTTCATTTACTGCCTTCAGTTATACAGCATCCTGTTGAGGAATGAGAGACCTTTTTCATCTGTTTTTCAGAGAGTTGGCTAAAAGAAAGGCAGTTAAATTACAGCAGGAATTAATTCATTAGGCAGAAGGCTCAGTTCTTGTCAAGCAGAGTTACTCTGTGATGAAATGGTCCATCGTGACATCTTTCTTCCTAGAAACCATCCCCAAAGGACTAGCCCTTTATTGCCTTGCTTATTAGCATGAGGCCCACCCTGAAGTCTCAAGGTTCTGATATTTCATTGTTAGATTTCTAACAAAATAACTTCATGCACATTTCTAACAATATAAGGAAGCTTCTGTTAATCTTGCAGTTTTGCAGTTATTAGGATTTAGCTATTTGCCCAAAAGATGTGATTCTAAACCCATGCAGAAAACACAAATATTTCATGAGTCAGAGAGAAGAATATTCAAGGGGCCTGTCCTGGCTTGGACTCTGTTCTCTGAATGACGTGTAACTTCAAGTCTCTTATTGCCTGGACAAGGAGAAAATATAAGTAGGGAGTTCTTAAGTTCATTCTGTGGACAAAGATTGAACCTGACAGCATAAACAAACCCAGAAGTAAGTATACAACACCACCTTAATTTTTACCTGAGAGTGAAACGACTGTTGAATTTGGAGATCACAGGTAGATTTTCAATTCCACTAATGCGCTTGGTGTATTCTAAGTAGGAGCTCCCCTCAGTACAACTGTTACTGCTCTGTGTGTGGAGAACCAATGTCTATTTTCTGCTGTTAGGCAAAAGAATTGGGCAAAATACAAGCACTTTGACAATAAGAATCTTCCTGGTATTATTTTAAGTAGGGTGATACAGATAGGTCTGAAGATGATCAAAGGTCGCATTTCTCTACATCCAACGATCAGAGTGGAGACTGCTCGTGTAGCCAATGACATGGTCACAAGACAATCTCACTCCTCAGACTGACCTAGGCCTCCAGCACCCAGGAGGGAAGTGGGGACTCCGAGGTCAGGCCAGCCAGTCCCACAATTCTCCACGTTTCCCCTAACTGAGGATCCTGGAAGTCAAAACTTAACATTTTACACATCAGTTTCAACCCCAGGTAAGGGACAAGCTTTGCAGACTGTGAATTTCAGCTGAACTCCCATAACAGCAGCCTCATGTCTGCAGGGCGATTCACGCTTCCACAGACTTCACATCTTTGTCCCTGAAGCAGTCACTTGTTGCTGTTGAAGTCCGTCCTGCAGAGCTGCTCACACCATGTCCCACCTACCCAAAATGTACGGGAAACTTAAATCCCAGCACAGGAATATATGCTGTCAGCCTGAAACGACATGCTGAGTCTGGAAATAGTTCTAGCTTCTTCACCTTGAATATTTTTGCTGACATTTGCTCTGAGCAAGCTAAGAAGTTAGAGAGCTCAGCTCTTTGTAATGGTTCTGTGTTTTACCTTTCAGTCTGAAACACACGCAGATTCTGAATTTACATGAATCAGAACACATGCTGCTAACCCTGGCTCAGGAAGAGCTGAGTGCTTTGCCGCCTGCAGATGGCCACCTTCTCTGCCTGTGGACTGCTCCCTCCCGGTGCTTTTCTTCCCATACTCACTGCAGCACAGCTGCCCTCACTCATTGCAGCTCTTGGTATTTCCTGTCCCCTGAGACAAAAAAGTCCACCGTTTTGCCAACTCTTTGTCTGTCAGCTGGTTCTCATCTGCCCAGCCTCAGATCCCCCCTCCTTCAAAGGTCTTCCTCATTCCTGGTTCACCTCATTCCTCCATCCTAAACCCTACCAATTCCTTCCGAGCACAAGTCCCACATGTAACTCTCTCTTCTCTCGTTGTTTTCTGGTTCCTGGCCATGGACCCCAGCCATTCCTGTGCAGGCTCTGATGAGGGTGCTCGTCCTCCTCGTCTTCTTCTCCGCCATCTCTTCAGAGCTTCACACAATTCCTCACGGCATCCAGGATGAGAACTGGACTGCTGTGAGCCTGGAGACAGCTGATGGCCATCTTCACTCCTGGTCAAATGAGGAGTACGTTGTGTCCAGATTCCCCAAATCCACCCTGCACATACACTGTGCTGTTCTGCCTGCTCTTTGACACACTAACCTTCCTAGTTAGAAGGTTGGTAAAAGAAAAGCAGGGAAGAAAGAACTAGTCTAGGACACACAACTCACAAAAATAGCTACCTAGGCGCCTCAAAGGAGCTTGACCTGCTTTAGTACCAAAGTACATTTTGAGGACCTATCTCATGTAGGGGACATTCACTAAATAAACATAAAGCAAGGTGCCTCATCCTTCTGCATACCATGGTGACTGTGAGCATGTCAGAGTAAAGTTTTTCATTTCCTTTCTACTTCTTCCACAGTTGAAATTCAGACTTAGATCTGAATCCAAAGTGCTTTTCAGCACAAACACTTCAAAGTGAGGTGAAATCCTCTAAACTGTCTCAGATTACTAAAATCAACCTATCTGAATGGCCAAAACCAGTGTAAATAAATTTTAAATGGTCCCCATTACTCATGAGTATGCTCACCGGTGTTCATCTCTACCCCACAATAAGTATTGCCAAGTATGTTGAGAGTAGTTAATCGACACAAGCAGAACAATGAAAAACTGAACTCCCCAAAACACTTCCCCAACAAAGGTGGGGGAGGTGGCCGAGGTGACCCTCTGCTGTCTCTCATCACTTCCCAGACTGTCATGTGCCACTCTCTACTTCCAAATGTGCTTTTGGTTGTTTATGTGGTACTGGGTTAACTGTCATTGATATTTTTCTTTCTTTATTGGTGATTTTGCCATCTGAAAGAATCCCCTGGCCCACCGCTATTCTGAAGCCTCACTGAAAAAAAACAAGGGTAACAGTTACAGTGCTGATGGCCACGAGGTCAGCGTGAGTGAGTCAACAATATGTATGAATGAGCTGTGGAAAGAGAAACACACATAGACAAGGTCACAACGGGTGTTTGGCCTGCAGCAAATGTTTGGAAAGAGGCTGAGAGCAACTGCCTTGGTTACTTTTCTCTCATTGCTGAGACAAAATACCCAGCGCCCAAAGTGAAGGAAGGAAAGGTTTATTTAGCTTACAGTTTGTAAAGGTTTCAGTCCATAGTTGGCTGGTTCTGAGGCAGAGTGGCACATGGCAGAGGGCAAACTGTTCAGGGCAGCAGAGCACAGCAAAAACCACAAGGGCAAAAAAGAAGAATGGCTGCAAGCAGCCTCTTTCTTTCCCTTACACTGTAAACAGGCTACCCCCACCCAGAGGTCGTGAACCTCTCACACAATCTCCATGCCCTCCTCTTGCACAGGATGTGTACAAAGTAAGCACCCTGGCTTCCTGCTAACTCACTCAGCTAAACCTCTAGACTCCCCAAGTTGACACAATGGATCAACCATAACATTCCACCCCTTGTCAACTTGGCAATCAGACACATTTCCTTAAACCAGTTTCCAGATACAAAGACATGCTTATATTAAAACCATAACCTTTTGCCCCCATACAAATGAAAAATTAAACACCTTTAACATTTAAAGGCACAAAATAAACACTACCATTCCCAAAGGTACAAACAAGAGCATACAGAGCACTGGGACCAAAGCAAGTCCAAAATCCAGCAGGGCTAACATTGTGTCTTGTAATTCCATATCCAGCATCTGAAGCAACATGTTTTACATTGTGAGCTCCAAAGGGCTTGCATTAGTGCACCCCTATGGCACTTCTGGTGGTTACAGCTCCCACAACTTCTCTCTTAGGCTTGCTTTGCTCCCTCTTGGCAGTTTTCTTTAGATGATCCACGGTCCTCTTTTTTCTAACCTTCTGAGGTCTCTGGGGCACCTTTTGCTTCACACTCACAGCTTCACACACTGCCCTCTCAGGAGCACACAGCCTGGCCTCCCAGGCCTTCTGAAATCTGGGTGGGAGCCTCTTTAACCTCAGAACTCTTGCATTTTTCTTGCACCTAAAGCCAGGGCCACATAGATGATGCCAAGGTCTGCTGCCACCTGGAGTAGCAGCCAAACTTTCCACTCTCTTGGCCATAGGGGTCGACTGCCTGGATCACTGGGCACACTGAATCCAATTCTGAGGAGCAAATTCTCTATGTCGCCTCCATTCTGGAACATGGTGCTCTTTAGCTTCCTTCTCAAGGCAAGGTCTCTGACCTTTACAGTTTTGAGGCTGCAAAGGGTGGGACTTGCTGATTGTGATGCCCTCAGGCCATCTTTTTCATTCTCTTGTTCCCTCATAGCAGTACAGATCACCTCAGCCTTACCTTTGCAGTCTACAGTTTTACTGGAGCTTCCTTTCTGGCCAAACTCACAACATTTTAAATCATCCTGCTGGGCTCTTTTCTCTTGATTGTCAATATAGATCTGGCTAAAAACCCCCAACAATAACCATGCCACTGCTCCAACATTCGACTGCCTTGAAATTTCTTTTGCCAGATTAATCAGTTTGCTGCCACCCTTAATCGCAGTCTTAGGCAAAGTCTCTGGACACGAGCAAAATGCAGACAAACTTTCTGCCAATCCATAACATACATCCTCTTGAGTCCAACAACCAGTGCAGTCCTTTCCAACAGAAACCTTCCAAACCTGGTCTTTACTGGCAGGATTTCTATTGACCTTCTGGTCTTCTGAACTCTGACCAGAATCTCCCATACAGAATAGCCGAAGGCGTTCCAGCACATCTCTTTCAGGCGACATCTCCAAACCTTTCCAAACTCTTCCCACAAGCCATTTCCAAAGGTTCTTGAACCACATAGTCAGGTATAGTCACAGCAATGACCCCACTCCACTGGTACCAAATTGTCTTGGTTACTTTTCTCTTGTTGCTGAGACAAAATACCCAACGCCCAAAATGAAGGAAGGAAAGGTTTCTTTAGCTTACAGTTTGTGGAGGTTTCAGTCCATAGTTGGCTGGTTCTGAGGCAGAGTGGCACATGGCAGAGGGCAAACTGTTCAGGGCAGCAGAGCACAGCAAAAACCACAAGAGCAAAAGAGAGGAATGGCTGCAAGCAGCCTCTTTCTTTCCCTTACATTGTAAACAGGCTACCTCCACCCAGAGGTCGTGAACCTCTCACACAGTCTCCATGCCCTCCTCTTCCACAGGCTCAGGATGTGTACAAAGTAAACCTCCAGACTCCCCAAGCTGACACAATGTATCAACCATAACAGCAACCTAATTCTATCCCCCAGGAGCAATGGCATGGGATTGGCTAACACAACATTGAGGAAATTTTATTTAAGAATCAACTGATTGTCATTTCAGGAAAGAGCGTCAAATATATTAGAACAATTATACGTAAGACTTGGAACATGACCAGTATCTCCATCACCAGAAAGTATATACACTGGTCTGTCTGAAATTCTTCAGGAATCATTTTGTGAACTGTACTTCTCCTTAGCCAATAGCGTATTATTTATGTGGCTCTCACTTCCATATGCTTTTATTTTCTGGGGTTAGCAAGACTGTCCATTATCAGCCAAGTAGAGGATAAGAAAAACTGACAGTGAGAAATGAAGTCCATGACTGTGTTTCCTCTATTGATTATTTAAATTTTCTCTTATTGATTATTTCTGTCTGCTTAGCATGGGTATACCTGTTACAACATAGGTGAAGAAACCTCAACAATCTGATTTTTCGAGCTGAAATCCTAGAGATGGTGCCTTGTCTAAATTTCACATTGAAAATTCAAAATCCGTATGCCAATATTTAGATATCAAAATTTGCATACATAAAACATTAAACAGTTGCTGACATATAAACTCTGTGATGAGACTGTGACAGCAAAGATGAAAGTTGTGACTATAAATTTTACAGGACTGTTACGAAGAGGACAGGGAAAATAACAAGGAAAAGGACTACAGGGATGAAATTAGAATTGCTAGTGTGGAAAGTATAAACCAATATCCATTATCATTTATAGCGCTGCTTACACTTTTGATCATCTGTCGCTCTTACTCTCACTGCTTTTTGCGTCTTTGTCACTTCAAAGTAAGTTTATCTTCTTCCAGCAATTTTCTATGATTTCTAAAACTCTACACAAGCTATATTTCCAACAGCCATGCATTAAGGGCTAGGAAAGGTAAAAATCAAGTCTAGTTAAACATTCTTATATACAACTATTAAAGGAGTCTTAGAATTGGCTAGATGCCCCCTGTACTTACACAAGTAAATACCATGTGAATGTGTTATTCAGGGCTTCACACAATCCCTCAAGGCATCCAGGAGGCGACTTCGGTTCCCAGAATTGAAAATAGTCAGTTCCCATACTGTCATGTCTTTATATTGTTGCATTATAGTATTAAGACATAATACACACTTACAGTCACCAATAAAAGGATGTCTGCATCCAAATATTTAGTCACATTAAACATATTAAGTAAAAATAGACAAAAGTCAACTAGAAAGAAATAATAATTAAACCAAAAAAAATAATAAAATGGAAAAGGGTAAATTCTCTACATAATAATTATCAACTATTTCTTAGATCTTTAAGGAGAACTGTTTTCTAAGTGTGTGTGTGTGTGTGTGTGTGTGTGTGTGTGTGTGTGCGTGCACATGTGTGTTAAAAGAATGTACTGTATGTGATCAACAAAATGAATTTAAAGCATATAGAGAAATAAGCCAAAACATCTGCATGTGAGCAAGGATAGAAGGAGAGCATTTTCCACGGGTATCAGTGGACCAGGAAGCTGGGCAGTATCCAGACTGGACTGGGTCAGGATGACAGAAGAGAAGTCTGCAGGAAGATGATAATCCACAACTTGAGAGGAAGGAGGAAGAGCCTGGAAATGTGGGACAGCCTCAGGAGAATGTCTGACAGTTTCAGGCATCAGAGGAGAACAACAGTGGCAAAACTGACAACTCCACCATGGCATGGTACTTGGCTCTGCAGTGAATCATAGTCACTTAGTCATACATAGTTATTGATTTTTCAGATTTTAGAAAAAAACATATAAACTATGTGCCTGCAGAATACAAATATTCTCAAATTTGACTCAGAAACCTCAGAAATGTCATTAATAAATTATGCAGTTGAAAGACATCAATGACTTTCAAATAATTTCAAGTATTTTATTACTAATTATGATAAAAACAATAGGCATAATAATTTAACAACATAATTACATACATAATTATAGTAGGCAGAGGCAGGTTGTCTTTTACTCCATTTTTTCTGTATTACTCAGTGTTTTTAAATATTGATTTTTGGTATTATTTCTTATGCAACTAGAATTTTGCTGAGAAAGTCATTTCCTTCACCTATATTTTGAAGAGTTTTACCAATTTTGTCTTCCAGTAGATTAAGTGTTTTAATGTTTAGACCCTTGATCCATTTTAATCTGAATTTAGTACATGGTGAGAGACATGGGTTTAGGTTTCAACCTTCTGCTGTCATTTGGAGGAAAAAATGTTCCAAACTAAAATTTGCAGAACTATGCAGCAATAATTTCTTTAAAAATTCCTTTGCAAAACAGAAAGGGTAACAATTAAGAAAATAAGGAAATAGGAGTTGATTTTCAAAGTTTAATATTTTGCAATAAACCAATAGAAATTAGTAGACAATCATCTTAACCATCATGTGTGTGTATATAATACGCACATATATTTCTCTTTTTTCTTTTCTTCTTCCCCTCATTCAAGTTGTTCTTTCCTATTGAGCACTTTCTTTCCCTTTCACAATACCTATTGTACCTTTCAGTTTTATTTGCTCTTTCAGGTTCTTACACAAGGGAGATAATTCGGTGTTTGCATGCCTATATTTGGTATTCTGAGCAACTACTTTGAAGACAACAAAAAGTAATACAACAACCATTGTTGATTTCCTATCATCTTTCTTTGAAATTCTGTACCATTTTTATAGTTTTTGTGTTGTTTTTTCTTTGCCTTTGTTTTTGTTATATTTCGTTGTTCTTCTCTTTAAAATAAAATAAATTGTTTAATCCTTTTGTGATATTGCTACTATTCATCCACAAAGGGTTTCCTGTTCTGGACAGGAGAAGCATTGGTCTCTCCTCGCCTGAAGTTGGGAGGCCACAGCAAGAAGCCAATGACACATCAGCTGGCCCAGCACAGTCCCTATCTGAGCAGAGTATTAAATTTCTTGATGTGCCACTCTCTGCTTCCATCTGCCTCTGCCATGGTGATCTGGGATGAAAGAATTCATACAATTTAGTAGGGAAAAAATACCAAAATGAAAATGAAACCTGGGCAACTATCCCCAATAAATTATTTATGAACAATACAAATGTATAATAATGAACATGGAAAATGTATAGAACCTAGAAGAACATCTATCACATATAAAAGGACATTTTCAAATTAGAACAATGATGCTGAGGATCTGAGAGACAAGATTTTTCAGACTGTTGATAGGATTCTAAATAGGCATGAATTTCCAGAAAGCATTTAACTAATTAAGCATCCATGGCCTTTGTCAAGTAATTGTATTTCAGTTATAAGAAATGAAGGCAATATATACTGCAAGTGGGAGCTTGGATTTGCAGTGATATTTTACAATGGGTGAGAGAAGAACTCAAAAATGCAAAACCTAAAGATAACTAATTATCTGCATATATAATGTGAAGCTAAGAAAATTTCACTTGCAAAGGCCTTAATGTCATCCATTTTTGGCTGACAAAAATGGATGACATTAAGTATGAGTAAAACATTAAGCATAGAAAGGCTTGGAAAACAACATACATAAGTATCATCTAGAAATTATTAGTGGTAGCATTATTATGGTCATTCCTTCTGGGTTTTGCAATTTTTCTGTCTTAACGTGTTACTTAATATGTCGCTTAACAATCTTTCTAATAATTAGGAAGGTTATTCTAATCAGAGTTTCCTGTTGGAACATTACTAGTTTTGGAGGAAATATGAGTAGCACGTGCCAGATTTTTCATTTTTTAAAGGGTTTTGCATTAAAAATTATAGCTGCTATAAACGCACTTTTTTCAACCAAATTTCTGTTTGATAAAATGCACTAAAATATACAGATGACTAGAGCTCTGCAGAAATTGAATGAAATTTATCACTTTACATTATATTAAAGCTAGAAACCTTCTCACTTTAATTATTATTAATGTGCTAGAAAAAGCAAAGTGTTAGAAAACACATTTCGAGACACCTTTGCTTACCTGCGTCTCTCTCACTCACCCACAGTGCATTCATCATTCCACAAAATGAAATGGCTAAAGATCTGCAAATTTTCCTGATGTTGGATAAAAAATAAACAATTCATGTCTTGCACCATAAAACAAACTGAAAATATTCACTGGCAAAAGTTATTCATTTAGCATCTTATGTAGTATTCCAGTTTAAATAAGATTTATGTAATAAATTACTTGACGTCTGGCTTTAGGTAGAGCAGTGTAACTGGTTTTTGAGACAGAATACAGAGGAAACTATAATCAAGCCACAAGTCTCTGAGTTCCTCTAATTTTCTTTATTGCATATGGACTATGGCCTTTAGTTTCAAGATTCACAAATGAAATATAATCACAACCCATTACTTAAACGTTGTCATAGGTTAGGAAATTGCAAAACTAACAGCCTATTTATGTGATATTATCACTGTGACAATAGCCAAAAAATACAGGGAAGCCCTATATTTACCCCTCTGGGTTCAGTTAATGTTCAAAATCCGATATCCTTTTCATAGATCTGGTACCCCACACCACTAAAGCACAGTTATGACAACAGCACTGCTCAGAAAACAAATGTCTTGCTTCTATTTCCTTGCTCACATTTACTGGATAAATTTCACCTTTGTTTTGAACTCTTGGAGAAACTATGTACTTAAAAGAGAAAATCTGAAAAATTCCAAATCAATAAAGGAAAAATGGATGTTTACACAATTAAAAAAATTTATATACCATGACAAAATGTAACCTAGATTCTCTAATTTAGTATGAATGTAAAATAAACTCAGATTCATCAAATATTTATTCTGTATCAAGAAAGCAAAGCAGGATGGATAGGAAGTAAAATCGTGAGCAGTTTCTTTTTCTTGAACCTCCAGTGGGAAACAGCCTTTCTGAGCAAGGCACAAAAATCCCAAGACATATCAGTCTCCAAATTAGAATAAATAAAGTTTAAGAATTGATAAAAATTGTGAATTAGGATCATGATTCTGAAAAATCATGGCCACATTAAAAATCTAGAGAACAGGATAAAAATGTGTTTGTATTTTACCATTGTTCTTTTTCTATTATTCTCTTTAAAAATAGAAAACATAAATTTAAAAAAAGATAAAATAGTTGCAAACTTTGCAAAGTAATGTTACTTAGTGTATGTATCTATAAGGAATAAATAAACTCACCATGACTGACACCAAGACCCAAAAGAAAATTGTGTAAATCCATGGCCAGGCATATGTCTATGCTTGCTTGCATGCGTGCGCACATACACACACTCACATGCACAACAATCAATATGTGCTTATTGTAAATTTAAGGCTTTCAATTAAAATGTCAAATTTTTTTAAAGTTTCCCACGCACTCCCACTAGTGAGAGCAAGCCTAAGCAGGCATGCACATATGCTCTGGGACACACTCTAAGTTGATGTACCTTCCTTTGAATGGCTAGGAAAGTTTGAGGTACAAACAGCTGCCTGCAATTTATTTTACCCCTAACAATGCATTGTACAACCTCAACTGCAGATAGTATTAAAATAGAAAAGTGGTGGGGAGGCAGCGCAATGCTGGGCCACACGGTCAGGATGTATGAGAGCCTGGGTTCAGTTCCTACCACAAATACTAGAATAAACTAGAAAAGGAAAGAAAGCAATCATAAAAAAGGACAAGCTGAGCAACAGGTCATTACGCAGTACCTACAGAGGAAAAAGTCTCTGCAGATTAAAAAAGAGCTTTGATTTATGTTAAGTTTGAGACAATAAAGATAAAGGATGATGTATATTAGACTATGGCTTCTGGAAATCATCAATGGTAATCATCCCAGAGCACCAAAATTGAAGTGAAAGACCCAATATTTATTATACCCCATCACATAGTACTTTTAAAATTACTGTACATGAGTTATTTTCCTCATTAGATTTAATCGTCAAGATATGAAGACCTTAATCTAAATTCAAAATTACTGCGTGTAGTGCAGCAATTTTCCCTAGATTACCCACACTATTAAGAAAGTATTGTAAATAAATACCTCTTCTAAGCCAGGGAGTAATTTCTAATTGATTTAAAAACAATTGCTACACGACATGTTCTAACATGATGAGAAAATCACCAGCTGACCTAGATTGATGATTTCTACTTTTGTGCTAAAGACACTGCACCCATCAGTAGTTATTTTGCTGTCACTTTAAATGTTACCAAAAGGACCGTGTAAAAGGCCCGCACTGAAACTCTGAGGAAGAAAGAGGAAATCCCGAGATAAAGCCCGATGCACTCAGGTAATACGAACACTAGGAGCACTTTGGAAATAAGCATTTTACTTTATTCCAATCTATTCTACTTCAGGCCCAAGTCCAGAATCATTTCTATAACTTTACTCATAAACATATAGATTCGTTCAGCAAGTCATTTTGACCCAAATTCTCACTACACCACATTAAAGAGCTCATGTGACTCGTGTTCACTGCAGTGTGGGGCAGCATCAGAGTAACAGAGTCAACACAAAAGGAGACAGTGAATAATTTTTAAACTACAAAATATTTTAGCTCGTCTGTAGAACATCCTTGTTTTTACTCTGTGTCCATGATTGCAACCTTATTCTCATCTCTGCTTCCCAAAGGAAATCATCTTGAGGCAAGTAATTATTTGAATTTTTTTAAATTTTCCAGACCTTACATCAGGCAAATACAGACCTTTTATTCTTCCTGGGGAAGGAATTTGCAACAGTGATGAAGGACTAACCAAAGAAAGGCAAAGTGCAGACAGAGAAACCCAAGAAAGCATCTACAGTTAACATGGCCCACATTTAATGTCACCTTGCTGATGAGAAATGTGTGTTATCACTGTCATTGTCCATAGGTGTTAATGGTAGAAGTGGTCACTGAATAGTATCACATGCAGAGTAACTGCTTACCAAAACATGTCATGTTTTAACTCATGTGTGATTTACAGCTCTTGTTGCTTTTCTGTTGAATTGTTTTGGGGGGAGGAATGTGAGAATCAAAGACACATAAAAAGTCTGCAAAATACATCTGTTCACCAGTTTTCTAAAAATGATGATCCAGCTTTTCAGAGTTCACTTGAATGTTTATGTTAAAACATCATTGAAAAAATTTCTAGGCAAAATCTCCAAAAATTTAGAGCAGCTGAAAACAAGTTATGTTTTCTCATCTAGAAATAGATACAATAATTCAACCTACTCCATAGGATTTTAGAGCAACAGTGAAAAATGGTTTTAAAAGCTATACATAAAGAAATAAAATATATAATCTGTGTCTATAAATATAAAATAGTAATATACATATATACATATATATATATCTGTGTCCAGTTTCCAGTAAAGGGCTAATATACGTGGAAGAAAGAAACACTGGGGTAATTATGAGAAGTCAGCCTAGTCATTTATGGTGTCACTTAATTTTCCCCATAATATGAGCAGCGATGATGAGGAAACTAAATCTTACCTCGCAAAGAGTAAAACTCAAGTTTGTGTCATAAGGGTACCACTTATATTCCAATCTATTTCTGCCTGATTCCATAGCCTGTCTTCTCTTGTTTCCATTTAAATAAATAAAAGTTAATTCATTAGACCCAAGAAGACATTTGGAATCTATAATATGGTCAACTAAGCAGAGTGCTGAGTTATCTCACATACGTGGTTGAAAGATTAACTAACCAATCCTAAAAGTAAGAGATAAACAATACATGGAGTGATGCAGTTTCACTTGAATGCCAGGATCGCAGTGTTCAAAGGCCACTCTTACAGCACGATGCCCTAAACATTACTTTATGTGATTCCTGGAGTGTATTTTGTTAGGTTTTCCTGTGTATCTTGCCCAGCTACACAAGGAGCAGAAAAATTTCTGGAAAACAAACAAGAAATCCATTTTTCTTTGTCCACTGCCCCTTCTGCAAGTGTCTTACAAAACTCTTCAAAGATCATGGCACAGCAAGTAAAAATAAAAGTTTGCTAGCTTTTGTGCACAGCCAAACACAGCTTCTGATGTTTCATGACTCCTGAACACCTTACAACACTGGAAGCTGTGATGTCCGTCTACCGAGTGGAAATGCAAGCACACATCATGCAACATGTCCAACGTCAGAGTTCTACCAGGAGACAGATGAGACCTTTCCAAGTGCAGATGCTGAAGGGGCCCTCCCCCAGGTCCGGAATATCCAGGCTATACACTGCAAGGAATTAACGGCATTTATCGTCACACACAACACCCGTGAGTGCCCTTCATGAAGATGGTGACCCTCCGTGTGTCTGCTCACATATAAAGGTGAGGACTTTATTGTCCTTCCTTCTAAACAGATGAAACTACACATCTTTTTAATACTCTGTTCTAGATTGTTACTTATATCCCGAAAATTTCTTCTTTAAATGTAAAATAGTAATACTGTAACACAAAAACTCTGGAGAAAGTCAAGGAAAACTATAAATTGTGGAAGGGCTTGGAAAGTCTATAACCTGAAACAAGATTACAATTCTTCCAAGAAACGGAACATACAATACAAATAAAGGAAAAATCATAACCTAATTTGAAATATATATCTCAAGAAAAACTAGCAAAGCATACACACACATGCGTGGGCCTGTGTGCACGCGCGTGAGCGCACACACACACACACACACACACACACACACACGTCAAGAAATCTACGCCTCCAGAACTTTCTTTGCCAAACTCTTGCTTTGAGAAGAGATGCTGGCAGGCGTGGAGAGGCCGTTTCCGCACCCAGCAGAGCTGCAGCAGCGGTTCCTGTGATGCGGGAGGAGTGAACATGCTGCTTCCTTCCATCATCTGCGACTCACAGTAAACAGCTGACATAGAGCCCTTGAGAAATACGTGGAAGAGCTTCCACCATGACAATATAAATGGCAGTATTTTCAAATATTTTGAGCAAGCTAAACTTCCACACATTATAATCTTATTTTTGGGGGGTGAAATTATTCACTGGATTTTTTTTTTTGTAGGTTAGTCATAAATTGTCTGTTGAGTAATTTTTTGAATCAGTAAAAAACTTAATTGACAAAAAATTACATATGGTTGTGAATTCCTATTAATTGTATTAAATGTTCTCCAAAGACTTTTTAAATACATGACATGGTTTTCAGATATTTTATAGTTTATAGTATTTTAAAATTATTTTTGTCTAACACTTCAATGTTATCTATATATTAAATAAATAGGAACACAGAATATGTGACAACATAAATCAAAATACAGAGGCCTATGAAACAAAAACTGTAAACAAACTGGGCATGGTGGCACGCACCTGTAATTCTAGCACCCTGGAGGCTGAGGCAGGAGGATCATTGCAAGTTTGAGACCAGCCTGGGCTACAAAGTGAGCTCGAGGCCAGCCTGAAGTGCACAAAGAGACCCTGTCTCAAAAAGCCAAAAAGAAAAACAAAACAAAGAAACTCAAAAATATAGAGTCCTCTATGGTCCATAGGGCAAGTCTCATCAGGAATCATCAATCAGTTGCAGAAGTGGTAGCAGGTCTCAGGAACCCCAAAGGAAAGACTATGATGAATGGGTCATACACCCCATGAAACTTACTGTCTAGTAGTGTGTTCTGTATTATGTTTTCATAAGAGTATTTTTCAAAACTTTCCAGGTATTACTTGGCTTATAATTTTCAATAAGCCATTTTTTGTCATCCAGAATGATAAATACCTCCAATTTTTGTTCTTGCCTAAGAAGTATACATATTACCTGCTTTCCTTTTATATGCATCTGGAAATAATAAATGTCTTCTGCAATGTGTTGAAATTATTATGATGATAAGAATTTGCTCTTTAAAAATAGCTCAATCGGGCTGAGGATATAGCTCAGTAGAATAAGCCCCTGCCTGGCAAGCACAAGGTCCTAAGTTCGATCCCCAGTATCTCACACACACACAAAAAGAATAGCTCAATCAGTGCTAGAAGATTGGTCACTGATGTGCCACATAATACCAAGAGCAAGTCCAACAGAAGGAAGGAGAATGAAAAGAGGAAGGAAGGCAGGAAAGGGACAAACAAGGAAGGAAGGAGGGAGGGGGCGGGGAGGGAAAGAGGGAGGGAGGCAGGGAAAGAAGAGGAAGAGAAAGGAAAGAATTCCCAGAATTCTCAGTTCCAACTTCCGGGAGTCCTGCCAAGTGCCAAGTGACAGTGCCCCTCAGAGTGCTTCTTCTCCACAGTTTCTCTTCTATGTCTCAAAGCATCTGGAAATTTCAGTCCACAATGAGAAAAAAGAATTTTTTCTTCTGAAAACTCGAAAAGTATTTATTTCAACACGTACAGTCTGTACTCCCACTCCCACTCGAGAAATAAAATACTCCTTCATAAGACAAACACTAGAGTAATTGAGAAAGGAATGCTGAATCCAAAACAGAGCTGTATGTTAATGTGGACATGCAATGTCAGCCACAAAACGCCCTGGGCAGAGACAGATATGGCATGAGTTTCAGTTAAATTTACCTTGAAGCTGGAATGACTGATCATACTCTATATTCTACTTCAGAGAGACTCAGATGATATCCTACTATATTTCAATGATATTCATAAATACATTCAGTTTGTACAAACATACTTCTCTCATTTATAGCAACATGATTTGAGTATTAAGAAAAAGCAGAGTAAAATATTTACCTTACCTAAATTTCACAAGGTAAAGTTATGAGGACCAAAACCAATACCGTAGTACTTATTGCATGAAATTAACTCTGCATGAAGGAAAAAATTAGATTCATAGAAATAGAATTAACTCTTCACACTAGATGGTGAAACTAACACGTAGGTGGGGCCAAGGACGTAGTTCAGCAGTGCAGCGGCTGCCTGGCAAACACAAGGTCCTGAGTTCAACCCGCAGTACCAAAGAATGAAAAAATAAGTAAACAAAATGTAGGTCATTTCTTAAATCAACCGGATTCATGTTCATACTTTATGTGGTGAAATAATTATAAAAATGAGGCATTTACATAGCAATGTGATAAACTATACACAACTACAAAGTTCTGAAGAATAATCCAGAGAGTAAAGTTAAGGAGACTGTACATGTGCTTTGCGTAACATGGAGAGACATGAAAATAGTGGTCTCAGAAACAGGGGACTCACAAATTCTTTTTGTACAGTGAACCTAGCATCTCCCAAACAGATCTGGTTTTTCAGCTGAAAACAACTGTGTATTTCACTACTCTAATTTTTAAAATTGTTTTAAAATATAAAGTAAGCACTTTGGCTACTTGTCCAATATGTTATTCTGTAAAATATACAATAGCAAGGTGTTTTACCCCAAAAGGTAATCAATGTAATGCAAAGGAGGTTAAGTGAAATTACTGGACAACAAGTCTAGACTTCAGGCACACTCACTGAAAGACTATGCACAGAAAGTAATTATAGGTCAGTGCAAATGGAGAAATTTTGTACAGCAAGAAACTATGTCCATAGGAATCTCATTTTCAGATATCATTTAAAAGTAAAGACAATACTTCTTAATTCTGTATATTCTACACAAAATTTCCTCTGAAAGATTTCATATAGCAACATAGCATGGTGGGGAACACCTGTTAACCCAGCATTAGGGGAAGCTGAGGCAGGAGGATCTCAATTATGAGCCCAGTCCTGGCAACTTAGGAACTTAGTGGGACTGTCTAAAATTAAAATTTTAGAAATACTGGCAATGTAGTTCCGTAGTAAGACTCTGTGTTCAATCTCTAGTCCTACACACACACACACACACACACACACACACACACACACACGCACATGAATTAGTACAGAAAATTTTGGTCTGTAAAATCCAGACTGGGGCAGGGAGGGACAATTTTTGGCCAGTCAAAGAATATGCATAGTTTATTTCAAGAAAATATAATCTTAAAGTGGAAGCTGAGCAAGACCCATGACCGTCAGTTCTCTCCCACTGGAGTTCGGCAGTCAAACCATCTGTGACACTGCTTTTGTGCATTTGAATTGTTAGGACTTATAAAGATTTTTTAAATGTCTACTGTATGTACAGTCAGCGATTCCTTTCACAATCTACAAATGTGGCTTTACAAAGAATGGTAACAAGTTTGAACATACCTAGGTAGTACCTGAAAATAAAAAATAAATACATGGTGCCTCGGTCTGACTAGGATTTGAGGCAGATCCCAGGTAAATTGTTTGTTCTGAAATGGAAATGCATACCAGAGACAAAACTGTGATTTCAAAAAAAATAAAACCGTATGACAAAAAGTCTACTATTAAAATGAATGTGTTTCATTGTTGAGTAATTATGTAGTACCTCAAGGCACTGGGAACTTAGCAAGGTTTTGTGAAGGACACACAGTCAACAGCAGCTTGGCTCTGCCTTCAAACAGGCCCTGTCCTCCATTTTCCTTAAGGGGTTAGGGGTGGTGCACACCTGTGATCCCAGAACTGAGGAGGCTGAGTCAGGAGGATTATCAGGAGTTCAAGGCCAGCCTGGGCTACAGTGAGTTCAATGTTACCCTGAACTACACAGCAAAAACTTGTATCAAAAACAAACAAAAACAGCCCAAATTATATATTCTCCTTGTTAAAATTTAAATATTCCCATTTTCAAATCAAAATGATCAAATACAGCAAGATATTGTTAAACAACACAGGAAAAACACACACATAATCAATTCCACTTCAAGAACACATTCATTTTTTTTCCAAATCAGTTAAAGTTGTTTTGAAAAATATTGATGTTCAAGGGTTTTTTTAATAATGGAGATTTTGACATTGTAACTTTGAGTTGAGTAAATTATTTGCCTATGGCGCACAGGAGGTAGAGATCCATACGAGGTCTGGCAATCACTCAGACCACTAAAGACCTCAGGAATTTTGATGAATAGTTGCCGTAAGAGAAGGATGGAATTTGGCCTATCTGTAGGAGAATGTTGTTTAAAAAGGAAAGGAGGTATAACTTACTGGGAGACCACTAACATCCCAATCAAATGTTTAAAACTGACACAAGACCTTAGCTTTTTGGGTAATATACCTTATACCCTCTGCTCACTTACAATTATTTTTGCAAAAAAAAAGTTGCAAACTGCAATTTAGATTTAATTTCCTGTTATAGCATGTACTTTGCAGGCTAAATGCATTTGTGGGCATTTTTAAAACAGAGAAAGAGCAGGAAGAGGAGAAAAAGGCAAAACACTGTCTGAAAACAGTTATAACCCAAAGCGTACTGGAGTAATTAGGAACAAAGTGCTCTTTTTCCACACTTTCTTAAAATTTTGGAGGTTTGAAGAAGTGTGAACATTTACAGAGAGTTACTGAAGACATCCTGAGAGAATTTAAGATCGTATAAGTCAGCATTGGCTTGTCAGTGTGTCATAGCATGGTGAACACAGGCTTGGTGTGACCCGAGAGTGCTCAGTACCTCCAGATTGAGCAGATTCAAGTGCGGGAGACCTCACACAGGAGCCATCCTTACTTAATCTTCCATAGTTTCATAATTAATTTCAATTTACACATTTAGTTCCACTCATCCCATAATGGACTGTTTTAACCAATGACACTCTGATTACTATTTTCATTCTTTTCCTGAAATTCTCTTGTGACAAGTGAAGAATAAAGCTTAACCACAAATAATCCAATAATGAATTATAAGTCTGATACCCAAAGAGCTATTTTCCTCTAGATCTCCAACTAAATGTAATTGAGTACGAATAACACCAGATTATAAGATACTGTGTCCTGATTGTGTTCGTGACTTATTGATATCATGAAGTCTTATTCTTTCCTAATCATGGCTGATATAATTGTTTCAAGTAATTTTTATATATTAAAGCCAGTAAGTCTAGCTTTCAGTATACAATACAATGCAGCAAAAAGGACAAGATACAATGGCCCTGCCAATCTCTAAACTACTTATATCACATGTCAGATGCACGCACGCATGCGCGTGTGCACGCGCGCGCGCACACACACACACACACACACACACACACACACACACACACAGAAAGAGAGACAGGGAGAAAGGGAGAGAGGGAGGATTCCATTCTTGCAACGTGCAATAAAGGCTTAGTAAATGTCAACTTTATGAGGGCAGATAATCTATCTCAGTAATTCATGACTAAAACTCAAAAGAGAAGAAATATATTTCAAACATGGTATGTGGAGAATCAAACTTTAAAACCTGAAAAAAATTACATAAATTTAGAATTCTATCTCTTTTAAGAGTAGTTATAATCTATGAAGATATTATGACTCTGTAAACCAAATTCATAAGAATTACATGTAAAGTTATTTTTCAGACATAGTATTTTAATTTCTTCAAACTAGATGCCATTTATGTTTTTATTTTCTCTAATTTTGTGTACGATGTTTTAAAAGACATTCAGTGTGCGCCACAGTTTTACGAAAAACAGTAGTTTTTCCAACATCTCCACCTGCTGGCTTACAGAAAAAGCAGATTTTTATTTGCTGTTTCTTCAGATTTCATATTTTGTAATTTATTCCATTTTGTGGAATTTAAATATGAAGTTATTAAATTATTGTTAACTATACTAATAGCTACTGTCAAACTCACTCAGCAAAACAAATTAAAAACAGATTCTGAAAAGTTCAGTATTTAATATTTTTAACCTCAAATCCTATGAAAACAAATACTTCTGTTCACAACCCTATAGGTTTTTTTTAATTCAGTAATTAGAATAGCATTAAAGTTCACTAAAATTACTTAAAATGTGAAAATACTATGTATTTTCCTAAAATCTCCTGTTGGTATTACTAGTTGACCGTTTCAGCTATACATCAATGTCAATATCAAATATTACTTTCATAAAAAATTCAGTTTCAATTGCTGAAATAAATTGCCTGTGGCTGGGCATGGTGGCACACACCTGGAATCCCAGCACTCCAGAGACTAAGGCAGAAGGATTGCCATGAGTTCAAAACCAGGCTGGGCTACACAGTGAGACCCTGTTTCAAAAAACAAACAAATCACATGTGTTCAAGAATTACTAGAACACTTATACATGCTGATATTAAAGTGCTTAGATAAGACCATAGCTAAAGGCCCTGTGATAGTTTTTCAGCAAACAAGCTGCTGCCCTCTGCTAGTGCTCCAGCTGCCTCTGAGGGCTTCTGTCCTCCGGCCCATCCCAAGACAGCCAGCCACACAATGTGGAACGCAAGTCCTGCAGATGGTGGTTTGAACTAAAGCAAACAAGGAATTATGATCAACATGTGAAAATTAGTTTTCTTTTTCCTTTAGAGACAAGTGACTTCTCCAAACCTTCTTCAGTGTAGGGCACAAGCTGCCACCCTCACCATCCCTAAGCCCAGATCAATGGACCAACTATCAATGGACAGACTAAGCAGGTGCCAGAAGAACTGAGCGAGATCCTCTTTCATTTCCTTAGTGAGAGAGGGGTGCATTCTGGGTCCACAGAAGATGAAACAAGCCCGAACATATTCGTGATCTCTTTGTGTTCCCCGTCTCCACTCTTCCTGACACACCAGTACCTGTGAGGTGGTGATAGTTGGGGATGAGCCTCTTTCATCCCCAGTTCCTTTCCCTTTTGTATCAAAAACAAATGCCCCCAAAGCATTATTGAAGAACAGAGAAAAGGTCAGAAAAAATGAGTGGCCAAGGTGAAATCATTCATTTATTCTGTAAATACCAGAAGGCAGAGAATAAATATTTACTGGATGAACGAACAAATGAATGGAAGGAATGAACGATCCTTGAGATACATGAATGGTTTCATCTGCTGGACACAGATGCACATCTCTGCTACCTTTTCCTAGGCTTAGCCCCTTTCTGTTTTCTCATAATGAGAATTTTGAATAACATTCAGAGGAAAAAACATCCATACTATTTCTAGTACTACTAATAAGACAGGGAAGGAGGAAAGGAAAGAAGGGATGGCAGGAAGGAAGAAAAAACAAGGTGAAAGAAATGAAGGCCAGACTTGGGAAATCTATTGTTATTTCCACAGATATTCATGGAAACACAAAGGAACCGGAGGTGCTTTCATTATCCCGCTGTGACAGTGAAGATCGGGGGTGGGGCCCGTGCTGGGCGCGCAGCCCTTTTATTTGCCTTAAAGTAGAATTTCTTCACTTCATTCGCTCATCTTTAGCCCCCTCAGTAGATCTCCTTGAATCTTTTACTGAGCGCCAACCACAACATATCTAAATAAGTTTTCCTGTCACAGAAATAAAATTTAAAAAGTAAACAAACACCTTTGTTATGTTGAAACTCTATCGTTAAACTATAAATAAGTTATGAACCGTAAAGCTCCACTTTTCTTGGTTTGTAAGGTCAACCCTGTGGGATTTTGAGGCTTAACTGAAATGAAAATCAAGCTACATTATAAGCACCAAACGGTGATACTGACCATTTAACAATGGAATTAGAGTAAGATTCCTTCCATTTCCGCAGGAAGTGGGAAACAGATGCTTTGGTCTTACCTGTCAACATTCTTGATGCTGTTGCTCTCACTTTACCCAACATGAATCATGGGGTCCCTTGATTAAAAAGGCAAGTAAACAAAGGGTAGAGAGAAATCCCCTTGAGCAGGAATTAAATGGGTAAGATTTATCTTGACAAATTTGATATTGGGCAGGCCATCCATTACTTGATGGCTGACTTCTATGGTGGTGGTCGTTTACATAATCCCCCACATACAAAGAATTAAACATTTTAGAATTCCTTTCTAGTGCAAAACAAAGGAAGGAAGGGAAAAAGAAAGGGAAAGGGAGAGGGAGAGAGAAAGGAAGAGGAAAAAAAGACATTTCAGAATAATCATTGCCATCTTATATACCTGAAATTTCTGAATGAATAAAGAAACTGAGCAACACAAAGGTGAAGTGATGTGCTCACTGAGTCAATGTCAACTCCAGAAAATTCCCCTTGCTTCTCTGCAGCAATCAGTAAGATATTTATAACCTATGAACAAACTGGAAATGCTGAGAGTCTGAATTCACGTGCATGTTGGCAGCTTTGAAGTGTATTTGGTTCCTCCATCTAATTTTTGTTAGTGTCCTAGAATAACAATCCATGAACGTGTAATTTGAGGGTGTGAAGACATGTGAAAACAGATTTTTATTTCACCTTCTCTTTGTAAAGTGAACGTACAATCTGTAGATAAAATGAAATTTTGATCTGTCCTCTTGTCAGAGGTGTGGTCAAATGCATTGAATTAGGAAGCTATTTTAAATAAATGAAATCTATGTGCATATTACACAAATGCATTGATTCTGTGAAAAATCAATGGAGTTTAATGTTTAATATATATCTATTCTGGCCTTAGGTCTTACTTCAATAAAATTGATGTTTAAAAGAAATATAAAGATGTGGAACCTGAAGATCAAGATGTACCTTAAGGTAAACCACAGTCTTTGAGTTTTACGGAACCGAAGTGGCAATGGCATCAAGGAATACTCATCTTTCAGAGCGCACATCCATTGTTTTCCCAGTACGCTCCTAGTATTCTCCCCAGTGAATGGATGTCTCAGTTGCTCCTTTCTAAAAGTATAGCCATCGGTACTTGTGTCTCCCTGGGAGTCACCGGTTTTCAGAGCACCCTCGCCCTGCTCTCCGATTACATACAGTTAGATATGCAGCACATCTGCACATCAAACTCAGAATTCGGGCGAGAGGCAGACTTCTAGATATCAAACGAACGAATAGCCTAATTCTGGGAGGTAAATAGGTCAAGTTCGAAAGCCTCTAACATTAAAAGTAATGCAGTTTCTTGTGCGTTTGTTTGTTATGTACTAAAACTTGGTGAGATATTCTTCTACGGTATTTTCTGCAGTCTGTAATCTCCTTTTGTATCTCTCTTTCTGTGTCTCTGTCTCAGTCTCAGACTGTCTCCACACACACACGCACACGCACACGCACACGCACGAGTAGAACACAGCTGCGTTCTCCTGCAGCGTGGCCTGGGGAGGAGTGGAACAGCCCTTCCAAGAAGCCAGTCCTTCGCCGACGCTCGCATTCTGCTTCCGTGGCCCCCGCCCCTAGGGGAAGGCGCCTCCTGCGCGCGTGGGAGGACAGCGGTGCTAGGCCAGCGCACGCGGCCCCTACAGCCAGGCACGAGTGGGGTTTGGGCCTCCGTGGGAACAGGGCCCAGAGTCTGTGCCACCGGGCGCGGCGGCCGGGTTGACTGTGGCCTGGGCGGAGGGAGCCCTGTGCAGACCCCGAAACCGTCCTCCGTGAACCCCCGGCGCGCCGAGCCGCCCGAGCGGAGGACTGCGCTCGCGCCCGGGCCCGGGCCTGCGTGCGCCCGGCTCCCCTCGTCGCGAACCCAGGTGGGCGCTGTTACGCAACGGCCAGCGCCCAGGTCCCGGGTGGGCGCAGGGGAGGGAAAGGAGAGGAAGGAAGGGGGCCCCGAAGCGCTGCGGACAGGGACCCGGGCCCGAAGGATCCCCCAGCTCCAGCCCCGCCCGCGCCCCCTCTGCTGTCGCGAGAGCCCGGAGCCCCCTCCTCCGCCCGGCGCGCGTGCAGCCCCTCACACCCACGCGCGCGCACACACACACACACACACACACACCAGCATCCCACGCCGGCTTCCCGCGCGGGGCCCGGCGACGTGGGCGGCCACTACTTACACGCGTTGGTGACCGCGAAGCTGTTGGCCACCTCCAGATTGTCGATGTGGGGCGTCAGCCTGAACTCCGAGGTGGAGAACTGGACCATCCCGACCCGAAAAGCGCTGTACTCCTGGTCTGCGCCCCTGGGAAACAGCCCCCCTGCGGAGGCCAAGGAGAGCGTCAGAGCCCGGGAGCCAGGGCGCCCGCCGACGGGACCGGACCCAGGCTCCCGGGTCGGAACCGCGTCAGGACGCGGGAGGGCAGGGGCCCGGGCAGGACCGTTCGTGCTCCCTCCCGTCCCAAGCCGTGTGCCAGAACCCTCGGGGCCCGAGCGAGCTGGCAGATGTCGCTCAGGCAGAGTTAATAAAAGGTGGGCTCGGACCCCGGAAGCCTTTCCCCTCCGGTATCAGAGCGCAGTCGCCGGCCCCTGCGCCCCACCCCAAGGAAATGGGGTCTATTCCAGGTAGTTTGAATCTGGACTGCAGTCGAGGTATGACATAAGTGTACATGACATGAATTAATTTGTCCGCTGTGGACAAAGATTACCACCAAATTATGCGTGATTCAGAAGCGTAACACAAAGGGCACCTACCTATCTGTATGCTGTTAGAAGAGACGCCAAAAATGAGTCCCCATAACACAGGAGAAAGGAGGATAAAAATATGCATAATCTTTTGCATTTCCAAGGAAAGTAGAGCATGCACAAAATCTCCCCTTGTCTTTGGGTTTTGGTTTTATTCTTCTTTTCCGTCTCTGCCTCCTTTGGCCGTTTTCCTCAGCAAATTAGATCGTCTGCATTTTGAGGCAGCAGCTGAGCACCGCGCCGCTGAAGCCGGAGGCGCAGGCGGAAGAATCAGAAGAGCCTGGCTGTGGTCCTGCCCGCGGCCGCCGCGCTCCACCCGGTCCCGCTCCGAGTCCGGAGCTCCGCTGGGTGCAGCTGTCGGAGCTGCTGCCGCGGTCAGCGCTCCGCTCGAGTCCTCCGCGCCCTGCCGTGCGCTCACACTCGCCCGCGCCGCCCCTCTCTTCTCACGCGCGCGCGCACACACACGCGCGCACACACGCGGGGCGCGGAGAGGGGCCGGCAGCCCAGGCGCGCGTGCGCGGCTCGCCCCTCCCCCGCGCGGCGCCCCGCACCCCGCACAGCCTGGGCTCTGACCCCCGCACGCCTGGGCTCTGCGCCCCGGTCCCGGCCGGAGCTTTGCGCCCCGCACGGTCCGCCGCGCTGCACGCTGGTCCCGGCCGGAGCTGCGCGCTCCTCTTTCAGCACCGAGGACAGCGCCCCTCCGGCCGCAGCCCCTTCTCACTCCGGCCCGGCTCCAGCCCCGACCCAATGTTGCAAGGCCAATTTCCGGCTGCTGCTCGAGAGCCCGCTAGGTAATTATGTCGGCGGCGGGGAGTTCTTTCACCAGCCCCTGCTGATTTTACGTGCAAAGCCGTTTGGATGCGTATCTTCCATTTCCTGTGAAAGTCCGTTTAGCAATACTGAAGCATTGCCAGCCCCCTAGGCTGACCCAGCTGTAAAGCAAACCAGCAAACGAAACACCCATCCATGAAGTGTTCCCAAATTGTGAACTTTGGCTTCATGAAATGTAGCGAGGGTCCAAGGAAACTCCAAAATTCTGTCCTCATCGACTAAAGTCCCACAGGGAGAAAATCAAGATTGTCTCTGAAATGGTTTGCGCGAGCACTCCATCTCTAGACTATACGCCCCGAGCTGTGAGTCTGGCTCGTCCAGCCGCACTGATTCTCCTGGAAGCCTTCGCCGCAGAAGCGCTTCCGCTGTAGAAACGTGTAGACTTGGCTCGTTAAGGACCTCTCTCCATGCAGATTGAAGGCAAAAGCAGCCCTCTTGCAGGAGGAAACTGCTGAAAGACCAGCTACTCTAGGAAGGCCACAGAGCTGCAGAAACTTGCCGGAGAGCCCATCGCACTTTGGCCTGAGCTCGGAATTACCACAGCGTGCAGGAAGTGAGCTACCTCTTCTGGTCTTCTCCAGTACCTGAGGTCCTGGGACAGAAAGACGAGGCTGAGAATGAACAGGTTGTGGGGAGGAAGTTGGTCGGGGACATAAAGGAGGAAGCCTCCCTCTGTGGAACATGTGTCCCCAGAACCGTGTGCGAGTGCGTCCCCGGAGCCCTCTCACACCTCCCTGGGCCACTCAGAAATTCCCTCTGCCTGGTGTGCTGCAGGCAAAAAGACTAAGTTCCAGGAACTGCCTCCAGAGACCGGAGCCTGGAGTCCACCCCGCTGAGGTTCCCACATTGCAGGAGAGTCCATGTACCATCTACCTCCGTGTGTCACACGTGCCTGAATATCACACTCGCACAGTCCTTGATCCCTGCAGGCCTCAGTTTCACCATTTTAGAAATGAAAAGGGTGAGCAAAATGGCCTCTGACGCCTTTGAACCTTAAGGCTCTGCAGTTCACGTTATAAACTTTTTTCTTTTTTGCCTGTCGGTATCATTGTGGCAGGAAGAATATCGATAACCCGTAACTAAGCTTCTGTGCTACAGGTAAAGACCTGACGTGATAACCAAATTTTATTTCAGTCTTAATAGAGACTCCACACTATACATAAGGCAGGTCTACTGAACCGAAGGCATGTGTCCTAAAGAATTTAAAATGCTAATAATAATCTGATAGGCAAGGTTATTTATATATACATTCCAAATTGCATCAAAATAGTTAAATAAATCGTGCACATTTCATCATTAGTTATTATGCGAAGCAAAACATGTATTTAAAATCATTCCCTTTTTTAAATAAAAAAATCTAAAAGAATGGGTTGTAGGACATAGCAAATTAAAAATACGTCTTAGCTTCCTTTTTGCTCCATTTAAATGTTTCCATAAGAATGTCTTCAATTTTATGAAAAATAACTTGAAATCAAAGAGAGGAGAAAGGAGGGGGACAGGGAGAAGGAGAGAGAGGGGAAGCGGGAGAGAAAGAACAGAGATGGGCAGCTTGAATGTGAGAAAATATTGATGTGTAAAGTGGGCGTAGATGTAAATTGAATTTCAAAAGGTAAAGATTTTCAAAAGCTATTTTCATCTTAACCTATTTCAAAGTCAAGGGCAGAGATAAATTCAAAATTGACTGAATTGCATACTATAAAAACTGAATTTGCTGAATCATAGAGCATTTCCATTTGTAAATATGTAAGACTCAGGCAAATGTTACAGTCTAGTCGCTAATGATAATTTGTGTATGAGTGCAAAGGAAAGTTTGAGCAAGGATTCCTTGTAATTCAAAGCCTGTTCACTAAGACATGTTCACGACATATTTTTATAACTTTCCCAGAACTAGAAAAAATGTCCTGCAATCAGATAATTGTATTACCATTCGTGAAATTTTTCAATCTACTAAATTATATAAATAATATATATTTTGAGCACCAAATGCTGTCATTTAAGTGTAATGAATTTAAATTGACTAAATGGTTAAGCAAATAAAGGAAAAAATACTAAAAATTATTTGACATATATCTGAAGCTCTATGGTTAACATTTAGAAAGTGATGATTTTTACAGTATTCAATGTAAACTGATCAATAGTCAAATTACTTTTGAAAATTGTCAAAACAGTTGAATAATGTGCTCCGAGAAAGACTTTGCTATTTCCTGCCCTCTGCTGTTCAATTTTGGCAATTATATAAAATTTAGGTATTATTTCTGATGCAGAAATGAGCAGAGGAAAAAAAATAGAAAAAAGAAGGTATTCTTCACCCTATAATTAGTCTTTCTGGCTTGGTATTTGATTGTTGGTATTGCTTCTATGTGTATGTTTAAGTTTCATGATCAAGGCTAGAAATAATTTCTGCGTGTAAACTTTCAACTCCTGTTTTACTTTGTTTCAATATAGGAAATAGTGATGTTCTTTTTAATTTTTTCTTACACATACTTAAAGATTTTCAATAAGCTTGCCCACTCTCCATACTTTCAAATTCGTGTTTCTTCATGAAATTATTTTACATGAAGAAAGGACATTATGTTTGGTGAGGCAGGGGAAGATACTAATTTTGAAAACCTTTAGTCTATTTTATTATCAAAACTGTACTGTTAGTGCCAGAGACGCACTTTGTCCAGCGATGAAGTCTGACCAGGGTGGGGTCACCACCCCTCCTTGTTTACCCTCTGGAACTGTGCGACTGTTCTGCATCTGAAAGGCTGGGTGGAACTTAGCCTTACAAATCAGGAGAGTCCTCACAGCTCCCAAGAGCAGACCAGGAAGAGCAGCTCCTGTGTGGGCGGGACATTCCGGAGGAACTCTGAACATCCCTGAAACACCACAGAAGAAATAGAAAAGGAAACAAAATTGAATTACCTGGAACAATATATAGAATTGTTATACATTCTGATGACTCTTCATTTACAAAGAAGATAAATAATACTATGAATATTCATGTTGAGATAATATTGACCTCACATTTCTGGTACAAAATTTTACATTTTGATTCAGTGAAATCAAATTTATGGCCCCAGTGTATATATCTGAAGCTAAACATATACATATATGTATATGTGTGTGTGTGTATATATATATATATATATATCTTCAAAAATTGAAAAATAGACTTATCATTTTAAATTTAAAGAATTTGATCATACAAATTTGATTTTATCTTATGCCCATAGATAGCAATCCTATCTATACACAAAATGTTTCAATTTATTAATTCATTCAGCGAACATTTATTAAGTGACTATTGCATTCCAAGATTGTGCCTTGGTACAGTAGATAAACAGATGGGCACAAGGGATGCCCTTCTGGTGAAATTCCTAGACTTCAAGTAAGCTAATGATTAAAATCATGGGACAATGGCAATAATAAACCAGAAATTAAAGAAAAATTAAATTATTATGAAGAAGTAATTTCAAGGTTTTTATGCCAGTTATATTGTGGCTCTCACAAGGAAGAAGAGGTCATCCAAGCTGACACCTGAGTGGAGAAAGTAGAGCTTACCTCGGTGAGAGCGACAGTTCACAGAGGACAACACAGAAATGCAGCGGCGTTCTCAAATCACCTGGGAATCAAAAGAAGTTCACTGTTTCCGGAATGGGAAGTTAAATAAAAAAGTGGAAGGAATAAGCAACATTGAGTTTTTAATCATGAAATTTTTTGGATAGTAAAAAAGGAATCATTTTAAAGGCTATAGAGAAATGAAATTTTATGATTTACATTTCAAATAAGAAGTTTGGGGGCTGCGTGGAGAAATATGTGGTGTGATCACAACATACATGGTGAATTTTTTAATTTAAATATTTCGTGACACTCAAAGACGCTTTGCCATTAATCCTCCTCAAAATGCTCCCCCTTCACCGCAACACTTACCCTGTAGTTCTTCCACATTCTGCAAGGGGTCCTGCTAATTTTTGAAGAGGTTCTAGTTCCCTTTTGATTCTTGATGAGATATGATCAAAAGGTAAAGTGAACACTCTTGTCAAGTGTGAGCCAGTGGAAACACAGGCTTTTAAAAGTATTATGGTGTGTCTTCACCCACCTTAGTTACTGGAGCTGAGATCATGCAACATCTGGCTCCTCCCCTGAGTAAAAACAACCACAAAAGCAAGCATTTTGCTTTGATTCAGAGCCTTGACATTCCTCGGCAGAGTATGAAAGCCAGGATTCATGGAGTAAGAGTTAGACAGCAAAGAATAAATAAGTGTTTTTCAGAAAATGGTTAGGACTGAAGTTTATGAAACTTGTCTGTGAATATGTGTGTGACAGAAGTAAAGAGATGGAGGAAAAAGTGCTGATTGCAACAGCAGGAACTCAAGAGCCCAGGACGATGGTGGCAAGGCATCGGAGCAAGGCGGCAGAGAGCACTGGGCCGCAGACATCCAGGCAGGCAATGTTGGGGGTTGAGTCTGGGACTCACTGGTTTGCAGGGCTGGTGAGACCCAACCTCTGGAGCTCTGGGATTAGCACCTGATTCTGATGCTCAGGGGAGAGGTATCTTGCGGGTGTCATGTTGAGACTTAACAGCTTAAGGTGTTTCGCATGATGGTTTCCATGTCTTGAAAACAGTCAGAAAATGCCCCCCTCAAAAAACTGAAAAGCACGAAAATCTAAAAGGAAAGACATCTTTATGCCTTTCAAATCCTGCCTTGATTTGACTCTGATAAAGGTACAATCATTTTCCTCTCTTTCAAAGTACATGCTCGGCATGGGCCTACTGAATAGCTTTTCATTTTAGTTTCTTTAAGGTACAACAAAGCTTACATATATTTGTAATCAGAATAGTAAATCTTTTTCAAATTTTATAATATCTTCAGTATTTTATAATAGCTTGGCTTACACAAGCAAGACTTCATTGTTTTGTCTCATTGCTTGCTGATGTTTTCTGGAACATTCAGCATAGTTTTTATCAATTCTCTTTTCATAAATTATCAAAGTTTTAATTAAATTACTCAACAGAAATACGAGATTCAATTGTTGTTAAAGGTTATACTTTTACTTTTTTCTCTTTTTTCATCTCTTTGAGAAAACTAATACACTTGACTCTTAATCATCAGTGCCAGTAGAAATTAGAAAGAGGTGCTTGACAGTAGAAATTAGATAAGGGTGGATCATTACTGGTGTTTGTTCATAAAACATCAAATACTAATCACAAGGAATCACAGCAACAAAGTAGTAGAGCAAGAAGCCTTCCACTCTGTCCCTCCGCTAATTCAACAACAGGCAGATAAATTTTGTTTGTGAGGAATCTAGAATGTATTTAAAAAAAAAAAAACCTTCTACTCTAGATGAACAAAAAATAGCCATATTGAAACAAGTAGGCAAATCCGAGACTTCCTTGCAGCATAGATCTTGCCCACAGGACACCAGCAGAAACTCCGGCCCCCAGGTCCAGCTGCCCCCTGGAGACAGAGAGAAGCAATCACATCTCCAATGCTCCAGTGTTTCCAAGTGTTGTGAGAGAGACTGACTTCTGCCTGGGAGTGCAAAGGATCCCCTGTGTGCCAGAACCTGTGGAGCTGCAGAGAGAGATGCTGGCCAAAGCTGGCAGTGGGCACCATATGCAGTTTTCCCTCCCAGGTCAGTGCAGAGCAAGGGGGACAAGGACAAAGAGGCTTTAACTCACTAGTGTCCTCCCCTGCCACCGAAGGGAGTCACGTCTACCACTTTGGTCTTAGGAAAAGCTAAGGACAAAGCAGTTTGAACTAGCATAAAGTACTGAAATGTTTGTAGAATCTCTTATCACAGACTGGAGGAAGTCTTCTCCCATAAAGCCTGTCAGGAAAAAGTCAGGGAGATGGTATATAATATATTCTCTCCTAAAGAGGCACAACACACAAAAAGATCAAGATAGAACTGCAGAATCTGACCAGAATTACCTGGCAGGTGATTCAAGATAACTGCTATGAAGATGCTGAATGAGCTCATAGCAGAACCAAGTGAGACTTTCAATAAAAAGACAAAAAGCATGAAAGGAGACAAGAAGAGATCTTGAAGTTCAAAAACATAACTGAACAGGAAACACTCAATAGAGGGGTGGACCAATACACTAAATCAAGGAGAAAGAAGAGTCGACTACATCAGTGTTCACTTAGAATTATCTAGGAAAGAATAACAAGAAAAAAATGATTGAAAAAGGAAAGATGGATTAAAGTCTTACAGAATATCAAGGAGAACATATATACAATATGGTATTCACATAAGAAAAGAGAGAGAGAAAGCTTATTGCAAGAAATAATGGCTAACTCCTTTCCAAATCCCAGGAAGGAAGTGGATGGAGATCCACATCTGGAGAGACCCCAGGGCCGCAAGTAATCTAAAGAAATGAGCACCAATATACATTGTCAACAATCAAAGAGAGAGAAAGCTTTGAAAGCAACAAATAAAAATGTTTTATACAAGAAACTTTCATAAGACTATCAGTGACCACACTGTTCCCTTTAAAGTACAGAAAGAAAAAAATCTTGCCAATAAACATTACATCCCACAAAAGTACACTTCAAAAATGAAAAGGTGTTGAGACTTTCTCAGACAAGGTTTGAGACAACTCTCACAATTCTGAGAGAGTCCATTGGTAGATTGCCTTATAAAAATGCTAAAGGAGTTGTTCAACTTGAGAAAAATGGACCCTAAACACAATGGGAATAAAACTCATGGTTAAACGTAAATATATTGATTACTATAGAATATTCTCATAGTGGTGGTAGGTAAGGCACTTTTAATTCAAACATAAAAGTTAAATGCTAAAATATAAAAAATGTGTTAATGGTCTCAGGATATCAATGATGTAAGATTCTGACATCAGATTATGACAAGTGTAAAGGAGGCAGAAATTAAAGTGTGGCTTTTACATTTATTTGAAGTTATGATCTGCTTTTAAAAATTCATATAAATGAGATATGTTATGTACATTTCATGGTAATCACAAAGAAAATATAGAACTTAGAGAGAAGGAAAAGAAATAATCAAAGTTTATCAATACAAAACAGAACGAAGAAAATGAAACCCAAGGGAAGACAGGAAGAGAAGTATTAGGAACAAAAGCACAGTAAGCCAGACTCAGAAAGTGCAATACCATGTTTTCTTTCATGTGGGCAGGCTGAAAATGATAAGGAAACAGAAATGAGACTTTTAGGGAAGAAGAGGGGGTGGAGGAGGAAGAGGGCAGTGAAGCAGTGTCATATGGACACGGATGGAGAAGCCACACCAACGCCTTTCATTCTGCATAACTAAGACAGAGTAAGAACAGATTTTAAAGTAGTAGAAAGGATAAAAACAACAGGAAATAATGACCCTCCCAGTTTTTTGGGTGACAGTAACTTTATTTTGACAAATAAAATTGCCAAAACTAAGGAGAAAATGAAAGGAAATATAAGGTAGAAAAATTTAGCATTATGAATAATTAGTCTAAATGGAAATAGATTATACTTCCCAATCAAAAGATATAGAGTGGCAAAACAGTTTAAAAATAACAATATATAGCTCTATGCTTTCTACAAAATACATTAGATTTCAGAGTATACATAGGTGGAGAGTGAAGGCCTGGGAAAATGAGAGCTCATCAAAGAAAGAAGGAGCTATTTATATCTGATGAGAATCTTCAAATTTAATCTATCTCAAGAATTAGAGGAGAATGTTGTATAATGACAAAGAATCCATCTATCAGAAATACATGGCAAGATGTAGGCTTACAGCAAAAAAACCCACCCAGATATATGTAGCAACTGTCAGCAAACTTAAGGAAAACATAGAAGTATAGTAGTAGTAGGTGACATCAATATCCACTTCAACAATGGATATAACAACCAAACAAAAATCAATAAAGGAATGTTGGATTTGAACAACAGTATAGGCAAGTCAACCGAAGTCATACATAGAACACTTATTCCAACAAAAGCAGACTACACAACTTTCTCAAGCACACACAGAACCTTCTCCGTGTAGATCACGTGCTAGGTCATGAAATGTCTTCACAAATTTAAGTTGGACCTCATATCAAGTGTTTTTTCCAATCACAATGAATTACAAAACCAAGAGAAGAAAGTGTGAAATTACCAAATATATAGAAATCGAACAACTTTGAATTTCCTATGAGTTTAAAAAAGAAATCAAATCAGAAATGAGAAAATATTGAAAGAAATAAAGATTCAACTTACAAAAAACTACAGCTTCCAGCAAAGGCAACACAAAGGAAAAAAAATTGCAATAAATTTCTACATCACAAGAGAAAGATCTCAAATAAGCAACCCAAGGATGTACCTCAAGGACTGGAAAGAGGAGGAAGATGAGAAGGAAGAAGATGGAAGAGGGAAAGAAAGAGGTGGAGAGGGGGAGAAGAGGAGAGAAAAAGAGGAGAAAGAAGAAGGAATTTGAGGGAGAAGAAGGGAAGACTGGGGAAGGCAGACAAGTTAGCACAATAAAAGATATAATAAAAATAAATAAAATTAACAAAATGGAGACTAGAAAAACAATAAATACAGAATTACCAGACCTTTACATAGACCCACAATAGAGAAGACACAAATAAATAAGAAAGAAAAGACATTCTGATTGATGGCACAGAAATAAAAATGTTCTAACACTACTATGAATAAATTGGATGAACTACAAGAAATTGATATATTGCTGGCAAAGTAAATTTACCAAAACATAATCAGCTAGTGAAGATCAATTAATATGATACAGCACATTAACATAATGAAGGATAAAAATCATATTATCACCTCAATAGATGCCAAAAGAATTTGACAATATTTATTTTATGATAAAACCGTAGGAGAAGCAGGAAATTGCCTCGACATAATAATGCATGACAAGTGCGCAGCTCACAGCCAATAACGTCCTTAGTGGTGCAAATCAGAAGGTTTCCATCAAGAGAGAAAGTTATGGATGCTCACTCTCATCACTTCTGTTCAACCCGGCACTGGAAGCCTTAGCCAAAGAATTAATCAGTAAAAGAAATAAAGATCCTTCAAGTAGGAAAGGAAGAATTTCAATACACATTTGCAAAATCATGTTCCTATATGAATTAAACCCTAAAAATTCCACATATAAACAGGTCTGTTTGAACTAATAAATCAACTTATTAAAATTGTCAGACATGAAATAACCACGCGAAAGTTGGTTCTGTGTCTATGCCTTCACATCAAATTGCCTTAAAAAGTAAGTTCAAAGGCCAATACCATTTACAACAAAATGAATAACATATGCAGGAAAAAAGTGAATGGGTCAAATTTTATACACTGAAAATTACAAAACACTGATGAAATAAAGCGATCATAAATATTAAGAGATCATGCTGATAAAATGGAAGACAATATTATTAAAATGTCCCCATTACTAAGAAGAATATACAGATCTTATGTAACTCCAATCAAAATCTCGATGACATTTATTTTTATTTTTTATTTTTTGGATACCAGGAATCAGACTTAGGACCTTGCACTTACAAAGCAGGCACTAGTGCTTCTGAACTATATCCCCAGTCCTGTGATGACATTTATTACAGTGATACAAAATAAAATTTCTGAGATGCATGTGGAAACACAAAGACCCTATACATCTCAAGGTACTTGGAGAAAAAAAATAAAAGTAAAGACAATATATTTACTGATCTTTTAAAACATATTACAAGACCACAGTCACTACAGCAGTGTGATACTGATATCAAAGCAGATATGAGCATAAAGTAATGGAACAAAACAAAGAACACAGAAATGAACCTATGCATCTTCAACAACAGTGGGAAGAATACACAATCAAAAAATGATATTTTTTTCAATGAATGGTGTTGGGAAAACTGAATACAAACATGTAAAATAATGAAATTGCACCCTCATCTTAAAGCTCCACAGTAAGAGTCAGCTCAAAACTGGAGTAAAACTTCAATATAAGACCTGAAGCTTTAAAACTTTTAAAAGACGTCATGGAAGAAAAGCTTTATAATGATGCTCTTGACAATGATTTCATGGGTAGAACACCAAAAGCACAGATAACAAAAGCAAAAATAGACAAGTGGGAATATAACAAGCTAAAAAGCTTCTTCACGGCAAAGACAAAACAACAAACTAAGCAATAACACCAAGTAGGAAGTGAGGAAAGAACAATTGCAAATCATATATCTGATAAGGAGATTAATTTTTAAAATATAAAATAAAACTGGGCATTCTAATATTTAAAAATAAAGTTGGTAAAGAGTTATATCATTCACTAGAGAAAACACACAAATTGCTTTAGAAAAATGTATATCCAAAGCGCACTGTCTGCAAATGCGTACGGGAGGGAAGGCGGGGGACCAAGGGACATGCGGGAGGGATAGGAAGGGAAAGAGGATGGCAAGGGGTCGAAGAAGTGTGTGTACACGGGATCCCCACAAGAAACAGAAGCATGATGTACTGCTCGCACGTACTGGCAAACTAATTTTTTAAAATCACATGGTCACCTTAGAATGGAACACCTCATGTTCCGCTATTTTATGCTCATGTCCGTCTTCGTGTCACTACCACAGTGCTATAGTTAGGGTGGTGTTTTGTTTTTTTTCAATAGGTAAGTGTTGAGGACGTGGAGAAGTCAGAACTTCTGTACATGATTGTCAGGTATGAAAGTTGGTGCTGCTGATATGGAAACAGAACAACAATTACAAAAGCCCCCAAAAGTAGTGTGGAATGTCTCAAGCAACTGAAAGAGGAATTATTCACCAATTCTACATCGGAAAGTGCGTATTCAAAACGATTGAAATCAGGACCTCAAAGATATAATAGTACTCCAATGTCCACTATAGCATGTTTCACAATAACAGAGATGTGAAACTGCACGGATGCCCACTGGTAATCGAAGGGATAAAGAAAATGCGGTGCACACATAAAGTGGAATAGTATTCAGCCTTTGAAAAAACAGAAAATCCTGCCATGTGCAACAAAACAGACAGAAAACAAACGCCAAATGAAATAATCTGACCACAGAATGAAAACCAGCTGTGTGATTCCAATGATATGACACGAATAGTCAAACATGGAAATCAGGAAACAGGATGGTGCATACCAGGAGCCTGCGCCTGGGGAAAGCGGAGAACTGCTGTGCAATGAGTTTAGAGTTTCAGTCATATCAGATGAACAAGCTCTAGAGAGCTACTGTGCCTCTGGGCAGCAATGCTGCGTCCTAAAGTAGAAGAGGAACAATTAGGGAACCGGAAGCTGACTGAGTGAGGGCGGAGGCTGGGACCAGACAGGGTGGCAGGGAGGGTGGGAATGGCATAAAACACAATGTATACGTGCATGTGAATTCCACGGTAAAACACGTTAATTTGTCTAATTAATATGAGTTAATATTTACAACAAAGATGAAATAATTTTCCATCAGATCTTAAAAATATCCAATAACTTAAAAGAGTAAACTCGAGGCTGTTACGGGTAAATGAATGCAACTCGAGTCCACACTCATAACTGAAATCAATCAGAACTGCATATGTAAACACCATCTTGACTCAATAGTGTAAGAACCTAAAAGAGTAAATAAAATCTAAAAGGTACAAAAGATATTGTGAAAGGGAAAGAAACTGCTCAAAAGGAAAGAATAACTGGGATGAGGGAAAAGAAAAGAAAGAAAAGGAAAAATATGTATACCTAGGATGGTTAAGATAATTGTACTACTAAATTCTATCCCTTTATTGAAAGGAGTAATTGTTTGATCAATCTTACATGCCTATATTGGTTCATCTGAGTAACCAAACTGAAGATAACAACATGTAATACAGGGGCTGGGGATATAGCTCGGTGGAATAAGTGCTTGCCTGGCAAGCACAAGGTCCTGAGTTCGATCCCTAGTACCGCAAAAAAAAAAAAAAAAAAAAACATGTAATACAACAATCATTGTTAATTTCCTATCACCCTGAAATTCTGTATTGCTTTCTAGTTTTGTTGTTTTGTATATGTCTATCCATTAATATGTTTTTATTCTTTCATCTCTAAAATAAAAAAAAAATAAGAGTGAATCTTGGGTTAAGTTGTCCTATCACAATAACACTTTAAAAATTTGATATTTCAGTCACTTTCTGAAAATGCTTCTTGCATATCCACATCACATGTTTAGTATCTAAACTACAAAGGCTTGTTTGGTATGTGAGAGACCATCCTTATTTCTGCAGAACTAGATTCCTTGATAGTTCTCTGTTTATCATGTTCCTGTAGGTTTGGTTGTCTTCTATTGTTGTTTGTTTCATTTCATATTTGCTTTGCTGAGTACTAAGCTGTGTAATGCTGAGGCAACCTATGAATAGTGCCTCTCCTAAATGACAAGTCTACTCTTCATTTCACGCATTGTATGGTGTATCTCCATCCCCTCCAGTCAGGACCAATCATCCAAGCAACAGAAAGATAATTATTTGTTAATTCAGTGTGGTGGATTAACTAACAGTCAACTTGGAACACACAGGTGAATCAACATGGCGGTTCTGGGTGTGGATGGCCCACTTGGGGATTGTTGCTAGCAGCACAAAGAGAACTGGAGGGGAAAGTGGTATGATGTTGGTTCTGCTGGACAGGCTTGCAATGCTGGCTTTCCTGTAGGAATTCAGCTGTTATCACGAGAGCAGCTCTGGTCCCTGCTGTTGCTGAGGATGGCTCCAGTTCTTTCCAGGGGAGCTCTGGTCCTTACCTTGAGAATAGTTTCCTGGCTGCAGTGCAGATCCCTCAGCCTGCTGGCATAGATTCTTTGTCCCACTGGTATGGACTTTCTAGCTTCCACCACTGACCTCTGGGCCTTCCCAGTGCAGATCTTTGACACAGACTTCCTGAGACATTATCATGGGCTCTAAACCTCCAGCTAGACTTGTGCAAGACATTAACATAGGATCCTGGCCCTCAGCTGGATTCTTTGGGTCTCTAGTGTTTGGACAGACCTTTTGCACTCATTTGTATTTGACTTTTTCAGTGAATATTATAAAATAATCCTATAAATTATGTGTCCTGTAATAAATCTATTCCCTTACAAACCCTGATGACAGCAACTGGCATCAAAAGTAGACCAACATGATCAAGGAGCAGTCAGCTTCCAATTCATCCAGTAAACAGACACACATCCAGACACAAACCTTCTTCTCATTTCCCCCAAGGTAATCATAACCAAGATTTTAGCATCAAAGCAAAATCTATTTAGGTTAATTCCAAAAGTACTGCATTCTCCTTATGGAAGGCAGATCATGTACTGGCAAGAGCCCCCCCCCCCTTCAGGGTGTTATTTCTAATCTAACATCAACACTGAGTCCACTGCTGACTCCTTCAATGCAGCATAAAGCCAGTTGCTTTAGTGTAACAGCACATAGAAAAATGGGTGAACGTCAGGGCTGTGAGTTCCTTGTTTTTCTACAGAAAATAACTGCTCTGTACTATTGGTAGAAAAGCGCTGGCAAAAACTCTAGCCAACAAGGTCTCGATGGAAACGACCTGTCAATTCTTAAAGCCACTTTTACATGTGGATTTAGTAAGAATATAAGATGTATGATGCAGATGCCAACTCCGCATGATAACCATAGTCGACATGCATTGCAAGCATATTCTAATAACAAATGAAAACTAAAATTACATCAAACCACTATCATAGAAAACAAACTTACAAGATCATACACTTTTCTAGTTTAAAAATTGGCCTTGACAGTGACCTGTTTGCCCAGGTCTTGTCAGCCTTTGGATTCAAAATGAGTAATTTTTAATGATGATATTTGACACTTTCTGATTCTTAATGCTACCTGATATGTATAGTATATTATCCCCTTCCCATGATTCATTTTCCCTTTTGTGAGTCTCTGGATTTGCCTCCTGTGACTGGATGACATTCCACTGGGGTATCCCAGTTCCCGTCCTTTCATCACTGATACCTGTGAAGCGTTTTTGTGGCAGTACCCTCTTCAGCGTGTGATGCTGATACCACGTATGTGAACATTTTTGTATTTTCCGAGGTTTTCCAACAGTAGGGACACCTCGAGCTACCAAAGTCACAAAGAATGCTTCTTCTCCATTCTTACATTATCTTATCATGATCCAACCAGATGTCAGAGTCTCACAACTAGCACCAGTTGTACCATTCCATCTCACAGAGCCTCCTGTGAGGTCCCGTCATGCACTGTCTTCCTTTATTTCCAAAGCTTAGCTCCGTGGATTTTAATTCAAGTGACGGAGATACCATGCACTCCTTCTCTCCCTGCCTCCCTTCAGGAAAACCACTCAGCCAAGCCATACACTTACCAACTGGTGACAGTGAGATGGGCTCCCCACTTCACACTAGCCATGCAGATCAAATCTTGGCATTCACCTAGCAGTTCATCTTATTTTAAACCTTTCATTAATCATGATTAATTTTAAGGAAGGATGGCTCATGTCTAATGGGCGCATTTCCATTTTCTCCTCAAATCCTTTCCTTGCCTTCTGCCCTCTGCTCCCTGCCACAGCTGGCAGACATGAGCAGTAGCAATGGGCTTCTTCCACTCTTCCAGTTGGCTTTGGCCAATAGCAATCCTTCAGGTGCTTGGAAAAAGCACACAGAGTGAGGCCAGAGTGATTCTTTCTCCAACTTTTTTCCATATAGGTCACCTCAAGTAACCTGAGTCATTGCATATTTCTGGGTGGCCTTTGTTACAAGACTTTCTTCTGTGTTAGACACCCAATTTTTTCCTTGGTCTCAGTCCAGCTGCTGCTAGCCCTGGATTATTGTAGCAATTCTTGTGTTTTTCCTCACTCGTGCATACTTTACAAGTGAAATACGCTTGCATCACGCTTTGTGAATGTGCTCTCTAATTTCTTCTGTGACTCAGACACAGAATAACTGGTACTGCAATGGGCCAAGCAAAGAGAATCTTACCAGGTGTTCTAATATAAGCATGTCTTTGTATCTGGAAACTGATTGAAGGAAATGTGTCATATTGCCAAGTTGACAAGGGGTGGAATGTTATGGTTGATACATTGTGTCAACTTGGGGAGTCTAGAGGTTTGGCTGAGTAATTCAACAGGAAGCCAAGGTGCTTACTTTGTACACATCCTGAGCCTACGGAAGAGGAAGAGGAAGGCATGGACCTTGTGTGAGAGGTTCACACCCCCTGGGTGGGGGTAACCTGTTTACAATGTAAGGGAAGGAAAAAGGCTGCTTGCAGCCATTCCTCCCTTTTGCTGGTTGTTTTTTCTGTGCTCTGCTGCCCTGAATAGTTTGCCCTCTGCCATGTGCCACTCTGCCTCTGAACCAGCCAAGTATGGACTAAAACCTCCACAAACTGTAAGCTAAATAAACCTTTCCTTCCTGCATTTTGGGCGTTGGGTATTTTGTCTCAGCAATGAGAGAAATGCAACCAAGACACCATGAGACTTGAGGGCTCCATTGCTCATATATTTTCAGTCATTTTAGTGTAAGGTTAAGATTCATTCTCCTCATGCTTGTAGAAAATGGTGTTTTCTCTCCAGCTGAAGGGAAAGCGCTTTGGCTGTGCCTTTCCGATTGGAAGTCGTCAGTTTTATCCTAACTCATCTGCTTCCCTCAAATGTCCAGACTTGAGCCAAAGCACAGTTCCAGGGGAAAGGAAATTCAGCTGCTGCACTCAGGAGCATCTTAGCCACTTTCTTCAGAGCTGATACACAATACCTGACATCTAAAATTTAAAGGATGAGACACTTATTTGACTTAGTTTCAGAAGTTTCAGAGCATGGTTGTTAGACCGCAAGGCAGAAACAACACAGTGGAAGTGCTGGGCTTGCAGGAAAACTGCTCACCTTGTGCAGAAAGGAAGCAGAGAAGCTGGGCCAAAGAGGAAGACAGACATGTCCAGGCCACGCCCCTGGTAACTCATCTCTAACCAGGCCCCATCCCCAACAGCACGGCACCTATGAGTTCATCAACGAACTAACCCACTTATTAGTACGGAGATAGAGTGTCCGCGTGATCCAATCAATTTCCAAACACATGCGGCATTTGGAGGACAACCGAAAGCTAAGTCCTAACAGTACAACCAGTACATAAAGGGATCTGTAGGCACTGAGTGAAAATGGGCAGGAGTCACAAAGGGACAGGCATGGATACATGAGTAGAAACACACAGGGAGGAAGACAAACATTCTGTGAAGGAGAAACACTGTCTTCGCACACTTTTCTCACTGTCTGTAATTTTGGAAGGCTTTGAATTGATTTAATCACTTAGATTGGCTATGAACATAGCATTGGGCTCAGTCTCCATCTCAAGAGTGATTCCTTGAACATTGCATAAACTATGGTAACCCTGTAAACCCTCTTGGAATACATCATTTGCTATTATATATACAACTGAAGAAAATTTCAAACTCATAAAAGTACTTTGAGGCCCAAATTATCCCTCAAACATACTGAATACCTCTTTTTTCCCCAGAGGTTTTATGATACCATAAATATTTCTGTATTTGATCCTGCTAATGAGTCCCATAAAGGAATTTTTAGGCCACATCCTTGTTCAGCATTCACCTTTTGGCAAAGGTAATTAGGATGTTTTACGTGGCTGTGCTAAAATGCATCATGTTTGGATAGCTATTTTAAAATTTTAAAATAGTTTATTATATCATAAAAGACAACATGATTCCATGTTCATTGATCTCTTTTTCTTTGTCTTCTTTGTTTTTCAGTATCAAAATAGCATTACACTGACTACTAATGACAGAGTTTTTTGCTAGCTTACATCATGTATGAGGAATGTATTAAAGTGCAACTCAAAGCTCTTTTTCAGATGGTGACATTAAAAACACTAGTTAAATACACTGTATTGCATGCATAGATCAAAGCTACCTACTGAAATAGAAAAAAGAAACCTGAAATAAATCTCACCAGCCACCTAAGGTTTTGAAAAGTTAATTATAACTGTACACCATCCCACAATTCATTATTAATTTTAGAAAAATGCTCCTGTCGAACAATACACAAAAGCCTAATTCAGATGTGCCATTAACATTCCTTTCCACTGGAATGCATTACAGAGCATGTCTCCGGGACAAGGAGTCCTGGTACCATAAGTGGCAAGATAATTCATAGATATAAATAATTTATGTTTTGATCTCTGTCTAATGAAAAAGGAATGAGAACTATTTTCCTTCTGGTACTCATCCTCTTTGAAATGTTTTGCAGATCTTTGAGTCCTAGAGGCAGAGGGATTCCCTGTCTTTGGATTAATGAAAGAATGTGGCTTTGGAGTGAGTCAAATATTGAGGCTGAGCGTGTCTACAACTCCAGAAACTTTCTCTGGGAGATAGGACAGAGATGAGTGCTCCATTTGCTTTGATTTTGATTTTCACCTTTTTATCTCCCGTGAGAATGGTGGGACATGAGCTTCTTCACGTGACACGCAGAGATCTGGAGGCACTTGACAGCTCCTGGGACCCGTGATGAAGTGGGCTCTGGAGACTGACAGGAGAGAAACGTGGCTTTGGGACGTGGAGTGTGGATTCTGTGCTCATATGTGGCAGTCAGGAGAAAGCTTTTCACATCAGAATGATCACGTGGTTCAGAAAATGAACATCTTGGCCACAAATCAGTGCACTGTAGAATGTCATTATCCCTCTCACTGGCGAGGCATGGCTCAGTTCTCTGGTTTGTTTGGTGATCCTAGAAAAAGAAAACATCCCTTAAAATGTGGCAAAATTGGATTTATTACCACCTGGGATAGTACAGGCATTAAGTCGTATTTAATTTAATTCAGTGACGTAAGGGCCCTGTAACCTTCCGTGAGACTGGGTGGAAACCATATCCTCTGCTCATTGCTATGCCTGTGGTCACTTTTATAATCTAACTGACACTCATCATTGAAACTCCTTCTTAGTTGGCATCCTTCTGAGTATTAAAATGGTTTCTTTCTTTTAATCTGAAATAGCAGAGAGAAAAGAAAACACAATTACTTAGCTAAAAATGCTTCCTTAAAGACTTTAAAGATCTTTTTCATGCAGAGTGAAATGAGATGAAAATACCAGTTATTGCCTTAGGAAGGAAGTAATCATGGTCTCAGCTACGGGTCACCTTTGAAACAGTCGGTTTCTAAGCAACTTTTAGAGTTAATGAGAAAAAGTAGCCATCATTACCAAAATGTGCAGCCCTTTCAACTAATAATTTTTGCAAATGCGGATATACAGAAGCAGGTGACTCTCTTTTCTGTTATGAAAATGGAATAAGGCTAAGGTTAACCAGAATAAGGTTTATTCAGCTTAGGTTCTTCCATGCAGCAATTAAAAATTTGGGGGCCGTGGAAGCTTTTCGTCTCACCTCATGGGATGGTGACCACGGCATTCTCTCCATGGTATTTTCCCATTGATTCTTTGGGCATAAAATTTTAGAGCAACTATTCAAATCCAATAATATTTCAAATTATGTTAAAAAAACTTTAAGAAGTAGTTGGGTGTGGTGGCTATGCCCATAATCCTAGCACTTGGAAGCCTAAGGCAGGAGGATTGCTGTGAACTCAAGGTCAGTCTGGGCTACACAGTGAGTTCAAGGTCAATCTGAACTACATAATGAGATACTGCCTCCAAAAAAAAAAAAATCAAAGAAATACACACAGCAAATTTTGTTCATTAAACTATATGTGACCCACTGTTCATTATAATGGTGAGGAAAATGATGGATGAGATTATCTCCAAACTTTTGATCCTCATATTAGAAATAAGATTTCATTATTCAGATAAAGTTTCGTGTTCCAATTTTGTGAGCATAACTGTATCACATGTAGGAATAATGCTAATTAACTCCATTTATCCTCATCATGTACAAAACAGAATTAAGGCGCATGCCAAATTTTCCAAAATAGCTATCTGTAGAGTTTTTCTTATGCTCCAGACACTTGATATTGAAATACATCATCTCATTTTTTCTTCATAGCAACCTTATTATGCATAAGATTGTTGTACAGAATAATAGACTGACCCTTGGAATTTTAAACAACCCATAACTACTAGGTGATAGACAAGAATGCAAATGTAAGTTGCGTCTAACTCCTAAAACCATATGTGACCCACTATTCATCACGCATTTTGAGTACAAACACATCATGACATCACAGAAGAGCAGAGAGGACGTGGTTCCCAACCCCTGAAGCGTGTGTACCGTGTTTCCAGGGCTCACACCTGCTTCTACTGTAGTTTTATCATTAATTTGCTCCTTACACAAAGAATTCCTCCTGGCAAGGCGATGGGCAGACAGATTCAGTGGTAAACAAGTCAGACGAGGTCCTTGTTTGTATGAAACTCCCGTTTCGTATTTTCTCATATTAAAGAGAGGCCAGTAACATCAAGTCCATGTCAGCGAGAGGGACCAACAATATCAAGTCAGTACCCAAGCTAAAAAAATAAGTACAGACTCTGATGAATAACAAGAAGTAGGTAAAAGTACTATGATGAAGAAGAGAGAGAAACTGCCTTTTAAAAGAATAATGATCAGAAAAGTTGCCTTAAGCTGTATCTGAAGGAGCAGGAGAAAGAACCACGTCTAATACAGTTCCTTCCACACTCAGTGCTCGTATCATTCAAAAGAATGAGAGATTCACTCCAAGCAAACTGATAACTGTTCCCAGACACCCCAGTGGTGATCCTCACAATAAAATAACATGCGCTTCCACTCTCGCTCTACAGCTGAAGAATCCCTGTCAAACTCCTTAATGAAAATAGGGAAGAAAATGTCTGGGCGTGCTTCCTTGTGACTTGCTTGAAGGCAGAGATGATGACAAGGGTGCAGCTTGGTTTACGTATAGGGTTGCTTCCTTCAGTAGGGATGGGAGATCGAGTGATTGAAAATGCTATTTTATTTGTTATTCTGGTCATTGTTCTACACTGAGGTTAAAAACTTAAGACATGTAAGGATCATTTTGGCGCACGTTATAGAGAATTTTGAGGCTGTGTCTGAGTCTGGAAGAAAACACAGCAGCCTGTGCCCAGTGGAAGTGATCTTTCATCCATGGAAGTAGAAAGGGAGGGTGGTGACAAAATGCTGCTCTTGTCCTATTCCTCTTCTAAGACATAAAAGTTGCTGGGAAGGAGAGTGGGAACCAGAGATTATTAGCCAGGTATCTTAAATTAGATCTCCCTAGAAGCAGAATCTGACCTATCATATCAGAGATATTCACCAGGAAAAACCAGGAAAGGAAAGAACCTTGTAAGGAAGAAGGGGGAACCAAAGACTGCTGTGCCTTCAAAGAAAGTCCCAGATGCCAAGGTGATCTCTGTGGGATCCCACCTCAAAATGAAGGGTCAACACTTCTGTTGGACCCCAGAACCAGGCACTGGCCTCTGGCTGCCTTGGGTTAGGAGTTTGGTTCCCCAGTATTTTCCAAGAGTCAGATGCTGAAGAAGAGCTCAAAAGAAACATGCAACAGCAGAACGGTGGGCCCAAAAAAGATCTAAGGCAAGATCAAAGCTCTAAGATGCTCACTAATAAAAAATTACTGCCAGCTCTGAATGAAGAGGGATTGGGAAAATTAGAATGGTTCTGTAGCTAGCCCGGGAGTTTACAGGACATGAACTCATGGGCTGGAAGAGATGCCATTTCTATGGCCCTGGGAGCAATGACTGATGATACAGGAAACAGCGCTGATGGTAGGAAGGGAACTATCACCTACAAGGCTAGTCATGCTGGAGATCATGGAAATGATGCAAGCTGGGTCTGAATTGCCACTTACTATACTGTGCTACCAATGCAAGTGACCAGGAGATCCCTCCACGGCAAGGAGGAAAAGAGGCTTTTGGACTAAGATGCCAATGCTGCTGCCTCCCTGGCAGTGCCCAAAGCTCAGTTATCCTTATCAGGAGCAGGGAACATCCCAAGGTTGAAATAAGGAAAGGAGAGGTTTGGAATCTATATCAATGGTACAGCACTCGTCTAGCAGGTGAGAGGTCCTGGGTTCAATCCCCAGCACTGCATCAAAACAAAGTTAGGAGACTGTAAAGATGCCCAGTAAAGCAAACTCAACTAGAGGTGAAGCTGTGAAAGGGCATTGAGCCTGAAGAGGTTACTTTGCGACCTCACTGTCTGACTACGCACATAACTGCGATACAGACAATGTATATGAGGGAGATGTCAGCATGCTTTTCACAAAGGGCATAAACGGAGTCTACCTTTGACCCAATTCTCAATGGTCTCAATGTAGGGAACTTTGGAAGTGCCTGGGCTCTTCCCAAGTCATAGATATTAAAGAATATACAAATTCAGAAAAACAAATATGAGTATTCTGATTAAGGAAATGGTTGACACGAGTTTTGATTCCACTTAATCTTCTAAGAAAAATTCTGTCTAGTCAGTATATCTATCAAACCAACAGCTATGGGAGTTTGACAATAGATTATTAACACATAATGTGAATGCTCTGATTATTCCACGTACCTGATTAAGAGCCATACAGGAAGTATAACAGGAAAAATGTGTCTTGCATAATCCTATGAACCTCACTAAGAACTTCTGTTCTTTTCCCATTGATAGAGTCTAGCTAGAAACAATTAACATCCTCTGGAAATAAATTATACATTTCCACAGGGATATGTTAGTGTATTAGCATGTTATGATAGTGTACTGAAGTGGAATTTTTAAAGTTTCACAAATCAAGTTAGACTGCTAAACTCTGGACAGTGTGATAACTCCTCAGAGTAGGACTTCCTGGAGTAACTAAGGGTGGTGTTTATTGCTGTCATTAATAGCGCATGGCTGATCAATTCAGGTACAGCCTCTTCAAAGAATTTCTGGGAAAGTTTTAGAATCATGAGTAATAAGTCATTTCTCACAGACCATTGCAATAAGCAAGAATCTCAGTGACTGCCAGGGCCATCTTGGGTGTTTAGCAATATCATCTTCCTTATGTAGTGACCGGGTGGGATTCTAATTACAAAGTCAATAGGAAAGAATTATAAATTGGCATTGGGATTCAAGTTGAAATCAATACTAAGGAGTTACAGGGATGGTGTCACTCACCAAAAATCACAGGTCCTCAGGACCTAAGTGCTCAAATTATATTGGAAATGTCTGCAGCCAGAATGTGCATTCACTGGATTTTTCAGCAAATTGGGGTGGGAATATTTATCACTGACTTTGAGGTGTTGTGTCTGCTGACTGTGGTCTGCACAAGAGAAAATTGTAGGCAAGTTGTTACTGGATTTATCAAAATTCACCCACCATAGAGGAGAGCAGGAAAAACCTCAGCCCAGAAATATGGTGCCTTGCATAATGGAACAGAAACACACTAGTCTGGCATGAGGGACATGAAGCACCCTTGTGAATGCGTCGTCTATGAGGGGAGGTGGGAAGGTCTACTCCCGATGCAGAAACAGGAGTGGCCACCTCCCTGCTCAGCCTTCATGATTTCTGAAAGACACTTTGCTTCCATTGCTGCACAAACAGCATCTTTTTTTCCCCACCTGGGGATTCCTGGTAACTGCAGAGAGTTTCCAAACTTTGAACCACATGGTTGTTTGGAAACCAGTACACCCCACCCAGCAGGTGGCTAAACTTTGATGGAAGATGGAAAGGGGGAGTTCACACAAGAGACAGAGCTGCGAGATGTTTAATTACAAGTGGAAATGGAATTAGGCTCGAACCCTTAAAAAGCATGAGCATTTATAGACACGGACTGTAGCCAAAGCCTCGCTACATAGTCAGGCACACAAATGGGCTGAGGGAAGGACCATAAAATTTCCTGCATCTAGAGCATTTAGATATGACACTCTCTACGGAGCTTAGAAAGAATTAAATTCATTCATGCCAATGCCCAGCAGTAAATTACTATTGCCAGCTTAATTCATAAGGGCATGGGAGAATTAGAGTAGATGTGTAGCTGGCCCGTGAGTTCATAGGATGTGTGCTCGTGGGCCAGAAGAGATCACAGTTCTCTGGCACTTGGTGAAAAGACTGATGGGCTGAGAAGCTGGGTTGATGCCCTTGCAAAGGTGACTGGTGCTGCTAAGCTGGCTGTGCTAGACTTTCCAGTGGCCCCTCCGATCTATGAAGGAGCTCAAAGGAATCGGCACAGATGCTGCTGTAAGGTTTCTTATCCATCATCAAAGACAACCTTAGAGAAAATTATTAAATTTTGATCAGAACATTTTCTAGTTTCAAGCCATTTGTTTCATTTCTTCTGAGAAAAAAGTGCTTTCTGTTACCAACAAGCACACATGGAGAAAAAGTAGTATCTGGACCTGAAGTATTGCGAAAGTCTAATTGGACTTAGGTGACTGAAGGAGTAATCATTCAAAACCAGTAACAAGAACATTAATGACAGTTGGCTGAGATGTTTCGCTGATTTCATTCTTATTTCAGCTATAAGACCAAGAAAGGCAGGGACTCCAGTGGGGACACCTTGTTATGGTTGATATGGTTGATACATTGTGTCAACTTGGGGAGTCTAGAGGTTTGGCTGAATGATTCAGCAGGAAGCCAGGGTGCTTACTTTGTACACATCCTGAGCCTGTGGAAGAGGAGGGCATGGACCTTGTGTGAGAGCTACACACCCCCTGGGTGGGCGTAAGCTGTTTACAAAGTAAGGGAGAAAAAGAGGCTGCTTGCAGCCATTCCTCCCTTTTTGCTGGTTGTTTTTGCTGTGCTCTACTGCCGTGAACAGTTTGGCCTCTTCCATGTGCCGCTCTGCCTCTGAGCCAGCCAAGTATGGACTGAGACTTCTGTGAACTGTAACCTAAATAAACCTTCCCTTCCTTCATTTTGGGCCTTGAGTATTTTGCCTCAGCAATGAGAGAAAAGTAACCAAGACACACCTGTAGCCCCAAGGGCAAGTAGTGTGTGAGGTAACAATGGTGCAAATTCACAGGTTTATGACTCTCATTACTAATAATTATTCAAATTTTTAGCCAGGCATTGTGGTTCATACCTGTGGACCCAGCACTCTGGGAAGCAGAGGCAGGAGAGTAGTAGTTTCATGCCCAGTCTGGGAAACAGAAAGATCCTGTCTCGAGTTTTAAAAAGGCTGAAAAGGAGGTGTTCAATCTCCAGTACTGCAAAAATATAAATAAATAAGTAAATAAATAAATAAATAAATAAATACAGGCATGCACGTAATTTTTTATTGTATCCAGTGGCCCCACATCTGGAATTACACTTACCCTGACCAGAAAATGCTTTTTGTAATGCAAATGATACAAAGCCAGGCTGTTGAATCTGGTATTGTGTCTGAAAAGACTCACGAGTGTGACAGCTTCACTTCAGGCAGCCAAGTTAGGGATATCCATGAGTGTGTCTCCATTGCCAGATGACAGGGATGACCCCGTGATTCCTTTACCTCCCATATCCCATGGGCGTCTGCCTAGGGCCAAGAAGATTTAGCAAACTCCATCACTAGCCCCATGATTGGAAAGGACATTTGTTATATAAAGTGACTGGCAGGGACAATAAATGGAAAAGAAAGGAAAATAAGAGCAAATAGTCTCACTAAAGCGATCATAATCCAAACAAGGCGGGAAATCATACAGTTTCCCAAGGTATTTCCACAAGAGGGCCTGAGAACATTTATTTCTAGCCCTGGATGACTTCAGCGGGGTAGGGAGCCCTGGGCTGATTTTTTGCTGAGGAAATGGAGCGGGACCTCGTGGATGAGAGTTCTTCGCTATGGATTTCCTTTTGGGAAGAGGGAACACCAAGTGCCGTCACATCTCATGTCACTTGTGAAATTCATCTGTTGTTCAGTTGATTATACTTATTTTTTCCCTGTTCTGCTTTGCTTTCTCTGCTGAACATTTTCTTTATTAATACATGTTTGGGGTTCATAATGTTTACATTACTTGTAGGGAATTGGTACCTATGATGCATCTTAGTTTCTGTCTTCTTCCTCTTTACTTTCCCTCCTGTACGGGCCTCTTCATCATCCCATTGTGTATTTTGCACATGCTGCAGTCCATGCTTGCATCACATTCACGGCACAAGCATTTACCTATCCCCACTCCTTCTCGCATCCCCTTTCCTTCTCCTCTCCCTTCCTCATCTCTTGACCCCCTTCTCCTTTGAGAAAGACCTATTTTGTCTTTCGCGTGGAGAAGTCTTCAGTTAATGTCTGCTTTTCAGGGGCGTCCTCTGGGCATGACTCTCAGCCTTTGTCTGTGCCCTGACCCCTCCATGTACTTGAGATGAGAGGTTACAGAGTGCGGACCCGGTATCCTACTTTTCAAGAAGGAGCCTCAGTATGGGTAAACACTCCAGGACAAATCAGAGAGTAACATTCCATGAAAATCAATTAATAGCAATAGCTATGTCAACTTGGCTATAGTAATAAAAACATCACCAATTATAGTGTCAAAACCAAAACAAATATTGACAAATCATAAGCACCACTATGATGCCACAGTCACACATATAAAAGAGATCTATAATTATAGTGTGAATACTAAGACAAAACAAATACTGACCTGCAGTAAATACCTACTAAATGCAACAAATTTGTCTCCTCTGACAATAAAACAATATTCAACAGCAACAGTGTAAAATTAACTAGCTGTCTAGGTATTCACAATGCTTAATATTTACATGAGCAAAGGCAGAGGTAGTAGAGAGTTGAAGAATAAAAAATTAAAATTTGAAAAATTAATCAACGGCATATGAGAGGCAGGAGATAAAAGAGAGATAGGTAGTTCTATTGAGGAACAAAAAACATTTAATGGTGATAGAGAATAGTCGTAGGAAAGATGAACAAGATAGAAAGCAGGTAAATAGCAATAACTGTAAAAAAAAAAAAAAGAAAATAAGGAAGAGGAAAAGTTTTGAGAGTGTAAAGGAGAAAAGGAGGAAAAAGACAGTATGAGAAAGTAAAAGGAAAAAAGTCCTCAAGTCCCTAAAAGTCGATGATGTTAAGACAAAAATAATACAAAATAGAAAAATGAAAAACGATTGAATTAAGGCAAAACTTGCTGTGTTGTTGGACAAGTGGTGTCTTTCTAACAGCTGCAGTCTTGGGGTGCAGCTACTCACAACTTTCTATGCTGAGCTCTAGGTCCAGCAGGTTTCCAAGGTGCACTCTCTGTATCCAAGACCCAGAGGCCCATTTCCCACAGACTGGGCCTCCTTTTCAGGCCCAGGTGTGCCTTGCTCGCACTGCTAGGTGGGGAGCTAACGGCCATCTGCTCTCTGCTGATGTGGACCATGGGGGCGGGGGCTGCTGGACTTAATGCCTGTGGTTGTGCCTCCTGGTTTCCCCCTTCCTTCCCCAAGTAGAGTTTTCATCCAGGGCCAAGTGAGTCTTTTCCTCTGTTGCCCTGTGCCACAGAGAGCTACAGTGTGAAGCCAACTTGAAGTTGGAGTGTGTTCCTGCCCTAGCATCAGGGGTGCCCTGCTGGGGTATGGACCTGCAGGCACACATGAGCATGAGGCACCACTCATCTGGTGTAGGTCTGCCTGGCTAAGAGTCTATTATGTTTAGGTGAAGAGTAACTAATTGCTCTGAAGAAACCCCCTGCCTGGCACCAATGAAAGAGAACTGACATCCTCACCCAGATAAGATTTTTAGGTTTTATATTATTATGGAAGGTGATGTATTTAAATTTTTTATTCTGAGAGTGCTAGAGAGCTGAGCTGATGGAATACATCGTGGAAACCTGAGGGAAGTAGGGCAGATTTATAGTGAGATGTTAAATGACTACTGTTTTTTGATGTTGCTTTTCAATGGTTGAGTACTGTGACTTTTTTTCAAGAAAGAAAGCTACTGTGGCTTTCACGATGCCATTAGTTAGGATGGAAGAACTACAGGGACGTTACAGTATCACCCATAGCATTCAGAGAGGAACAATTTCACACTCTGTTCCCTTGACATCAGGTTCGTTAGCGTAGGGTGCAGCTATGTCCACAAACCATACAGAAATCTCAGCTTGCCCTACGAAGGCCTCTAGCCCACAGTCTAGATTTTTGAACATATGCACACTGTACAGTGTTAGGAATAAATGGAGAATGATACTGAAATTTTACTGATATGTGTGTGTGATATATCAAGTACCTCTGTTATCTCCTACCACTCTACTATAGCAAACGATTGTAGGTTTAAAAGCAGAATCAAATAAAATCCTCATATTGCTAATAATGACTCTAGGATGAGAAAATATTTTGAGAGGCAAATTTGAACATCTAAATGATTTCAAACCAGTTCCATAATAAATTTTACCACACATGAAATAAATTTGCTTTTAAATTATTAAAAATGCCCCTATAGACACATAGTTTTTTGAGATTTCAAATAACTATAGATTCTGAAGTCAAGAGATTTTGCTAAAAATTCAAGGACTATAATAAAATATGTCTCACATGCTTTACAGAAAGAATTCCTGCTGTATATTTCATCACTCAAATCCTAGTCTCCAACTGACTTGACATCTTTATCACTGAATGTATAATAATCTATAAAATAGAACATGAAAATCTGGAAAAGTTTCTGGTAAGTCCGCATTCAGGGAATCTTGACTGCAGTGACCAGTGTGCTCACAAGGAAAATGTTAGCACCAGACACACAGGAGCTTCTCACTTTTCATGGTAAATGTGTAGAACAGAGGGAAAGGAAATCAAGTGTTTTGTAAACTTCCTAGAAGGAAACTATGGGGCAAACACATTCATAACATGAGTCTTGGCTTTGGAATTTGGGGGGAGGATATTCTTGGCCTGCCCAGGAATAATCCTCTTAAACCAGCCTGAAGCATGTGGAATTCATGTCTCCCTGGAAAATAAAATGTAAGGTACAGAATTACATTATAAAAGGAAAGGGTTCAGTGACCCAAATTCCTCTGGTATCACTTAAAAGAGAATACACTTCAGGGATTTGATTTGTGAAAGTTGGTCCAGGGTGCACCATACGCATCAAGAAAGGAATGCTGTGGGCAGTGCAGATCCTCCGCATCTTTGTGTTTCGTGATCACATGTACCATTTAAGTCCTTACTAAGTATTGAGATGAGGTAATTCAATACATGAAGAGATTAAGAGGCTAATGCAAGGTTCAGAAAAGAGGGGAGATGAAATGATAGTGAGGATTTAATTTTAAAAATAGCTAAAAATGTCCCCCAAATTAAGAAACACAAACCCCTTCATATTAAAAAGTCCAATAAATATTGAGAACGATGTAGTCAAGATTAAGACTAGCAAGGAAAAAGAATATCTTAAGAATTATTGTGACAGAAAACAGATGGCCTATTAAGAAGAGTTCTAAGTAGGGATCAGATATATCACCAGAAACATTAAGCAGCAATTTAAAATACTAGTCTCCTCAAAATATCACTTAAAAATAAGTGAGAATTGTACACATTTTCAGAAGTTTATGGCTTCATAGTGTTTGCTTAAGTAAATAGTATATATCTGTAAAAAAAAAAGTTTCTAAGTCATAACAATTAGGCCAGAGAAATAAAAGGCATCTGAAGTAGAAAGAAGTTTTCTTTGCAGATGACATGATCTTATAGAGAACCCCTTTAAAGCCTCTACAAAATCACTACTGAAACCAATAAATGAATCCCTTAATGTTCCTGAATAAATATTTAATCTACAAAAATCTATAATATTTTTAAACATTAACACTGAGTTGTCCAATAGGGAGATTTAAAAAAATATATCATTCACAATATTGAACAAAAAATTGTTTAAAAGATCTTAGAAATAAATTTAATCAAGTGAGCAAAATGTCTATGAACTTAAAATTATACAGTATTCATGGAATTTAAGTAGATACAAGTAATGGAAAGATAACTCCTGTTCATGGATTGAAAGAATTAATATTGTTGAAATAACCAGACTGTAGGAAGCTACTTATAGAATTGATGCAATTTTTATCAAATTACCAGTGACTATATTTTACAGAAATGGAAAAAAATCCTTAGTGAACCAATAAAACATCCTGAATAACCAATGTAATTTTAAGCAGGAAGAAACCATAATACCAACTTGCAAAATATAATGAAAAGCTACAATAATCAAAACATCATGGTAATGGAATAAGACAAATACATAAATCAATGGAACAAAAATTACAGCTTAAAGTAAGCTCTTGACATTTTAAAAATTGATTTTTCATAGCAATGTCAGTGACAAAGGATAAAACAGTCTCTTTTATCAATTATATTGGGAAAATTATATATCAACATGAAGAAGAATGAAATCAGACACATATGTTACATTATATCCAAACATTAACTGACAAAGGGTTAAGGATGTAAGCCTAAGAATTGAAACTGTGAACTGCTAGAAGACCTCAAATATCATCTGCTGTGGTGGTAATTTTTTGGATGTCATTGGAAAAGTAGACAGTGGAAACAGGCCAGTGGGATTTCATGGAATGTAAAAACTTGTGCAAAGCAAAGGAAAGCATGAAAAGAGTGAAAAACAAAACCAACAGCAAAGGGAGGTGGGAAAAGTACCTGCCCATAGTACCCAGAAGAAACTCAATAACAAAGAAACAGGTAATACATTCAGAAGCATGTAGAGGGCTTGGATACATATGTTTCAAAAGCAGACATAAAGGGACTAACAGGCACTGTTCATGAAAAAACATTCAATGCTGTGACTTGTATCCACTACCTTCCTGTCAGAGAACAAAACACCTGGCACCAGGCACTTAAAGGGGAAAGGTTTAATTTGATTCAGAAGGCTCAACCTGTGGCTCACTGGCTCCAAAGAAGAAAGGGCATGGCGGGAAGACCCAGCAGAGGAGAGCTGCCAGCCTCGCCACAGCCAGCAATGGAAAGAGAGGAAACTAGGAGGAATCCAGGACAGGAACACATCCTTCCAGTTCAATACTACACTGGGCCAGGTCTTGGGACAAGCCCCGTCTCCTAGAAGCACATTCAGTGATGAAATCATGAGAGCACCTATCCACTGATAAGCATGCACGCTCCTGAGCCAATCACCTTCCAAAGCCCCACCTCTGACCCTAGCCTGGGGGAGGGGCAATTTATACCTTAACCACAACACTGATCATTAGGAGAGGGCAAGCTCACGATACAAAATTCCAGTTAGATAGGAGGATAAGTTCAAGAGATCTCTCATACTATACGATGACTCCACATGAATAATGATGTATTATGTTTTAAAAGTTGCTGAGGGGTTTGAAGGGTTATTGCCACCAAAATCAGTCTGTGTAGTAAAGCACATGTTAGCTTTAACTGATGTGGCATTTATGTATGCCACAATTTATATATGGTTTTTAAAATAAGACATAAACTATTTTTATTCAATTAAAATCATAACAGGATATTAAAATCTTCAAAATATTATATTACAATAAGAGAAGAGGTAAGTAGGATGTGGAGCAATGAAATCAGCCAAGGACTTTGACAAATTTAAATAAGTACTGGATTCAGTAATAAAATTGCATGTCAGTAATACTATTCCAGAATCAAAGTTCTAGGCAAATGTACTATCCACGTAAGTGAAATGCTGCATAAAGAAGATACTTGTTAATAATTGTTAAGGCTTGTGTCTAGATGTTCCCCCAAAGCCTCATGCAGTCATAGCCAGGGCTCATTCAGAGGTGGCTGGATCAGAGTACATGACACTGGGGTGGTTCATGGTGCATTGCAAGGATTATGGATGTACAGTTATCTAAGCTAGTCCACTAGCTGGTTTTGTACCTGCCTGAATCTGTGAGTCTAGATAGAATGTAGAAGAGGCAGCAAAAAATCTGCTATTGCCATTTACTACTTGCCGTAGACTATTTCTCCTCTGCCATATGCCACCCTGCCTCGGAGCCAGCTGGTTATGAACTGAAACCTCTACAAACTGTGAGCCAAATAAATATTTACTCCTTTTAACTTTGTGTGCTGACTCAGCAACAAGAAAAGAAACTAAGCAAATAATTTTTAAAAGTTTATTTTAAAAATAAAAGAAGGAAAACATTAACAAACAGACATCCATTTACAAAGTAGTATAAGAACAATGCAAACAAAACAGAGTTACAGACAAAGTAGTAGGAAATTAACAATGGTTGTTGTATCACGTATTGATACCTTCAAAGTGGTTTCTCAGGAAAACAGAGACATGCAATAGTGATCAAACAGGTAATCATTAACTGTTCCTTTCAGTAAGCAATAGAAGACAGTAGTAATACTGCTAGCTACCCTGTATATGCACACATATATAATTTCCCCTTCTTTTTATAAAAGCTGATAATTTCATTTTTAATTTACAGAAAATAAAGTTTGCAAAGCACAGTCTTGGTATGTTCTTACCCAGCTTGCTCTTATGTTAACCCTTACATAGCCAAGGTATAGCCATCAGAACAGAGACAGCAACATAAGACAGTGTTATTAGCTGCACTACAAAGTTGTTCTACTCTTTCCAGCCTCGTCATGGTGTCCTTTTTTATGTTCTAGGAGCCCATTTAAGATACCACATTGCATTTGTCATGTCTTCTGTGTTTCTTTCAGTGACAGTTTCCATGATTTTCATCTTGGCACTTTGGACAATTACTATCAAAACTATTATAGAATGTGCCTTAATTTGATGATGGCTTTTTTTTACTATGATTAAGCAAGGTTTCAAGGTAAACTTAAAATAACACACACACCTAGTTCACAGGGGGCGTGCCTGATGCAAAGAGCACCAGGAAGATGAAAACATCAGCACACGGTTGTGTGACAGCATCGCACTAACATCTGGGGAAATGAAGTGCAGAACTAAAGGGGGAACAAGAAATGATGGGAAACAGCCCAGTTCATGCAAATCAGTGTCATGATCACTAGAAAAGTCGCCTTTAAACTCATACACATGCAATTATATGTCACTTTTAAGTTGATTTACATAAAGCCTCAAAGTACCTAGCGGACCTGTGAAAATGAAATAATATTAAAAATATTTCCCCTATTCACCAGTCACACACATTAAAATAAGAAATCACTGACAAACGATAGCAAATGTCTCTTCAATTTAGGTGGTAAACTCCACACTTATAAGTAAGTTTAGGCTATAAGATAAATAAACTCACAAAACTTTGTCACTAAACTTCAATAAAAATATGTGTAAATATTTGTGGCATGTCAGAGGACTGAAAGTGGAATTTGTAGCATTAAGTGTATTACTGGACAATAAAGAAGGACTAAAAAGACTAAGAATTTGAGTTGAAATATTAATGAAAAACAACAAAATGAACCCAAAGATAAGAGAAAAGAAAACCCACGGAGAAAAGAGAAATAAGGGAATAAGAGACACATATAATATCAAAGTTGATAGATTAAAAATAAGCTTATTCTTTGGCAAGACCGATAGAATATATAATCCCCTCAAGTGTAACTGAGAGAAAACCCGAGCAGACATCTTTAAAATAAGAGCAACTAATATATATATAAAAGCAACTAATATATATACATTTATATATATATTTGATAGGATTATATTCCACAAATAATGTTAGGTAACTAAATCAAGGACCCAAATGAAATGGTTAATCTTGTAGAATAATATAAATTTTCAAAGAAGGCAAATGCTGAACTGAACTGACTTTAAAAAAAATCTCAAAATCATAAATGTCTGCCAATCTACCTTAAGTGGCACAAGAGCAAATTTACTTCATGAGAAGTCCAGAAAATTCAAAGAATAATAAATTTCAGGTTTATTGGACTCTTTCAGGATTTACTAAAACAGAGGAAGTTACCCAAACCATTTCTTTGAGACTAGTGTAATCTTGATACATAAATAGAATATTAATGACTTAAAAGTAATGTGACTGGCCAATCTCACTTATAAATCATATAAAGCAGATTTATATAACTCTCAAATAACTATACTAAAGTAATACAAGTATGTTAAAAATAATGCCTCACAAATGCAGTTTATCCCAGAAATGCAGGCATTACTTCAACTTACTCAGGAACTACATAATAGGTTACAAGAGAAAAATAATGTGACTACCTCAGCACCTGCAAAGTATGACAACGTGTTGAGCAATTTACTATGGCAAAGTGTCCAGCTGTTGTGTTCCATGTATAAGACTCACAGCATACAGGCTGCACAATTAACTACTCCAACAGTCCTGGTCAGAGTATGACTGCATGGGGTGTAATTACTCTGCACAAATTTCTGCATTATTGATTAAATTTTTAAAACAGTATGCATCTCATAACAGGCTTCCACTTCTTATCTACTACATTGAATAACATTAACATTAATACCAAAAGATATTCACCAGGGTATTTGTTGAAAATATGTTTGAAATAGTGAAACCTTTTTGAAACAACATGTGGATTTTAAGTGAATAGAATGTGTAAGTGCGTGTATCCTTTGCTATTGCTGCACACAGCACCAGACACCCACAGCTTAAAGAAAGACGAGTTTAACCTGGCTTGCAGTTTCAGAGGTTTTGGTCACTTTCTGGTGGCTCCAAGGCAATAATGTCATGGTGAAAAGCTGCAGCAGAGCAAAGCTCCTTAGTTCACAATAACCAGAAAGTAAACCAGGAAGTAGTACCAGGGAGGAGGGGCTAAAGGATCAGCTAGAGATGCCCAAGCTCTCCATGATCCACCCAGACATATCTGGAAGTCTGCTCCACCAGTCCCCAGGAGGATCCTGAGCCAGTCAAGTTGGAATCATTCCCTACCTGTCACTTCCCCTGTATTGCCAGCATCATCTTCAAGCACACTTGCTTGAGTCACACTGACTCTCAGCTTAAGAAAATAGCACATTCATAATTTCACCTCTCTAAGTAAAACTATCCTGCAAACAAGCAGAAATGAAACAGTCCTTTTGTGTTGGTTTGGGGCCTATTGCAAGGGGAATAATATAATATACAGGACACATATTTTATATGATTATTTATAATGGTCCACAAAAGAATCATATAAAGAGAGTGCAGGAAACCTATCCACACACTAAGACCAAAGAATCTAACTGAGGGCCTGGATACCACAGAAATGTCCTGCATGAGTGAGTCCAGCTGAAGACCTGGAGTTCATAACAATATCTCATGAAGCCCTGTTATACAGATCTATGCTGGAAAGGCCCAAAAGTCAGTGGTGGAATCTAGTGAGTGCGTGCCAGCAGAATGAAGGATCTGTGCCAGCAGGCTGAGGGATTGGCACTGAGCCAGGAAGTGACACAAAAAGTAAGAACTAGAGCTCCCCTGAAAGTTACCACAACAGTGAGGTCCTGAGCTCCTCCAGTGATCAAGAAGGCCAAGTTCCTATCAGGGAAGCCAATGCAACAAACGTCTCCGGGAGACTGAGCTGTGCACCATTTTCCCCACTAGAGCCAGGAAACAATGCGCAGAGTGAGGACCAGAGCTCCCTCAAAGTGAACCAAAGCCATTCTCAGTGCCAACAGGGTCCGGGCTCATCTGAGGATGAAAACAGCCGAGTTGATCAGGAAAGCCAGCATGACGAGCTCCTCCAACAGAACCAACAGCTCCTTACAGCTTCCACCAGCTCGCAACAGCTTTTCTTAGCTCCCAACAGCCTCACTTCTCCAGTTCTGCCTCTTATGCTGCTGGCAACAATCCTCAAGTGGGCCTCCCACACCCAACACCACGCTTACTCAGTTCAGTTGGGGGTTATAAGTTGATTACCAGTTGTCAATCCACTACGAATCCTTTCCCCGACATCTTAACAATTCCAGCATTTTTCCAACAGTCAAAGACTCTTCTGAAAATAAAGGCACTCTTAGTTGTGAACCTCTGTAAAAGTCACAGGCAAGTTACATAACGCCAAGGTACAATGGCACATTGTAAGTCTATTGCCTTTTCCAAAAGGGAGGAATGGGAAAGAGTTGGACCAAAACTGGATGGAAACCCAGCAGAGCAAACATAAGTCCTATAGTTCTATGCACAGCATCTGGGGCACACAGTGGAGGTGCACTTATAGAGGGCTTAGCTGGACCCACCCCATAGACAGATTGCCGACAACAGCCACATGGCCCTCCTCTTGATTTAGCCCCAGTCACAACCTGTAGACATTCTGCATTCTTGGCATCTCTGACTTCCTGAGGCCTCCAATGCATCTTTGAGTATATTCCCACAGCTTCATGCACTGCCTGCCCCATCACTGGAACACTGCCCAACCTCCCAGGTTTCCTTTGAAAACTGTGTAAAAGCCACCCCTGACCCTATAACTCTTGCATTCTGCCTGTTAGTAAAACCAGTACTGGGTAGATAATGCCAAGATTAGCTGTCACCCAAAGCAGTATGCAGTCCCCTGTGGACTGTGGCTGTGGTGGACCTCTGAATATACCCATGGCTGAGCACAAAGAAACAAATCCCAAGTAGTAAATTTCCCTAGAAGCTCCTTCTCAAGCAGGCATCCCTGGGACTTCCTTCTCAAAGCCACGTTTGACACTTTAGGAACCTTGAACTTGTGATGGTTGATTCCTGAGATGACCTCAAGGAATTTTTCTTCTTGTCCCTGCAGGAAGTACCTGGTTCCTTTATAGCGGTGTTAATCTGCTCAGTAGCCAATGTCCTTTGGCTCCAACTTTATGCATGCATGGTTCCTTCTGGGGCACGATTTAAATTTCTCAAATTCTTTTGCTCTGCCTTTCCCCCCACTTCTCACTATAAACCTAGCTAAAAGCAGCTTACAATAACTATGCCATAGCATGAATATTGGGCTGTCTTGAAATTTCCTCTACCAGATGAATCAGTTCCTTAACCTTGGTCTACTGTGAAGTTCCTGGGCATGGTCCAAATGTAGACAATTTTCTGTCAGTGTCACCCCATAACTTCTAGTCTAGGTGTCAGCTGAGGCTTTGCTCCCAGTTGAAAACTAGTAAGCTCCTCCTTTCCTGTTACATTCCTGTGAGCATTTGGTCTTCTGAATCCCAAACAGAGTCACTGTCAGGCTCAGCTCACATCATTCCACAGCTTCTCTAGCCCACATCCTCAGACCTGGTCTAAGTCATCCTGCAAACCATTTCCAAAGAATTTTTAAGCACATAGTAGGGTAGAATTAGAGCAAGGATCCTACTTACCCTATACTAATTTTATGTATTAGTCAAGCTTCCCATTTTGAGAATGCACCACTTGGCACTCATAGCTTAAAGGAAGAGAGGTCTGGAGATCTCAGAGTGTCAAAGGATTCAGTTCATGGACAGCTGGCTCCCAGGCAAATCCTTACAGTGGCAGGTTGTGCCTGAGCAAAGCTGATTCACTCATGGTGGTCAGCAAGCAGTGCAGGAGAGCAGCACCAGAGAGCAGGGGTCAAGGGACCAGGTAGAGATCCAAAGTCGCACCTCCCTGACCCCCTATACATCCAAGTGTGGTCCATGAACCCCCCAGGCAGATCCAAATGCTAATCAAATCAACACTCCCACTCCATCCCAACCACCACAATGCATATGGCCATCCATTCTTGGTGAATAGTTCTCAAAAACAAAAACCCTGGAGGTTGTGCATGATCCTTTTAATTTATTCTTTAAAGTTAAAAAAAGAAACAGTATTTGTGAATCATTTTCTCATCAATATTTTTAATGTATTTTTGAAAACAACAAGTAAACCAATCATCATGAACATGTTTAGGTATCCAGGAAAACAACTGGAAGCCAGGCCTGGACGAGTAGGCCTGTAATCCCAGCACTGCAAGAAACTGCAGTGAGAAGGCCGCAAGTGCATGTCTAGCCGGAGAATTTAGTGACTTATCTCAGGGGGGCCTGGGCTCTGGAAACTGATAAACGATCGGAGGTGATGACAACAGAGTGGTGGATCTGTCTGAAAAGAAAGGGGTGGAGAAATAACCTGGGAGCATGATCAGGACACACAGAACAAGATGCTAACTCCAGTCTCACGAACCTCATATTGCAAGAGAAAATGAACAGGAGCATTTGAATTCGATATTGCATCATGGCGATCTCACCATTTGATATCGAACTTCAACAGTTTCTAAGTACGAGGGAGGCAGAGGAGGAAACGGAACACAGAACTTGCCCAGCTTTATAATTCCAAGAAGCTCTAAAGAGAATATATGGAAAGGTGCCCACACGCCTGGAGGTTATGCACAATTTGTCTGTGTGGATGAGGGTACATTTAGCCCGAATTGTGTATTAACCCAAAGGACGGTGTGTGACGGAGAGGTGCCGGCTTCCTCTCAGAGCCATCGGATGTGTGGGAAGCCCGTTGTGTGGATGTACGGAAGGAAGTGGGCAGAGGGCATCATCCACTTTATGAGGTGGACGAGAAAAATGTAGGTGTGTACAAGAACTAGGGCGCTGGCAAATGAATGAACACACACACAAATAGACGGAACAGTCTTGCAGGACTGAGTTTTCCATTGTGGGCCATCTGGTTCATATCTATTAGCACACACTTATTTTATTTGATCTTTAAATACACATTCTGGCCAACGGCACCTGAGGTAAGCGAAACTGTTCCATATATATGTAAAATAGATACCATGCCGAACTTCAAACATGGAAAATATTAGTATGTCTTAGTTTCAAATAAAACACCAGTTAATGTTATTATATCATGTGTGCATATACTTAGATACTACATAGGTGATACAGATACAAGCATACAGTATGCAAGTACGTATTTGTATACACATCTATGTATGTATATGTTTGTGTGTGTGTCTGTGTTCAGCTACAACACCTTAATCTCAACTTGTTTTGTAAGTACAATACAAAATATATCAGGAAAATAATGTGGTTTATCTATCTCACAGATACATGCACAGTAATTCATCCATAAATTTTCTTAAAATCCTAATATATATTAGGTCATATTTCCAGGACATTTTTCATAGTATGTATAAAATGACTGATCTTTTTATATTTTTAATATTCTTTATTGGAAGTAATTAAATTCTGCCTAGCAAATATATTTTAATAAAATCCTTCGTTAATAATCTCTCCATATTTTTGAGCTGGTCCCATTTTTCAGAAATTATCCTACACAGTAAAACTCACTGTTCACCTAAGTTTTGCTTTGGAAAAAAAGAGAAAATCATTTGTTGATTTCAAAAGGCCTTCTAAAGACCCTTAATTTTTAAGTAATGGGCTAATATACTTTCAAACTACTCGTTCTTCTTCTATGCTGAAGTTACTGTACTTCTCTTCATGTCTGCCCTGTCAAAGAGTATCCATAGTAGACACTCATTAATTTAGTAAATTAATTTGTTTTAGTATATAACCAGCATTATAGTTTTCACCTGTCAAGAGTTTAACAAATGTTTCTTTGTTAAGTGGGTATCAAGGCTATAATATAAAATATATTGACTTAAGGAGAGTTAAATATAATTTTATTAGTTCAAAGTTGGTCTCATATTTTAAAAATGAGTTTATAATGCAACACATTATCATTTGAACAGAACTGGGTTAATTGGATATTCTGAGGAATTGAGAATAATCTTTATGTTTAGTGATTGGATTATCAAACCTCAAACTCTTAGAATATAATGAAATATGTTAACACTACAATTCCACTAAAAATAATCTGATATTCTCTCAATAGTTCAGAAAGGAATTCAGAATCAAAGTTTTCCATGAAAATTAGCTAATTATCTTTTATTATCATTTTACATTAATCATAGAAAATTCAGCTTGATTTGTACAGCGTTTCCAAACTATCCAAGAAATTCTTTCTTACAAAGATTTAGAAGTATTCTTATTTATGTTTTATTTTTTACAGTATGGAAAACATATAAAATGTAACTTTATGTCTGTGAACTCTGATTCTAATTGTTATGTTGCATTGCATTACCTACAACCTTATTTTTAATTATGAACTGAGTCAGTATTACAAAGACTCCTTTACTCACATCACCAAAATCTTGATATGCAATTTATATAGCTCATTTCAACGCAGCTAGCCTTAAACTATTCTTTATTTTTATAATGATAAATAATGTTGGATGCTAAGATATCTGAAAAAGGAAGTAATATGTACTTTGTCAAAATGTCCATGCCTTTTTAGTCTAACACTATTTTAATGAAAAATTTTAAGTTATTAATAGTAGTTTTAATACTATAAGTAGCATAGTAGTAGTAGTACTAGTAGTAGTAAGAGAACTAGATAATGAACCATAATTTATTTATAGGCAATACTTCCAATTATCCCAATCCATGAGTTGTCATTATTACCCTTAGCTTGTGAGGAAATTGAGGCTTACACATATTAAACATCCTAATCTTTGGGCTGGGGATATGGCTCAGTGGCAGAGCGCGTGCCTGGTAAGTGGGAGGTCCTCAGTTCAATTCCTGATACCAAAATGTCTGGAGATGTATAAGAGTAATACACATGACTCCAGCCAAGACTACTTTTACACGTTGCTTTTGAGCCCTGCAAAAAAACAAATAGACACACACATTATAATTCTTTCATTATTTTTCATTTTCCTCTTTTACATAAAATAGGATGAGTGCAGAAAAATTTCTTTGACAAGGCAAGCAATGTTCTCCAGTGGCAAACCTAGGAGCCAGTACTTCCCACCTCAGCATGTTTCTACCACTTTCTCTCGCCTTTCTTGTTTATAGGTAATACCCCCTTTTGGCTTAATTTAGAGCCTTATGTCAATTTTGCTATACAGTGTATGTTCCACATATATTCCTTAGAAAATTCCAAACTTTTATGTGGACGTTTAAACTATTTCACCTAAAAGTTTGAAAACTTCCAGGATGCCGGTGAACTAATTGGAAACCAGTGATTTTCGAATGAAAGAGCTTTTGAGCCTACAAATGAATGAACCTGAAAAGCACAGCTGTGTTTAGAAAGAGGCTTTATAATAGTCCGAGGCAGAATTTATTAGGTTATTCCCTCCTAATGAGTTCCATATCATACCTTTCCGTTAATAAGTTAACGATCATCTTTGTAGCTGAGTAGCTAGCAAATTCTGAATTCGACTTACGAAAAATGCTGGAGTTTGTTAGTAAAGTGAGCAGACACAATACTGCTGTTATCATTCACAGTCCCAGGTTTCCAGAAGCTGTGTGATGTGAGCAGCAGTCTTCAAACAGAGGCAGACGGAGGTCTACTCTTGTCAAATGTCTTTCCTTCCTGCCCCATGTACAACTCGAAGGGTAAAAAGGTGCCATGGAAATGTGTAACAAAACAAGCCCAGTTTTTCTAAAGCTCAGATGATTTGCCTCTTCATCTGTTTTCCAGTTCACAATAATGTGTTCATCCGTGTCATAGGACAGACAATCCTAACTGACTAATGAGATCCCTTCTCAGCCCAGTAATTGGCAAAGGACCTGCAGTTTCACTGTAGTTCTTGTTAAGCCACGGGGCCCTGGCCTGCAGGATGCCACACTGTCAATGCTATTAATTGAATCGCAGTGGCCTCAGGCAGCAAATCGGGATTTCCTGAAAATTGTTTCAAGTTATAGGATTGAAATCAGATGTGGGCTGTGGTTAAAAAAATGGAACATTAGCTCAACCCATTACATCATTGGCTAAGGAACACCGGCTTCCCTGCCCATTCTTTCCTCAACAATGTTAACTAGGAAATAAAACTCAAATGGCACTTTAAAGTCTCTGCACTTTGCAATTCACATTCTTACTTTTACTAAATTTTGGCTTCAAAGTCCCATGATCAACTTCGTTGAAGATAACAGCATGGAATATAACCACCACTGTTAATTCCTGTCATTTTGTGTGGAAGCCCTGGATCATTGTTACTGCTTTTGTGTATGTTTTTTGTCTAGTTGTTGTTTTGTTATTATTGATTCCCTTTAAAATAAAAAACCCATGATCTATTTTAGTCATATTAAAATATTTCTTCTCTATTCTTCAAGACATTTTTCTTTTGAAACAAATAACTTTGCTCATCTTAAGTGTTTTAAATAACATGCAGTACATCTTCATCTTAGACCAGTTTGTATATTTGTTCTAGCTCTCCTCCTCACTCTGTTGAGTACATATCATGGAAGGCTACAACCCGCATTTCACTTTCTGGTTGTTTATCGTCCTAGACTTGTACCACACGGAGTTCCAGTACACACTTACCAATCTCCACTGTGCTCGCCTGGTCAGTAGTCAGTTCTTATAAAAGGCGCTGTTTCAGAGTAGCTCTTGGCTCCCGTCCTTTTAGACCTTCCTTCCCACCTTCTTCCTCTGTCCTCAGAGAAGCCCCACCTAGAGGGCTGAGATGCTCACTTCGAAATCTTCATTTAGAACTAGCCAGGAGGGTGAAGTCCTTTGCAGTGTTCCAGCCACAATAAGGAAAGGAGAGTGACCTCACCTGCACTTGCCTCCCAGCCTGTGGCCCCTTGGATCCCTTCTCTCTTCCGTACAGAAGCCCTGCACAGACTTCCGTCCCCAGGAGGCAACACTGAGGCAAAAGCCCTTTTAGATCTGCCAAGACTGCTGCCCCCTGAATAAACCTAGTTATTGTGCCGGGGTATAGCTCAGTGGCACAAGTGTCTGCCTGGCAAGTGCAGGGTGCTGAGTTCCACTTCTGGTATAAATAAAAACCCAAACCTGGTTATTTCCTGCAATGGCCCTCTCAGCGACAAATAGTGCACTCTGCTAGCACCAGGCCACCCAGACACTGGACCCTAGTAATACACCAGGGAGGTAGGAAATAATTATTGATGTGAGATGTGAGAAACTGAAAGACACTTGTAATTGCCTTTGTTATTTGAAGTATAGAAAATATAACCAGAACAGAACTCAGGAGATTTCTCATTTCCTTGTTGGTTAAAGATCTAATAAGATAACATACATGTGTGTATGAGTGTGTAAATATATGTAAAAAAGATGTAAAATGCATTGAAATATGATATGAAATATCAAGTTTATATATATGTATACCCTAGAGTATAACTGGCCCTGAGTATGTCTTCCAAATTTTCTATCAATTCTAATCATGTGAAAGCCTGTAAAATAGTCTCACTCCAGAGAATTGGCTCTTTTAAATAAATTGACCTTAATTGCTTGAAAGGTTACAACTAGCTTCATTTCTTTAAAACATGTACGTGCACAAATGCTAAATTATTGGTATACTCATAAACAGATGCAATTAATTTAAAAACCTAATTTGAATAAGCCTGCTATTATAAAGCAAGGTCATACTCGATCATGAAAATATTGACTAAAGGCTATTTCAAACTATTTCTCCTTTTAGGCCTGGTACTTTAAAATTTGGTATCCAATTATGCATATAACCTGAAATCTTCAGGAATATGCATGATGACAAACTGAGTGATTTTTTAGAGCAGCTTAATTTGAGGCTGCACATGTGATGGAAATCTTTCAGCTAAATTACTCACTGGAGATAAAATCACATGCCTAGAAAACACTTAGTGTGGGATAAAACACATATTAGTTCAAAAGGAGCATCGGAAGATACCTGACAGCAAAGGCTGCTCCAACTAAAAGGAAAGCATTAAATTAACCGCTTACTTGAAAGGAGAGGGGTTGGTTGTACTTAGTAGTCAAAACCCATCCGATGGAATATTATTAGTATGTGGGGAGAGCAATGTTACGAGAAATCGAGCAAAGCTAAGTTAAATGCGTACGAACATAATTAGATGTAAATTTTATCTCACAGAAAGATTTTTACTTGTGTGACTAGGTAACAAAGGAACTAAAGATATTTGAGTTGGAGAACATCCTGTTATAAAACCCTATTTTAAATAAATTAATGTCATGGCAATTAAATGAGATGTGGTGTCCCAGGTTAGGTCCTAGGCATCAAAACATAGACAACCAACAGGTTTAGATGAGGCGTCTAGATTATAGGACCTTACCAGTGTTAACTTACTGGTGTTGATAAATCACACCACTGTGTTTATGAAAGAAAATACCCTGCGTTTTAGGAAACATACTGAAGTGGTAGAGGTAAACTGACACTGGATCTGCTACATTATTTCAAAATTTAGGAAAAAGATCTGCATACCTAGTAGTGGCAGAAAAATAACGTGTGAGAAAATATTAGCATCTGCAGAATTTGGATGAAAGATACAAAGGAACTTTCTGTGATATTTTTAAAGCTTTTTTGGAAGTCCGAAATAAAGTCACCATATTTTCATAGGAAGAAAAGTAACGTATCTGCAATATAAAATGGAGTAAGGGATAACCACTGAGAGTACTTGGAGACATTATAGTGAAAACCCACATTAGCTTCATTTTGGAGGGAAATGAGAGCTTTTACCAGAATTTAAAGCGTGTATGTCTTTCAATTCAGCACCTCCACTTCTCACATCTAGTTCATGTACAAAAACAAATCTGTGCACAAGCATGTGTATTGTAATATGGCTTTGAATTAGGGAAGGAAACTTTAATTTCCAACCTATACAAAAATAGGAGGCAGAAGTTAGATTTAGTATGTTGCCAGCTGGAAAGGACTTCAGCTTATGTTAAATGGTAAAAAGAAAAAAAAAAAGAAATCGCACATAAGGTAAAATATCATTTATGTCATATTTCATTGTGTTAAGTGACCTTTCATGTTTAAAAACCAGAAGAGGCTGGAAAAGCCCAGAGTGAGTCCTGAGTGTGTACAGCACTGTGGTGACTCCTGGTGAACAGCAGGTCAAAGGGAGAAGGCTGTAACCACAAGCCTCCCTTCGAATACGCGTGCTTGTTTTGTAACACAGCAGCATGCTCAGGCATTACTTCTGCAGCTCACAAGTAAAAAGTCACATGTGAGCTAAAACCACAAGGAGCACTGTAGAGCAGCAGAATACAGCCTCATTCAAGAGAACGGGAGGCTGCTGCCAGCAGCAGGGGCGAGGAGGTGAAAGGGAAAGCGTACGCTAGTCAGCTTCCCATTGCTCCACGAATACTGGGGAGAAGGCAACTTCAGAAGGGAAACAGTTTATTTTGGCTCATGGTTTCAGCAGTAGCAGTCCATGCTTGGCCGTTTCTGTAGTCTTGGGGCCTGTGGCCAGGCAGAGCATCATGGCAGGAACACGTGGTAGCACAAATCAGTTCCTCTGAGGCGGCTGTAAATCAGAGTCAGAGAGGAGGGGCCTGGGCCCTAATTCTGCCCTCTGCCACCCAGCCTAACCTCTTCTCCAGGGACCCACCTCACTGAGATTCTACCACCTCTCTACAGCTCCACAGGGTGGAGACCAAGCACTTAACACACGGCCTTTGCCATAGCACTTAGGCCCTGAAGGGACATCCAGTATATTAAGGAGGGGAAACCGGTTATTGGTGACTGAAACCACAATGCCTTCAGCAGAAGCAGAGAACAAGGAAACCTAGTGATTTGTGAGGAGATATTAACTTTTATTTTAATGATACTGAATTTGATGCGTCAGGAGCTCTCACAAACCTACAAAAACATAATACTGGAAGCACACAGGCAGGAACTGCCCTGGAGTTATGACCAAACTTTGAGAGACCTTTAAAAAAGGACCTGACAGTGGGACATCTGTATGATCACTAGGCAATGTTCTATTTGAGGTTAGGGACAGACGCTGAATCCTGGGATGCTTACTTATGTTACTTGGATATTAGAATTTATCAAAGAGGCTACAATATTATATTTCAGAAAAGATACTTGCTTACACTGTTTCCAACAAATACAACTCTATACCATGAGGGCTTCTCTTGAGTATGGTACATCTGCCACTTAAAATCTTTATCATTCTCCCTAAAATGAATACAATTTGCAAAAATGAAGAAAATATTGTAAGTACAAATATTATAAACAAAATTTTAAATGCTTTAAATCCTATTGAAGACATTGTCTCCCATAGAATTGCTAGAGCACTATTGCCTTGGACCTTCGTAGGATATCGATGTCCATCAGTAAGGTTATCTGTGGGGTCTCAAAACCATTCAGATGGTTCCACTTGCAACTAGGGGGTGCTGAAGGACTACAGAGGATTAAATTATATCCCATTAAAGCTTTTTCAATGAGGTCTTTACAGTTAACCAACGAAAGAAATAGCATTGCATTACATATGTTGGTTTGCATAATATTTTAATACATTATTTAACACATAATCCCATCAAATGGGCCATACAAACTCTCATCTGGAACTCTTCCAGCACATCCACCTGGTCTTATGTCTATCTTATTGTTAATTCTAACTTCACCAGTGGTAGAAATAAAAAGGTGCATTGAATGCAATATTCTTAGGAATGGGGGGTCTCATAAAATGAGACTTAGTGCTTACTTTCAGGTTGAATGAGATCAAAGACAGTAAATTTCAGTTGTCTAGGCTTTCAGCCAAAGGAAAACATAAGTAGAAATGAAGTCTGATGTAAACAAAGATATAATTTACTTAATCTTTGAGCTTTCTGTAATATATCCCAAAATATTCAAATAAATAAATTTAGAAAATATTTTAATATTACTTAAAATACATAAGCATTTTAATGAAGTAAGAAGTTAAAATTTCAGTGCTAGTGGGTAGTCTTTCCAATTTGCGTTACTTCTAATAATATGATATTTATTTCCTCTTGGTTCACTAAAATGATCTGAAATAACATATCTACCAGTGCATTCCAATTTAAAATTTGTGTAACTGTTTTTAAGGCACAATGCTTTTGTGTAGTCTGTATCAATAAACGAAATTCATGAAAATACATTTAAATTTTAAGGTGGATTCAATAAGGTTTTTATGCTAACTATTTGAATGATGCATCTATTTTCTATTTACTTTTAGCAAAAGCCAGAGTTTAGTATGTATTGGTCCGTATCTTCCTTGGTTTCAAAAATGCATACTGTGTTTCATTAGCTGGTGTTTTGAAAACTGAGATGTAATGATCTGATTTTATCAATTAATAATTTTCTCAACTGTATTTCTGCATAATTTATAATTGATATATTTCACTTACAAAGTTTAAATAATATGAATACAACTCTGCTTAATCTGTGATAATACCATTTAAAATAATAGAAGAATAACATGTCTTCTCTGAAATTGATAAAGAAGGAACTCTGAAATACTACTAATACATTTAAAGATGACCACAACACGAATCAGCGTGCACAACATTTCATTGTCAGAATTATCTGAAATATTTGCAGTTTACACTAGCTGAAGAGAATTGTTTTAATTTGTATTGTGTAGTATGCTCATCACTCATTTATTCTTTAAGCAATGTGTTTGCTATACATATATACATCATTAGAGCACACACATTACAGGCTCATGCTGCCACTTAAAAGTAAGGTGCCACATTTTATTTTAATCAAATGGCATCCAAAATGCAGTATATTGCTAAGAAAATGCAACGGGTTTCACAGATCAGTAAATACGAATGAGGTTGGTCGCAATGAAATGGGATTTTGTTTTATACAAGTGGAAAAGGCTTATCACAAATATACAGACCAATATATAACATTGAAGAACAAGAAGCAGAAAGGAAATAATGCTCTGGCATAAAGATCAATTCGCTTGGCTGCTGTTGGAATAACAGGCTTGGCAGGGGGAGGCTTCTTGCTGTTCTTTGCTTGAGATTTTCCAAGGCCATTGTTGACTTCGATGGGTTTTCCATAGCAGTCATAATTGGATAATTCAAAATCTCTTGGTAAACTTCCAACAATGCTGAAGTCATTAGATCTCAGATCAGACTTAGAAGTACAAACCTTTTTACATCTGGTCTCACCAACCTGAGGAGAACAATTAAGGACAGAAGGTATTTAGAGTTTTTTGATGTGTAAAACACATCTCTTTCAAAGGCTTTTTCATGAATTCCTCAGTTCCATGGGAGATATTTGTTTATGCCACAAAGAACTAACAGAGGTAACAGTAAACTGGTTAAACCGTCAGACTGCTTGAATATTTAGGCTGAAATGTTGCCTAAGTCCCAAGGGTAACGTCATGGAATCAACTTTTCATTGTGTTAAGTAATCAAAGCCCAGATTAACATTCATTTTAGGCTTGTGAGAGTTTTCTCAATTTAAAGACCAAGAAATAAAAGTCCATCTCTGGTCCAGTACCTAACCAAGACAGAAATAGTGTTCTACTATGTATAGATTACAGGAATCTATGGATTCCTTGAAACTTTGATTTCCCTACTGATTCTATTTCTAAAAAAGGCTGTTTATAAACGACTGAGGAATTTTTCCCTCCAATAAAACTGTCTCGAAAGCATATTTACAAATAAGCAGTAAAACATAGTCACAGTGAGCATGAACAAGTAGCAGACACTTGCAACTTGTTCGCTAATGTTGTGATAAACAACACACTATAAGGAAATACAAAGACTACATATATTTCAGCTAGATCATGTACTAAGAGAGTATGTAGTTACTAACTTCTGAACTATTAAATTTGGATAAATTTCTTATAAAAATAACTAGTTCCCACTGAACTCTAGCAAAGAGAGATGCCCTGAGACTAGATGCAAATGCCCAGGTCACAGAATAGCACTCACCTTCGATTTATGGCTTAATTTTCTCACTGTCAACACTGTTTTGTTATTCATCTTTGAAATCTTTACTCTTGCATTTAATTAGGTTTTGGTGACAAGGACTCAATTTCCCTGCATACTGTTTGTGTATTACTGCTACTCAGACTTTTGCTTTCGTAGCATAATAATTCACTGGCTCATTCTAGAAATTCTATGTACATGTTCTAGATTATTCCTGGGTAAAACAATAGCACTTCATCTAAGTATAACTCATCTTATCTCTCAGAAGTATACTAGGTAATAGTAACTATCTTTTCTTTGAACAAATACTCATATATTCTTCCTGAGCGGTTTAGAGGTAGACAACAAAAATATGCTGAGTGAAAAATCAGGTTCACCAGAATTCATTCCTCTTATCAAAGAAAAACATGTACCTACTACCTGGCCTGGGATGTGCTAATTACCATAAATTGATCACTACCCAATGTCCACAGAAGTCAAAAATCACATTGTACCTCATAAATATTTGCAAAAATTGTTTGTCAAAAAATACAACAATAAAAAGAAACACAAGCTGAGCACATGGGTACACACCTATAATCCCAGCACTCTGGGAGGCTGAGGCAGGACTATCCTAAGTTTGAGTCCAGTCTAGACAACTGTGACATAGGGCGACTCAATCTCAAAACAAACAACAACAAAAAATAGTTTAAAAAGATCTGGGAGCATAGCCCAGGGCAAAGACTGTGGGTTCAGTCCCCATTAACATAAAAAAAATGTGTGTCTACACCCATCTGTCATTATATATGTAAGCTATTTCCCTTTATGCTAGGCGTGAATACACATACTTTTTGGGTTAGTAAACACGTGTTGGCAGTATTATTCTATACCTCATCTATACTTGTGCGCTCCTATCGGGTAAGAATTTGTAAATGTGTTTATGTAAACCTAATTGTGGAAACACAGACAAAAACTGAAGGTAAGGATGAATGGGGAAGGAAGAGATAAAAGGCCGTGCTTGCAGCCAGGTGAGGCGGTGCATACCTGCAATCCCAGCACTCAGGATGCTGAGGTAGGAGGCTCACACTGAGCTCAAGGTCAGCCTGAGATATACAGTGAGATCAGGCCAGCCTGAACTACCTAGTGAGATCCTGTCTCAAAAATAAGTAAGTACATAAATAAATAGAGTCACTCTTCCTATGTTTTCATACTTTAAAAAAGGGGAAAGAATCACCCAGACAGTGATGTACAGACTTTATAAAGCTGCCCACATGGAAAGAATCCCACCCCAGTTTGACAGATTTGATTTAGCTGCTGTGGACCATTGCAAAGAACCAGGATTCCCAGCTCAAGGCTTCCCTGCTTAAAAGTGCAGGGACCGGGTGTCACTGAGCCCTCCCTGCCTCTGTGTGGCATCCACATCGGCTGGGCTCAGTTTATGCCCTGTATCCTGAAAAATACCTGGCACAAAATGAGGCCTGGTTAACCCAGTGAGAGAGGACAAAGCTAGCAACTAAAATCTAAATGCTGTACATGTGATGTACAGAAATGCACGTGTATCCAACAACGTGCACTGCTAAATATTTCTACTTCCAGGCCTCTATTCCCTGCCCCGTTTAAGTTGAACCTTTAGGACCACACTCAACAGTGAGTCAGCACCAAGCTCCACGATGCGTGCACACACAGGCTCAGTGGGAATCTTGCTTGCACAGGCGCCTACCAGGCGAGGGGCAGAGCGGCAGACAGGAGACACCGAACATCCTCTGCGTGGATCGCCGAGCTTCAGAGGGTGGACCAGTACTACGGCTCGAAGTCAAGGACCCTCTCCATCCCAAAATGTTTTAATCTTTTCAGACTCTCAGGGGCATCGGTAAAGTCAGGGACCTGTGGATACCCCAGGCTTTTTTTAACTCTTTAGAATTCCCAACTTGAAGATTTTAGATGATTTGGAGCCAACTTAGCAAAACAAAGGCGGACAGCCTCCTGCAGCAGGCCTCTGCAGCATGACTCCTTATTTTTATTTTTTGACAGACAAGAACAATATATTTTCAGTAGAAAGGCACTTACTATAAATCATGCTTTTCATGTAGCTTAGAGTGTGGTTCTAGTTTCTGTAAATAACTAAACATGTGACCATATGTGTATGGTATTATAACCATATAATCTAAGTCAACCATTTGAAATATTAGAATATTTGAAATTTGAAATAGTCTAATCACTTATATAACCATATCTTAATTGTGGTAATTTTAATAATCCCAGGAATTTTGAGCACAGAGTTTACTAAAAATGTACAAATGTGATGTTATCTTTATTCAGGGATTATTTATTATGAATGTATTAATAAGAGAAGAATAAAATTCTTCAATGTCAAAACAACATCAAAAAGTATACCGAAAAGCTAAAGGTTGGTTATGCTAGCGATTTATTTCTTTAAAGCCTCCTTCAGGAATATATTAGAAGATTGTTCTATTCCAAATGAGTGCCGTGTGTGCGTGTATGCGTGCATGCGTGCGTGCGTGCATGCGTGCATGTGTGTGTGTGTGTGTGTGTGTGTGTGTGTGTGTGTGTGCATATACGCATGCACTGGTGAAAAGAAATCATTTTTAAAGACATGAAAATACGGAGGGGAGAACTGTCTGCGTGGGCGGTACGGCTGGCCTTTCGGAGTGTGCTTGGCAGGCACCAAGCCTTCTTCACCAAGGCGAAGCTTCAGGGAAGCGGTAGCATCTCTGTCCAGGTGACCGAGCACTTGAAGTGTCCAGCACTTGTGGACTTCGGCAGCCGCGAAGCTGTGGCACATCTGGAGAAAGCTGTCACCCTTGCAGACCGCCTGCGTGAGAGGGACATGGCTGGAGTGGAGCCCATGGAGTCTGTACTGCAGGACAGATGTCTGTACTTGAGATCTGACAACGTAGCAGAAGGCAGCTGTGCTGAAGAACTACACAAAACCCTCACCAAGTCATGGCGGAGTATTTTGTGGCCCCCCAGGTAATATCTCTTTACCAAAGCTGGATAAACAAGAGCTGTTCTTACACAGCTGAGTGACTCTCCTGGCAGGGTTACCCTGTAGCACATGGAAGCCGAAGAGCGGTATTTTAATGTAAATCATAATGGTCCCATTTTCTTCAGTCAACTAAAAAAAATGGATATTCAAGCATGTCTTGTAATTGACTCTTCGAAGACAGATTTGGCAAACTCTAGCCAAAATATTATCTTCCTGTGTGTACCTCTCCTTAAAAGACTACCAAATTCCAAAAAAAAGAGAAGACAAAATGTGTAATATTCGGTTTTCTACTGAGGACAGTCCTCTAGGGCTGTTAAATAAGTCTGGATTATTTGACTAGTTGGCTGATTACTTCTTGTTGCATTTGTCAGAGATTTTTTTACTCAAATAAACTTCTCTTTACCTTTGATACTTTTTATGCCTTATTATCATAGCGAATGTAAGCACAATACTACCAAAGAGTTTGTAAGTGTCATTTTCAATGAGAGTTATAATATCACACCAAAAGAGAAAATAAACTGCTTAAAATAAGGAAGTAGCTCTACTTAACACAATTTTTAAAGTAAATTTTATCATATTAACCTACAACTTATAATTTTTCAATTATTCCTTCCCAGGAAGATATATGTTACTTACTTTCTTATAATTTTTTCATAGAAATTTCTGTCACTTTTGAAAACTACTGGTGACAAAAATGGATGGTAGGATAACAAAACTGTGAGGAATACAATATGGTAGAGATAAAACTTCATGCTCCAAATATTAGCCTCTCCAATCTTCTTTGTGGTTCCTGCAGGCTTGAATACTCACACACTTCAAACCAAGTAATTTTAGACAATATTTTGTGACCTGGAGCCTTAAGCAGGGTTTTATGGTAGTCAGCTATTTTCTACAGATGATTAAAATATGTTCAGAGGAAATAATCTGTATGTATTTTACTGAATTTAAATCAACTCTTACTTTTAAAGATATATCAGTACCATAAAGAAACAACTGTCTCATTCATAAATGAGCCACAACTTATATTTTCTAATTTACTAAAAATTATGGGCATAGATGCTGTCAAAATTTTGATACCATTGTCTTCCATTCATGAATTCTTTCAGTATGGATCAGGCTCAGTGCTAATAAGAGGGTGTTAGTCACAATAATGGGGCCTCAACTGTTTTTGTTGGATAATGAGAAATATATGAGTAAAGAAACAAGTTAAGGCTCAAAATAATGTGATAGCTAAAACTTTACCTCCTCTGGGAGTGGAAAAAAACCCAATGATTTTATGTTTTATCACATATTTTTGCATGTGGGCCATAATCTCTAAGAATCTCATACTAAAAACTGGATGGAACTGCAGATTTGATGACATAGACCCTGGATCCAATTGCTCTTGCGCAGTTCAGTGAAAACCATGGACATTCTGTTTAAAAGGAGGTGAAGGAAGAAGGGGAGTAGAAGACTGCTGTGACTATGGAAGGCAGAGAGAAAGAGGCAGATTCCTGGGGATCTGGAACTGAAGGGCTGAGTGGTGATTTTTAGCACCCGGAAAATCTGATGGCTACTGCATAAAACTCCCCCAGGATAGTCTGCTCTGTCTAGCTAGAGGGCAAAGAGGCACAGCTCAATAATACAGGAAACTTTTAGCCAATAGTGTCTCTAATCCACCCAAATGTCACAGGAAAAATAAAATTCTGGCCTCCTTCCTTCATAGGTGAAACCATCAGGAGCTCTACTCAGTGCGGGTGGTAGCCTGCAGTACCTGGGAGTGGGGGAGGCTCCACTGAGGCACTGCAGCCATCCTGAAGCTGCATTCAAGAAGGCAGAGTCGGGACTGTGACTTTGACTGCCATCTCCCAGCCCAGCAACAAGGCTTCACATTCTGCTCAGCCCTGTGGAAACCTAATAGGGTGCACAGACATCCTTCCCAACCCAAACCTTGCAGGACAAAGAGCTCTTCCTCTTCCATGTTGTCGGAGCGTGTGGGAGTCAGGTCTTCAACTGCATCCGTAGTTGGCCAGCACGGCCACCTTGCCGAGTCAGGTGCTCAGACAGTGGGGTTTCATGGGCAACAGGACCCCCACTCTCAGCTACTACAGGGCACCACCCTCACTAAGCAGAGCTCTTGAATGGTTTCTTCCACCTAGCAATTATGAGTCTGTACTCTCTCTGCCCTGGCACAGAACCAGAGAAAGTCAGCAACCACAGAAAGCATAAACGAGATTCAGAGTCACACAACATAGCATGTGAAAATTCAATAGAAAGAGTCACTAGAAGATCGTTCATCATGCCATGTACTGAAAAGATTTCAAATTGAATTTAAAAATCAGTGGATGTCAAATCCAAGATGTCAAACTGAGAAATGGTTGCTGTTAAAGTGTCCGTGATAAAAATGCTTCAGTGAATTACTAGATATGTTTGAAACAAATGACAAGCTGGAATGCCTCAGGAGAAAGAAAATATAAATTGGCATCAAAAACTGAACACACAGTGTTATCACTTGTGTCTAGAGGGCCCCAAACTCACATGTGGTCACAGGTGGGGCTTTTCACAGGCAGGTGGAACTAGCATGAGTGATGCTGGATTAAGGATGGGATGCTAGAATCAAAGGTGTGTGATTACTAAATTAATCCGCTGGTTGGCTTGGTGTGGTTCTGAGTACGAATAATGGGAAAGACCACCTGATGTGAGTGCTCCCTGCCCTCAGGCCTTGGAGCCTGGAGAGAATATAAGGGACAGAAGGAGGTTGCTGCTGTCACTTGCTGCCTTGCTACTTTGCTGCTGGCTGACTTGCTAGCTTCTGCCTGTCATGAGCTGTTTCCGCTCTGCCATGCCATCCTGCCTTGGAGCCAGCCGACGATGAACTGAAACCTCTATCAACTGTGAGCTACAGTAAACCTTTCCCCCTTTAACCCTGGATGTTGGGTATTTTGTCTCAGCAACAAGAAAAGTAACTAAGTCACATGCATGCATACATACAAATATATATACCAAATGAGGATTTTAGGACTGAAAATATATAACCAAACCCTAAATCTCATGGATCAAATTGGAGGTGAGCATCACTGAGCTGAGTGTTATAATCAAAAATAACCAAGCAGAGAAAAGAGAACAGTAAAAATGAGTAGCAGCCCAAGATATAGAAGTTTAACAGTGGCTCTAGGATGTACGTTACTGGAGTCCTTAAAATAAACAATAAAGGGGCAAGAATGAAAAACTACTCAATAACTGAAAGTAAATTTTGCAAGTGATAGAAACCTACATTTTCAATAAACTGTTCAATTGAAAAACAAGATTAACCCAAAGAAATCCCCAAAAAGATACATTGTAATTATACTTCTGATCATTTAACACATGCACATTTTTTTTAAAGTCCACAGACAACACTGTGTATCCACAGGGGAAGAAAAGAAGGCAAACCTCCTTCTCATGAGAAGGAGTGGCGGGCGGAAGAAGACGCAGTGCTAGGTGCCAACAGCAGGCCGGCAGAAGTGAACTGTGATTTCCGCTGTCCTGGACCTAGAACATGTGCTTTTCAAAGGAGGCAGAAATCAAGATGTTCACAAATGAAGGAAAGGAAACCAGAGATTTTACCCCAAATGATGGACAAAGCAACTATCTGAGCATAAAGAAAGTAATGAGACAGACCTTTGGAATATCAGGATGAAATAAAGGTCACGGTAAGCAAAATACAAGTAAGCTTTCCTTCTGCTCTGAGGTTTTTACAATTGGTAAGGAAACAACAGCCAACACTGTAGAAAGACTGTGCTGTCAACATACGTAGGAGAAACAAAATAGAGGCAGATAAAGGGATGTAGAGAGAGGTCGGGCTGATGTATGCCTCACAGACCAGCGTCATGATGAGCAGAATCCCCCACAGCTGCTGCTCAGGCCCGCAGAGAGCACGGCGTCACGTCAGGGCGCTCACGCTCACCTGCAGAGTGCTGATGTGCACAGGGGTCCCCGTACCGTTCACAGTGTTCTTCTTAGCTGCAGTCCCGCCTCTGCCATCTGCTTGCTCGGCCTTAGCAATTCTGGCCTTTTCTGCCTCCACTCTTTTGGGGTTGTTCAGCATCACCTGGACCACTGCATACTCCACCAGGGAGGCGAAGCCAAAGAGCAGACATGCGATTAGCCAGACGTCCAGCGCCTTCACGTAGGACACTTTGGGGAGCTCGGCAGCCAGGGTGGTGCACTCCGAGGCCAAGCTGAGCACGGAGAAGATGCCTGCGGACACAGAAAGGGAAAGACGCAGTGCCTGTGTCCCTACAAGAGGTTCTGCAATTACTGCTCTTTCCCCCGACTCCTCCTCTCCAGCAACCCTCAAGGGACCCAGAGTATTCATTAGGTGCTCTTAGGGAGCACAGACAGAAGACATAAGCAGCATGTGCTTTGTGCATCTGTGCGCTGTGCTGGGGACAGAACCCAGGGCCTCCAGCGCCCTGGAGGTGCTCTGGCACACCCTCAGCACAAGAGGTGTGCTTTTGGGGAAGGATTACTGACTAGGATTAGGAATGGTGGTAAGTACTTTTCGTTCAAAACATAAATAGAAATTTAAGCCAAGATATAATGACAGAATTTGAGTCTGGCTTATATATTAAAGATGTCTACAGGATGTCTGAGGAAGCCGTAGAGCCCCCTGATGACAGAAGATTGTTTAAGTTTTCAGCTTTGTTTTAGAGAGATTTCAGTTATAAAGGGAATTTACACCTAAGAACAGCTGCATCTGAACAGGAATTAGAACATATAAAGCAACTTCCTGATAAGAATTATTTTCACAGTAAAAAACTTTGAGAAGTCAAAGTAAAGTACATTTTCAATTACTCCAGAAAGAAAGTAAATGATTCCAGCTTTTCCAGGAAAAGCCTCAAATTCTGCTCTATGTAACAGTAACTGCATATGGAAGCTGACACATATCAGTTCACATAGTTAAAGCAGGTAGAAAATCATATATCACGGACACAATATAATACACTGTAATATATAATTTAAGTAATTATAGAACTTGGAAGAACTGCAATTCTGTGTCTCTTTCTCCTCCTACACACTGCTCCCTTCCCATGTTCCTTTCCCTTTTTGTCCCTTCTGTCTTATTTTCAGAGAGGAGGGGGAGGGAGAGGCTCTGTTGGCCTGGGCTGGGTAACACTGGGGCTGAGGGAACTGTACGCAAGTAAAGCGGGTGATAGGTCCACCTCGGCCTGACGTGCAGTTCACTTACTGGGCTGATTGAGCTTTCTTCCTCTGCTCGGGGTTGACATTCCTAAGAATTAACGAGTAGATTGTTGTAATAATTAAAGGTGTGCTAAGCTCTCTTTTTCTTTCCTTTGACATGCTTAGCTCTATATTATTATTAATACTCAAAACACTTAACATTGGAGCCAATGCGTTGTGTAATTCCAATAGCTTCTGCAAAGTGTTAATTCCTTTTTAAAATAACTGTTCAAGAGCCTCAAGCACTATCTGGTGCAAAGGGTTTTGGGACAATATACTGACTTCTGCAGATGAGAGCAATACTGGATATATAATGATTTGAGAAGCAGGTAATTTTTATTACAGTAATTATTGTTGCTCCTAGAGAAAGACTTAAGATTAGTGAAAATAGTAAGAGCATATTTTAAAAACTAATGGCTAAAGAAAATATGATATTTGCACATAGTGGAGTACTACTCTGACATAAGGAAGGACAGTCTTCAGTCATCTGTGGGAAAATCAATGCTCTTGGAGACCATGATGTTAAGAAAAAGAATCAGATACACAGTGTTAAATGCTACATAGTCTACCTTTTATGAGAAACCCAAAATATAAATAAAAAGAAAAATAAAGGCAGATCAGAGGGAGCAGGGAGATACATTTGGTGTAAATGGGAAAGGGAAGGAGGGAGGCAGGCAGCGGGGGGAGGGAAGGGATGGAAAAATGCATTAAAATGTGTCTGGGCAGGCACCACCTTCCCACAAGGAACGAAGTCACTATATATTGCAAACATGTGCTAATCAAAAACACAAACTGAAAAAAGCAATATAAGCCCCAATGTGTTCCAACCTGGAAATGGAGTGGAACATGAAAGTCTATCTCCTCTCAATTGTTGCTAAATTTAATTATACCCATGGGCATTAATTGGGCAAAACATATTTTCAAGTCAGTTGTTCTCTTTCTTCAAAGTCTGAGTTGTGGAGAAGGACATTCTTCTATTAGAAAGCACTGAGGACACAGAATGATTTATTAAAATGAACTGAACACTTCCACCTGAAGATAAGGATCCATGGATTAAGGAAATGTGTATGACTGTCAAGTTGACCAGGGATGGATTGACAACTGGTGGTCAACTTGCAGTCCCCAGCTGAACTGAGTGAGCGTGGTGCTGGGTATGGGAGGCCCACCTCAGGACTGTTGTCAGCAGCATGGGAGGCAGAATTGGAGAAGGATAAGCTTTAATTACTAAAATGTTTGGTATCTGCCCATTTGTATGATCTACGCCTTTGGTTCTGGCTCAATAAAACGTGACTGAGATTGGTAACTGGGGCAGTAGTCTGAGAGGCTGTGCACCGCCGATCCCAGACTTTTGTGCCTCTGGTTTTTCTCGTCTCTCTTACTTTTCTTTACATCCATGGGCACCTAGTTCTTGAGACCTGACACTACAGATAGAATGACACTGAGTCAGCTTATTGGTAAAATAAATAAATAAGTAAATAAATAAAAGCCTGACTTACTTTCCCAAGGCTACCTACACTGCCACTGCTTTCTGTATTTTTATGACATTTATGTTTATTAGTAACCTAAGACATAGCAACTCTTAGTAAACTTAGTTGGACACCCGAATATTTACCCTAACAGAGTAGAAATTTTATGATGAAATAGAGAATTGCTCAGAGGACAGAAAGTTGTAAGAGTCCTGTAATGAATATTATTGTCATTTTTTATAGAGAGTATTAACCGAATTATTAGTTAGGCTTAGTGGCACATGCCTATAATCCCAGCACTGTTGGAGGCCGAAGTAGAAGAATCACAAGTTTGAGCACAGCCTGGGCAACCCAGGGAATTGGTGACATTCTTTGTCAAAATAAAAAGGGGTAAATGTGCCTCAATGCTTGGGAACCAGTTTCAATCTGTAGTTAAAAAAGAATTATTAATATAAGAAAGAGAAAACTAAATGAAAGGCATGTGGAAAGAAAATAATGTTGTAAGAGCTAAAATTAAAGACAAGAAAGTAAACAAAGGGAGAAAATTAATCAAAACAGGTGCTCTTGCATTGTTCTTATGCTATTTTGTAAATGGAAGTCTGTAATGTTTTCCTTCTTTTATTTTCAAAATAAGTTTTAAAAAGTGCTCTTAAAAATAATAAAGTTAATAAGCCTTTAGCTGGAAAGATCAAGAAAAAAGAATAATCTGGCAATATCAGGAATAAAAGGTGGACATCAGTAACATCAGATATTAAATCACTATAGTCAGATATTAAAAGGATAAAGCATGATAAATACTTGGTGTTAATAATTTATAACTCAGCAAACATCTAGAAATCTGTGGGTACACCTCACCAAAGAAGAGAACATAGCCTATGTGAACATGAAAATATATATGTAGAAAAGGACATGAAAAATCCTGTCATCCACGATGAATGACAGAAATCATCCATCGAAAATGAATCTACAAATATTGGATAGAGCAGGACTTTCTCAATCTGATTAAGACATCAACAGAAAAACAACAGCTACCACCACAATCAGTGCTAAGTGGTTTGAGTATTTTTCTACATCCAGAAAAGACTTCTCTCAATGACTGCCTTCATGATGTACTAGAGGGCCTAGGCTCTACAATAAGGCAAGAAAATTCAATGTTCATGAGGATGTGAAAAACAAAATGCTTAGTCCCTAGCCTTAAGAAATCTGCAATCCTGCTACGCAATCAGAGTGTACTTCCCAATGCTTTGTCCCTTCACTGCATTCCTTCTCTTCACACACACGATATCCTACATCATCTCACTTGCAACACATGGTGTATAATCCTGCCACTCTGACAAGAAGTATGCCAATATTATGTAAAAGTAAAACATATTTTTACCATGAACTCCCCAAATCTCATTACTAGGCATTTATCCAGAAGTGGTGACAGCACAGACGCTTGTACACAATTATTCACAGGGATGTTGTTCACAACAGCCCAAACTGGGAACAACTCAAATTCCATCAGTCCTTCAGTAGAAAACAAAAGTGATATCTACACTGGGAAGCACCACTTTAGCCAGAAAACTGGACCAGAAAGCAATAATATAACATCAGGAATAAGTAAGTGCCCACCCTCTAATTTCCATTTAATGAGTATGCTAAAGCATGCCAACACATTGCCCAGTCTCTCTTGAAGATTCTTTGAACTCCTACTCCATCCCTAAATTTACAATCACTAAAATCAAGAAGTCCACAGTCCTGGGACACGATCACAGTGCACTTCTCTACCTTTCATCCCTCAGCTACTTTCTTTCTTCAGAACATTCTACCCCATCTCACATACCACACATAATTTCTTGCTTTATTGAGAAAGCAAAAGCAATGTTGATACGCTATGATCATCTCTGCCCATCTACTCCTCTTCCTGGAACCACATACTCTGCCTTCACAGCTGATTACACAGACCAGTGATTAGGAACCTATGGCATGTGTGCCCCAGTGGAATACTGTATCACTGAAGGCTCAAATAGATTGACCATCACTAAGGTAGAACATCGATCAATAAATTATGACCCACTGGCTTAATCTTGTCCATCATCTACATTTATAAATAAAGTTTTATTGGGATGCCTACATCCACTTGGTCACCTATTATCTTTGATTGCATTACTGTAAAACAGAACAGAAGTGCAGCAGAAAGCATGAGGACTACAAACCTCAAATCCTGTCTGCCCTTGCATGGGGCATGGCAGTACCCTGGCACACATCAATTTTGCTCCTAGTGAAAGCCAGGCTTGCCATTTCCGGGATCAAATCCCCTCTCACCTTCTCAAGTGCTTTTTTCTTTTCCCACTGTTTCCTTTACTATTGTTTGTTTTCCTCCATCAAAAATAAATGTGCTCTGATTTTGTTTACCTTAATATATCCCTCCATGGAAACATTGTGCTGTGCCTCTTAAATACCGTTTCAACACTTCACAGCAGTAAGATTAAGAAACCCCCCAGCCCATGTTCCCTAGTTCCCCATTCTTTTACTTTCTCGAACTAACAACCTCCCACAAGCTGTGTACAGGGAATGTCTCTAGTCCTACCCTCCTGCTCTCTCTCTCAGAGCTATTCCCCTGAGGTACTCCTCTGGATTCCCCTCCTAGCAACTTCAGGGCGACCCTCCTCTCTCCCTTGTTTACTGGAATAGCAAGCATCAGCCCTAAGCTCTGTGAGCAATAGGCTGGTCACTTACATCATGCAGAGACACAGTCTTCCTGTGTCATGGTTGACACAGTGTGTCAACTTGAGAAGTTTAGATGCTTACCCAAGTGATGTACTGGGTACATCCTGCATGTAGAGGACATGCCCTAGGGTGGCTGTTTACACTCTAGGATGTTGTAATGGCTGAGTCATTGCATCAATTTGAGAAGTTTAAAAGTTTAGTTAAGTGACTCAGCAGGGGCACAGGGTCCTCACTTTGTAAACATCCCAAGCATGTGCAAGAGGAAGGCATGGAGATGGTGTGAATGTTTCACCCACCCTAGGGTAGGTAGCCTGCATACATACCAGGGAGGAAATGTTTTTTGTTTTCCTGAAAAAACTAGAAAGACAGTTAACTTTGTCTCAGCAAAGAGAGGAAAGTAACTAAGACATCCTATGGCTTCTGGGAAACCATGTTGTGTTGGCTGTTGCTCATTTTCCTGTCCTTTTTTTTTTTTTTTGCGGTACTGGGGATCGAACTCAGGACCCTGCGCTTGCTAGACAAGTGCTTATTCCACTGAGCTATATCCCCAGCCCCTTCCTGTCCTTCTTAGAAGCAGACTTCTCCACCAACACCCATTCCCCTGTGACTGTTCAGCCCCTTTTCTGTGAAGACATCTACCTTCTGCCCCATCTGAGATTCATGCTCCAGTTCTGAAATCTCCACCAAGCCCATGATATGGATATTCAATTGCCTGTCTGATCCTTCTCCTTAGGGCCATCTTAAACTGCTCAGTGTAAATCAAACCCTGCTGCCCCCTTCTCAAATCCACTTTTTCTTGTGGCCTTTACCAATTCAGTTAATGTTAACTGTCCCTCTAGTTTTTCAGGAAAACAAAAAGAACCTCAAGGTCAGCCTTGTTTCTTAAATCTTACATGCGGCTCCCTTACACATATCTCCCCCTGCCTCTACTTTAATCCCATCTAATATCTCTTGCCATGTGCTCTTGTACCATGGAGTACATTCACCAGCCTCACAGTCTCTCCCCTGGCTCTCTTGCCCCTTCATAGTATTTTCCTAACAGAGCAAGCAATCATTCTGTTGAAAATTGGTTGGAAGTGCAGCCTGATCATGCTCTGAAGTCTTCAGCAGCTTCGCACTTCATGTTAGACAGAATAAAAGCGAACTTATCAGAACATGTGCAGGGCTGACACACCACCCAAGGCTCACCATCAATTGCTGCCTTTGGGCCCTTGAGTGGCAGCTCTCCCTTTAGGTCATTCTGCTCTGGTTACATTGACGTTACTGTCCCTCAGGGCCCCGAACAGGCACGTGCCTCAGGATCGCAGCCCTGGGACCAACCCTGAGTCCACCTTCACTCTCACCTAGATACCCACAGGACCCTCATTCATTTCCTCACCTCCTTCATCTATTTTTTTAACACTGCCTCTCCCCGAGGCTTTCTCTGCAGTCCCTATATCACCATCTTACATGTATTTATTTGTTCTCTATTTCTTCTCGAATGTAAACCTAAGATTCACTTAAGGCTAAGAGGGTTTCAAAAAATCTAGTGTGTTAACTATCAGCGATTTATTTTGTTAACTATGTTCCCCCATTTTCTTGCATAGAACCCAGCACATGGCACAAATTAACTATTTTATGAGTTAGTTAAAACATATGTGTTTTGCAAATTTTAAAGCAATATACATGTGTAGTGCAACAGTAACTTCTCAGTTTGCAATTGGGCTTTGTGCTCACTTTCTTACTCTGCGGTGGCCATCTTGCTGCTCTCTCTAGTACTTCAGCCATAAAAAGAACCCTGACGTCAGCCTTGATTCTGCTTTCTCAACCTCATCTACAACACATCCACAAATCCTTCTTATCATCCCTGAATGGCTTTTCAGCCAAGCTGTGGTTAAAGAGCTTAGATCTATTGTCCCAGTTGTTTGATTAGGAAGCACACAGTGGGAATACAAATCCAGTTATGGTTCCAGACTCTGACTTCCAGTCATCAGAGGTTTGCCCCCAGAAGCCGTGGGTGTAGCTTAGTGAAAAAGCTTACACTTAGCATACAAGGTCCTGGGCTTAACCTTGAGCACCACATAAAAAATGTTTGTAGAAATATGACCATTCAGGGACCTTGTATTAGAAGTCCTGCAATGAATGGTGACCTACAGGGAAAAATCTTTTCAGAAAATATCAGAGATTAGAGTCTCCAAAGAGCCCTTGGAAGTGTGATGTTTAAATTTATATCACTACTGGACCATAAGATATTTTTAATAAACCAAAATTGACTAGTTGGGAGAAATGCCTGTTATTTTTGACAAGTCTGAGCATTTAAATCTAGGAGTTACTTCCAAATACATATATTGCATAGTTAGTTTATATCCCTAAAGGATTTAGTTAGTCTATCGATTTTCATTGTCTTCACTACAGATACACAGCATTTAGGGTAAATTTCCCTTGTTTTTGGTTACTAAGATAAGGATTTTGTCTTTGTGGTTACTATTAAATATGAACCACCAGAGTTCTTTTCCAGATAAAACTATCATTCACAGTGCTTCATCCTTCATATCCTACTCTTTAAAAGTGCATCTTATTAAATTTCTCCACAAGTCAGAGGTGAGCTGTACACAAGGTTTCCTCAAGCAAATATTTCAACCCTTACAGGGACACAATTTCCCAGAGACTGGCCATGCTGTTCCTAAGTCACTGAGACTTACAAATAATGCACTGGAGAGTGTGTGCATCAAAAGGAGAGTCAGCCCTTAAACAATGCTAAGAAAGTTTTTTAAAAAGATATTACTATCAGCATTTGTCACTGAATGGGTGATGTTCTGAGAAATGCCCCATTAGGGGACATTGTGTGGACATCATAGAACATGTTGGTACTAGTCTGGATGACACACACTTGCTATCTTCCTAGGATGTATGGTATACTTCAGCTGTATACTTTGTCTATATGATACGCCTTTGCTATCCATGGGCTATACAGCTTATACCTGCTCTCAGCTTGCCTACATCTACTCTTCACCTTGGCTCTAAGGTATGAATTTGCAGTATGCCTTGAGTATGCATTGTACACAGTCCATCACTGACCAAAGTGTCATGAAGTACATGACTGTGTCCCATGAACGAGTGGGTATATATGCTACTGTTCAGAAAGATTTGCTTCAGAATAGTTATTTGATTTTTTATGTTGGCACCCCTGAAGATATTCACCTTCAGTAATCTGTAAAAATCACTTATCAACCGCTACTTAATGACAGAAAAAGTAGACTAGGGTAAATCATTAAAATACCTTACAAGCATGAAAAGAGAAATTTACCCTGATTACAGATGTATAGACATTAATAAAATCTAGTTCAACAGCACTTTGTAAAAAAGCTTCCATCCAAGAAAATAAATTGCCACTGATTCCCATGGCCCCAGGAGCTGGTGAGGCCATCAGTAATGTGAGGGTACAGGTCAATTTGCCCTTACCTGAGACACTTAGGACCCAAAGTGTTTCAGGTTTCAGAATTGTTTGGGCTTTGAAATATTTCCATATACATATTGAAATGTCTTATGGGACCCAAGTCTTAAAAAACAAAGTTCACTGATGTTTCAGGTGCACATTAAGTGAATTATATATGCTATTTTCAGTACACTTGCATTTTGACTATGACCTATCGTAGAAAGCCAGGCATGGAAGATTCTACTTGCTGCACCACATTAAAACTCAAAATACTGTGAGTTCTAGAGCATTCTGAGTTTCAGATTGGGGATGATCAACCTGCATCTCACAGTCCTGACGTGAGGCACAGAGCACCTTACCCAGCGGCACCCTGGCGGCACTGGCATCGGGGTTGATCCAGAAAGACAGCCAGGACAGCACGACGATCAGCAGGGTTGGTGCATAGACGCCCATCATGTAAAAGCCGACCTGTCTTCTCAGGGTGAAGATCACTTCCACACATGTGTAGTAGCCTTTCAGAGACAGACAGATCACAGGTATGAGCCGGGCACCGCCACGCACTGCACATTCACCAATGCACCACAGGCGGCAAGACCCCGCCATGGAGAGTTCAGCAAAAAAGCCAGAAACAAAGGCTTTTCTCTAAGAATGGGATTGGAAAAAGCTTCCCTGAGGTTCTGTGGCTCATCCTGACATTGAGACATAGATCCCACCTGTGGCTCCACTATGTTCGTGGTTAGGCTTGGACTGAAATATTTAAGGGAAGTACTGCAGGTAGATATTAGCAAGCGGAAGACACAGTGTCTCAATGTACGTACACAACAGACAGAGTGCTGCGATCTGACCTTCTGCTCCAGCTTTTCACTTACCCCACTTCCAGGCCCTCAAATGTACTCTAGTTGGGGGAAAGAATTCATTTTCACATGCAGAGGCAGATACAGGAACTATAGCTAGGTCTAGAACTGTCATGGCATCAGCTAGACCCTGACATAAGAGGAAGGGATGCGGTAGCCTTTGCCAATTTGAGAAAGCCAAGCAACACAAACACGCTCGTAGCCCTACTCACTGAGACATGCTATTTCCAGATGTTTTAGATGATTTAAAGAATATTTTGGTTCTTTCAGTTAGTAGTTTAAAAGTAATAATGCCTAACTGCTCAGTTTAGATAAGAATTTCACTCACAATTTAACAAAAGTAAGGTTGTGCATAATACCAAAAAGTTAAAATATGTCTAATCTTTTTTCAGTTTAAACTGTGAACAATTATTTTTAAATGGTAAAATAAGTTTTAAAAAATGAACACTGCAAAAGTGAAGCAATTACAGAGGAAAGGACAATATTGCTTTATGCAGCCTTAGCAAGAAAAGCAATATTTACACAACCTTCATAATGGGGATGGAAATACATGCTTGGACACCAGAATAATCTTTGGCTTTATTCATCAGATTTCCTGGAGCAGTACTTGCACACAACGATTCTTAATGAAAGGTGACCTAAGGAAAGTTATCTACACCCTCTTTACAAGTAATTGGGATGGGAGATCCATCTTTTTCCAGTGTGAATTGAAACTACTGCTGCCTCTGAGAGGTTCGAGAGGTACCAGGACACGAAACAAAACTTGTTAGTTGCTTAAAATGAACTGAAATGTAATTATGTCAAATTCTTCCATATGATATAAAAAACCCAGACCTTCTTTTCTAATTTTAATTACAATAAAACTGGGCAATGTATTAAGCTGTCCACAGGCTTTTAATGTAGAAAAAAAATCCAAACAATGAATAGCCCTTTTGTTTTACATCATTTCATTTTAACTTTTCTACCCAGACAAAGAACATGCATTTTAAATTAACAATCACATGGAATATTTAAAAATACAACCTTTCACAGGCATGACTGCTCAAATTAAGGAGGATCATGGTATTTCCACAAAGCAGTTCCAAAATAGCTTGCTTTTAACTGTATTATTTTTTTCAGATTAGTTTTATAGTCCCCTACTGCATAAGCAATGGAGAATGATACATACCTGCCTCTTAAGGAATTATATACTTTTAAATAGCCTCAGTTGTCTCAAAGATTATTACGAAGTGGCACACTGTAAAGTAAAATTTTATAATTCACCCCACTCCATTTCAGCGAGAGCCTAAATACTAGAAGTCCTGTGATTTAAGGCGCATTTCCATCATGTACGTTTTAAAAGGTCCCATGACGGGAGAGTCACAGGACCTAGATACACTCACCAGTGAAATCCATGCTTGATATCACTGTGACTTGCTCCATAAACTTTTACGGGAAACATTTCTGGCTCCGTTTTGATCTTCCCCTCGCACTGGTACATTTAAGAGGGGCAGGTGGGCAGCTAATTGTTATAAATGTTCATTGGGAAAATTCAATTTACTTTCTGTTTCCTGTGAGGGTTTATTTCATTGTTCATTCAGGTTTCCAATTTATGTATTTTTATGTGCTTGTTTTCCCATGTATTTCTTCACTTTTGTTATTTCTCTCATTACAGGGAAACATAGTTGCAGTAACGTTTGGAGCTGAGTCATTTGTAAAGTGAGGGAACATACGGGCAATCACACACATTGCTGTGCAGTGTGACACTGCTCACGCTGCGTGGGTGTTAAATGTCCTATCTCTGTAAGTACGACCCAAACATTGTGCTGTTTCACTTATATCCATATGACGATTCATGTAAATGCTGATAAAGTGCATGATTTCAGCAATTTATTTATGATGACTCGGACAATGACAAAAAAACCCTACTTAAAATTCTTGTGTAGTGGCCTAAATTCTTTCCATCACAGTTTCTTCCAAAGAACTAAAGTATTTATTTTACTTGTTTACTGCAATGAAATATCACTCTATAAAGAGCTGAGATTTGTCTTTAATGTACTGCTGAGTCTTCAAATGGAAATTTTTAACAATGGGTCATAAAAGTAAAAAAAAAAAGAAGACCACCTCTAAGACTCTCAAAGTTGTGAAAGCAGTTTTGTGCTACACATAAACTGCTAGTTTCACTTTATATCTAAATGAAATTTAAAACTTCAGTAGAATCTTCTTCAAATTTCTCAAAGCAACTTAGATCATTCATTTTAAATGTGATCTGGGTGTGTGTGATCTGAGTGTGTGTAATCCTTTTTGGATTATAACAACACTCCACATACAGTGCAACAATACTAAAATCAACAGTCTATTGTTCCACATAGTCATGGTACAATTGGTCAAGGAAGGGTCTTTAATTTGTTACAGCAATGTGTCAAATAAGAATAAAATACTTAACTCAGAAGATTGTTGTGATGATTATTTAAGCCATACAAGGCATTTGACACCTAAATATAGCACTAAATAAAAAAAGAAAAAAACTAGGCCTAGGGGTATAGCTCAGTGGAATAAACACTTGCCTGGCAAGGGCAAAATCCTGAGTTTGAACCCCAGTATCACCAAAAAAACCCCACAAAACCCCATAAAACTACCTACTATGTCTGTGTTACAGTCCCCAAAACACTGTACTTAATACCTGAATATTGCAAAGAATTAAAAAAATCTATCTTCTACATCTTTGTTACAAGTATCCCCAAAACATGTTGTGGACTTTTTGGATCATTCTTTTTAACTTCTAGATGAGTTTCAAATGCGGTAAGTAACTGTACTCTTAGTGGGAACGAGTTCACCTGCACAAAGCGTGGCTGTGTCTGATCGCAGGCCTGACATTAACATGCCTGATGATAATGGATAGGTCACTCAGTTATCCTGGACTTCAGTTCCTTTATGTGTTAAGTAAGTATCAACCAGGTCAGAGTGCCTATATGACAACTTTCATATCTAACAATCTATGTAGCTATGACTTCATCATTGAGCAGTTTGGTAGTCAAACTTTTAAGACTGCTATTTTTAACTTTTAAAAACCTAATGTGAACATATTTGGTTATTATGTTTCTTGTCCTCATAAACTATAAGCCCAATAAGAGAAAGTGTTGCTCACATATGCTATGCAGTCTGTGTATGTGAATGTCAACAACAGTTTTAAATGAACTTTGTCCTCAACACTCCCACTATTGCTTTTATTTTAATACTATAAGAATACAAATGTACACTCTCTCTCTTAATATCAAGCCTCTATCTGAAACAACCGATCTCTCGAAATCCTACACAATCAAAATGTAGACCTTTCTATTATTACAAGTCAGCATTCACGCTGCAATAAAGTTATAACTTCACATTTATTCCTGAAGAGCCTCCATCATGGTTTACTTCTTGATACAGAATTAGAATTGAGAGCTAAAGTTCAACCGACTATGACTACTCACAGGATGACCAAAATTCTACATCACTTTTATTTCTATTTCTAAGTGAAGTAATACTGTGTTCCTCTCTAGAACCTTCGGTGACCGGGACTCTGAGGCTGAACATTATTTCATGACGATGCTGAGCAGCTCTGGACCGTTTTCTCTGCAAAGGTCAATGTAATCTAGTGGCGGAGGTTCAGTTTTGTGCCTTTCATCATCGGCTAGTCACTGATGTAGGCCAGGAGGACCACGCAGTCCTGAGATCTCACACTTGCACTGCTTCCTGCATAGCACAAAGCTTAAGGTTTCTACCGTGTAAAAGCTGCCCAGACCCAATGGACTCAGGCATGTGGATTACATTTTTCATGTACACAGTTTTAAGCCCCAAATTGAATCATACCAGAAGTAAAATCTCTTGCAACATCAGAGAAAACCACAGCCTTGGAGAGTTTGCATGCATAAAATAAAAAAGTGCCAGAGTCAGTGGCTCACACTTATACTCCAAGACGCTGAGGTAGGCGGGGTGCACATTTGAGCCTACCCTAGATAACTCACCAGTTGAGCCAGACCTGGTTTCAAAATCAAAACTATAAAAGGTCTGGGGGTGGGTTTATTACAGAGGTGGGGTTTTAGGTGATTGGACAGGTAGTGAACTGATTTGATGTTAGGTGGTAGGTCTATAGGAGGAGGCAGGTCACTGGGCATGTGGCCAGTAAAGGATGCATCTCTCTCCCTTGCTCCCCCGAGGGGATGCTCCCTGCTTCCCTGAAACAATGCTGAGAACAGCACTCCTCTTCCCTGCCCTGGGCCACGCTGTCCTGCCTTGGAGCCTGCAGACCACAAACTGACTCCTCTACAGACTGTACCTAATAAACCTCTGCTCCTTTGAGCTGCAGGTATCAGGTACTGTATATCTGCCAGTAGAAAAATCCCTGGAATAGCGTCTCAGTGTAAAGTACCATGAAAGATGTCTAAATAAAGTGAAATTAAAAAGTGAAATACTGCCAGAATTACATGAAGAAAACCCATGTCTATCTAGTAATTCAATTATAAAACATCTGTAGTGCATGGAATTCTATGAAAGGTTTAACATATGAGTATGAAGATAAAATATTTGGAGCAAATTTATTTTTTACTAGCTTTCTTCTACTCTTCCCTCAGAACACATCCATAATAAAATGAGTCTTTGAAACAAGCACACGCAGGCAGGAAGAGGGAAACAAAAGGATAAAGGTGTGTTGCGTCCACACACGGTCCCCACAATGAGTGTGAGTGTTAGGTACTGAAAACACGCACTCATAAAAATACTGCTGTAAAAATAATAAAAAGCTATCACCTACCAGTGCCTTTGTAATATTTGGTACAGTTTCCATACTCAATATCTTCCTTTTTAATGTCAAACTGAGGCAAGGCAATTTTTTCCAACTGAACAGGGTCCCCTGACTGCCAGATAAATCGCAGATCATCAGTTGTGTAACCAACTACAAGGAAAAATAAACGCAAGTGTCAGATTGAAATAAATTTAATTGTGGATGCTTATTTAATACTTAATACCTTCCTTAATGTTTAATAATCCAAGTAGTAGATGTGGTAAGACAAAGGCTAGTTCTATAGGAAATTGCAGGTAGCACTGCAAGGCAATAATTGTGGTGGCTACCTACGAAACACACGAGTTACAGACAATCATCTTAAAGAATGAAGATGTTCAAAGAATAATATATTATTAATAGCTAAAATCCTAGAACACTGTGTATAAATATTCACCTCTGTCTGAGCTCTTAGCCCTCATCAATGCAAAGGTGATAAGTGATGGAAGATTTTTAACTGTACGCAGTTAATCTCATGCAACATATTACCTGAAGTTTTTTTTAACCTAAATATAAGCATTTAGGTACTTAATGTTTTGAAATCACTTCAAACTTTCCTAAAAGATTTAAGTCCTGACAATAAAATGAAATGAGAATAAAATAAAATAAAATGAAAGTAATGAAATCATCCCTTCCCACGTGGGCAACCTGAAGCCCACATTTTGCTCTTAGAGAATGTGGCCACTGTTCAAGCAGCAAAGCATGTAGTAGTTCATGGATGAATCCTAAAGCACACCTATGCTTACAAACAATACTTTCATACATGTAGTAAATAGAATCAGTATGTGAAGACACAGTTGAAATTTTTGATATAAACAAATACTGACAAACATATATGCACATACTTATACAGAAAACAAAAATAAAACACATGATCATACATATACTTACATGTGCAAAATCTCTTTTTATAGTTAAAAGGGAAAATACTGTCAATGCTTAGGATCCATTTCCATATACGTTTTTTAAAAAAAATGACAAAAACCATGAAGTAACTTGAAGCATATACTTTACAAGCATATGCATTATATTTTATAAGGTCATTATTCTCTTTTACCCTGCAGAAATAGACCATGGTACACAGGTATTCAGACTAAATTCTTTATGACATTAGTATTAATTTTTCAGTTTATATAGGATAATCATCCCATCAAATTAGTATTTTTGTGGAAAATTCCCACAAATACATGTAGTGCCTATTTTATAACCTGATTATATATAGTTATATGTGTACATTCATAAATTAAAATCAAATTTTGTTTAAAACAATCTATATTTTATCTAAGTGTTCACAGACAAGGAATACTTGTTTAGATTTGCAGAATATCCACAATGTTTTCCAAATTCTTTGCTATGTGGTTTTAGCATCAAGGAAGTTCTTTAGTTAGGACTCCATTTTCCTCCTTACCTTTGCAGTAATACTCACTGAAATGAAAATGGCACTTGTGATGAGGTGAAGGTATATACACTTATGCTGACTGAACTGAAACCAAACAGGCTAAGTCTATTTTAATAAAAATTATACAGTAAAACATCACTACAACTTCTCTAAAATTACTCAAATGCCTTTATGTGACCAAAAGCATGACTACGATGTCCTGCCAGACAGCGGCACTTTACTCCCCAAGGTGCTCAAAATCCCCTCCACTTACAGCTTTCCAGCTGCATCTTGCAGCGCTGCGTGTCCATGGGAAACAGAGTTAAGTCCAGCGGGCACGAAAGAGTAATAGATAACCTGAAAGCAGAAATGGGGAACTCAGAACCGACACAGCCTGCGTCTCTGCCATCCACAAGTTCGAAAAGGGAGATGTAAATGTGCAAGGATATAAAAGAGCACCTCATGCTGACAAGGACGTCTCCATCCCGAAAAATAAAGAGAAGTATGTTTTCCTGGGTGACGTCATGAAAATTGGCACTTTTTTCATTTGCAAAAAACAGATCAGGTTTCCACAAACACTTGTACATTGTGGGGTCCACGGTGAGTGCATCCGAGCCCCGAAAGTCACTGGGGAGCTTCAGCCGGGGGTCATTCCATTTTTGTCTCAGGAAGATGTTAACTCTATAGTCCTAGAGAATGAATGAGTAAAGGAACATGTGCAGTTATTGCTATTTTCAATTATTAAAAATAATAAATGTGTGTATGTGCTGGTCAGTATTTATAGGAGCATGTTCAGCACCAGGAGTTTTAAATGATTAGTAGCACCAATACTTTTGCTTTTCTAACATCAACCAGGGTCACACTAGATCAATTACTAAGTGAGACCTCAATTTGTAGGACAGAAATACCCTTTTATCTATCTAATTACTTGCTACTGATATTCCACAGCTCTCACTAGCTCAAATGTCAGAATATAGCTTTACTAATAATTGCTTTAAATTTATACAAATATCAGTCATTCCAGGTGGCTAGGTGGTATTATCATAAAAACAGGGGAAAAAAAGTAAGACAAACTTTAAGAGTAGGTAAGAAACCAAAAGTATTTCTAGTTGCAGTAATGGTTGATAATTGTGTCAACTTGAGAAGTTTAGAAGCTCATCTAGGTAACTCATCAGTAGGGTAGAGAACATGCCCCAGGGCAGCTGTTTACTTGTGATGGTTGATTCACTGTGTCAACTTGAGAGGTATAGAGGTTTAACTAAATCAGTAGGGGGCCAAGGTCCTCACTTTGCAAATATCCTGAGCATGCCAAAGAGGAGGGCACAGAGATGGTCTAGGTGTAAAGGAGACGCACTCTAAGGTGGGTAGCTTGCATACAATATAAGGGAGGAAAAGAAATTTGCTTTTCCCCTTGGCTTTTGTTGCTTTTGCTGTCTTCTGCCACCTCAGAGTTGCCCTTCACCATGCCACCCTACCTTTGAAGCCAGCTGATTACAAATTGAAACTTCCAGAAACTACAAGCTAAACAGATTTCTCCTTTAATTTTGGGCATCAAGTGTTTTGTCTTAGCGATGAGAGAGAAGTAAGTAACAAACTAAAAAATAATATTGCACATATGTATATGTTATACATACATACATTCAGTCACACAATAGTCTCTTGACATGTACTAGGAATTGGTTCTAGGACTCCCTGTGGATACCAGAATATGCAGATGTTGAAATCCTTTACCAAAAATAACATTATTTACATACAAACTACATACTTCTCCTGCATAACTTTTTGTTGTTTTGCTTTTTAGAACAAGGTCTTGCTATATAGTTCAGGTTGGCCCTGAACTCAGTAGATTTCCCAGGCTGGCCATGGACCCAATCCTCCTGCATCAGCCTCTCTAGTGCTAGACTTACAGGTGTGTACCACTAAGGCTGGCTCCTCTTGTATATTTTATTTTATTTTTTTTTAAATTTTTTTGTGGTACTGGGGATTGAACTCAGGACCCTGTGCTTGCTAGGCAAGTGCTTATTCCACTGAGCTATATCCCCAGCCCCCCCTCTTGTATATTTTAAATCACCTGGGTGATTTATGACACTTAGTACAATATAATTGTCATTTAAGTAGTTGATTAGGGAATGGTAACCAGAAAATTATCTGTACACATTTATTCTTACAGATACAATGTTTTTTCAAATATTTTCCATCTGCAGTTGACTGAATCCACAGATGCAGAACCTGTAGACACAGAGAGTGACTGTGTTCTTGAGATTAGAGTAAAGCTGCAATGGCTCCAAATATACATCATTACAGAAAGAGTTTGAAATAGACAGTCAAGAAGAGATCCGGATGGTGCACAACAGATTAGAATGAGTGCAAAATTCCTAAGTGTGCTGCTATGGATATGCAATGACAGTTGAAAAGTGTTTTTAAGTTTACTAAATAGTTAGTTATCTAATCAGTTGTTGAGCTGCAAGGGTTGTAATTTCAGGTCTTTGGTGTGCTGAATTTTGTCAAGACATAGTAATTGTAAAAATATATGAGCCTAGGTGCATTCGTTAGACCACAATACCTTTGCACACACACCACTAAGGATGGAGCCCCGCACACATTGGGCTGTTATGGTACACAGCACAGTCAGCATTGAGGGGTCGTGCTCAGGTCTTCTGATTCTAATTTCACCTGCTAAATTCAGAATATGCACAAAGGTTTCAACAACATAAATTATATTGGGCTTCAGTGCCTTTGTCACTTTCAATAACTAGTATTTATATAATACTATCATGCTAAACACTTTTGATATGATCAAAATGAGTTAGGTCATCACATCAAAACTCAAATAAATAAAAAGAAGCAGCACATCAGATTTTATTAAATAAGGACTGAAAACATTTCTGTGAGACATAAATGCATGCACTATATATGCATATATGAAATAAATGCCATGAACATAATCATAAGCAATGAGCTATGAAAGAAAGCATAATCAGTGACCACATGCTATGCTCATGCTATGCTATGAAATCAACTATATGCTATGAAATAAGCCATAAGCAGTGAACACAGACTCTACAAAAGCTTTATGGATTCACACTCTCATGTGTATAAGTATAATCTTATTTTCATATCCAGATTCTATATTGTATTTGCAGAAGGGTAAGATATTAAAGAATAGTATACACTGACTGAACTGCAGGTAGTGAAGTAAAATTCAATCTGTCTATATCACCCAGTAACTCAAACTTGATGTTTATTTTAAAAACTCAGCATATTAAGGTAATAGAGCAGATAAACTGATCACTATATATTATGTACATATACTGAACTATCACATTGTACCCTAGTATGTACAGCTGGTGCATGTTCATTACAAATAAAAAATTGGGAAGATGATATATTATTTAGATTGATTCTTAAAAATCATATGCAGATAATTTCAAAGTGCGAAAGTCACTTTCAAAGATCTCCTTATATTTTTAAATTATAATACACTGAAAATCCTTTGAGAAATAGAGATGAATAAAAAAGAAATAAAATAACAGCTTGGAAGTCATCTGTATTGGACAGTAGCCTTTCAGCATTATTTGGATATAGCTCCTAAAATTCTCTGCCACTGTGGCTTAGAAAAACCATGCTTTATTTTATCCTAATATTAAATTTTCTTATTTTATTGAATGTCACAAATATATTAAGATTGCATTGGTATTTTGTAGAAAAAATTATTACCTTTCAGAATATATACTGGTTTGCATATAAGTAATTAACTGTCAAGGAATTTATAACAATAATTCACACTAATATTCAAGATATCTGGCAGGCTTTAAGGCAATGCTAACCTTCGCCCACAGCATATTTTCCCTAAGTACAAAATAAGCCACCTATAACATCTTGGATTGAAGATCAGAAATTAATTTTGCTCTGTACTGAGTTCTTAAATTACCCACACGTACATACATACATTTAGGACCACAGTTCTATATTCTACCTGTTTCCAAAATCGTATCTATGGTGACATTAGAGTCCATTCCAGTCCCAACCTTCACCCCTGGCGAAACTAAAGAAGCCAGTCTCACTGACAGATCTGTAATCTAATTTGCATTAGATGTAATCTAATTTGCATCCTGACAGGCATCCTGCTGAAACCTCCCAAAGGTGTCCTTCCCGCTCAAACAAACCCTCCTGCGCGCCAAAATCAAATCCTCCTGAGCAATAATGCTCCAAAACCTCTACTCCTAAATAAACTCAATCTCCTTGCCTCCGAGGTTGAGCGGTCTCTACGCTTAGAGTACCCCTCCAACTCCCAACCCAATAAAAATTTCCCTCTCCTTTATGAGGTTTCCTACATTCTCCCTCCACTGACTGTACAGTGAATTCATCTCAAATTACATAGCAGTAAGCTTTTTCTTTAAAAATCACCATAGCAATTTTAATAGCATTTCCCTAATTCTCTCTTGAGGTGCAGTCAACTTTTCCACACAACGCGAGAATATCTTAAGGTCATTTAAGATACACTGAACGCAGAGCACTGTCCCCACCAGAACGCTGTGCGGCACCTGGAGAAGCCCCGGCCCCACTTGGTATCAAGGTACCTCGCCAAAATCAATCCCATCTGTGGCAAACAAAAAAGGATGAAGCATTTTAATTTGCAGTCGAGCCCCCTTTTATTTTAGACATCATCACAAATGATTTTTGGAACATCACAGTCACGTCCTACACAGAAAGCCAAGCAACAGGAGGTCAGTGGAGGACTGAAACGGTAAAGGTTCGGATCTAAATCTCCACTCGGCACCTCAGAGGTTTTGACCAAGAGCCAAGGCCTCCGTCCCTCTGCGCTCTGTTTCTGATACAGAGTGATGAGGAATCCTGATTGTCAACTGCCTTGGCTTGAGAGGCACCGCCACGGTTAGTAAAACATAACTGTGGGTGTTGGGTGGGCCCTGGAGGCCTTGGGTTCCATCTGCTCCTGGCCTCTTCCTGGCCGGTTCACTCCTCTCCACACTCTCTGCCACCAGGGTCTGCCGTTGGAGCCTGCCCAGCTGTCTTGGTTACTTTTCTCTCATTGCTGAGACAAAATACCCAACGCCCAAAATGAAGGAAGGAAAGGTTTATTTAGCTCACAGTTTGTGGGGGTTTCAGTCCATACTTGGCTGGTTCTGAGGCAGAGTGGCACATGGCAGAGGGCAAACTGTTCAGGGCAGCAAAGCACAGCAAAAACAACCAGCAAAAGGGAGGAATGGCCGCAGGAATGAAGCAGGCAGCATCTTTCTCTCCCTTACATATACAAACTATTCCCCCTAGCGTACAGCTCTCACACCCATAATCCTAGCAAACCATCTACCCTAGGGCAGGTATAGCTCTCACACCCATAGTCCCAGCACTGGATCATGGATCAGTCATAAACTCTAAAAGCCACCAAATAACTGCATGAGGATTTGGGGGGACATACGGACACAAACCATAACACCAGCCTAGACCCACAGCCTTTGGAACTCAGCTACATAAACTTCTCCTTTTAGTTGTGGATGCCAGGGAGCTTGCTCCAGCAACTGGAAAGCTTATCAACACATACTTTTAAAAGAATTAATATGGACTGATATAGTAATGTGAAGATTAAATAAAATCGTGCAAAACTAATTTAGAACCTATTATATAAATTCATTTCCTTCTCCTTTTATAACTTTGGGAATATGGCTTATTATCAAACATAGTTAGAAAAATATTCATTTAAATTACTTCCAAGCCTAAGGTGTTTGATTGGTTTAGTCATTCATTCAAAAAGTGTTTATGAGCCCTGAATTCCTCTCATGCTCTGGGGACTAAGGACCTGGTATGAGCACTCCATACCTTTACAGAAACAGCTATGAGAGATGCTGAGAATCAGTCAAACATGAAAAAAGAAGGGTATGCAAAGAAAACCAGACTGCAAGGAAACATCTGATCTACTTTAGGGATCAGTTGAAACTAACCAAATGAATAGCACCTGCTCTCAGGCCAGAAAGGTGTTAGATGTTAAAAATATTCAGGTTTGAATTATGTGCCACATCATTTGTTCTCTTACCTACAGGAAGTTATTTAGTTTCTTTGAGCCTCAAAACCTTGTGACTCAAATAAGTGCCTGGAGTTCTAGAGAATTAAATGAGATGCTATGCCTAAGCAAGAAACTGAACAAGGTGAGCACCTAGAAAGTTATTTTTACCATATTTTTTACTAATATTATTGTATCATTTCACAACTGTTGACATTATTAAAAGCATTTCATTTCTCATGCTACCTGTATGTTTTTATTGGCTACTAAATATTACTGTCTTGGTTACTTTTCTCTCCTTACTGAGACAAAACACCTGATGCCCAGAATTAAGGAAAGAGAGGTTATTTAGCTCACAGCTCATGGAGGTTTCAGTCCACACCTGCCTGGCTCCAAGGCAGAGTGGCACATGGCAGAGGGCAACCGTTCATGGTGGCAGAAGACTGCAGAAGCAACCACAGCAGAAAGGCAGGAGTGGTCGCAAGCATCCTCTTTCTCTCCCCCATATGTATGCAAGTATCGGCCCCAGGCCAGATGTATGACACACACCCATAATCCCAGTTATGGATTATGTATCAATCAAAACTCTAGAAGCCCACCCCATGACTGCATGAGGATGTGGGGGGCATCCAGACACAAATCATAACCATTACCATCGCCAACATTACTAGACATGAAACATTATGTTGGGTACTTGTCACACAGAAATCAATACAATAGAGCACTGGAAAACAAATCTGAGATCTATGGATTATTTAGATTTCACTGATATACTACATTAATAATGCAAAGTGCCATTGCAGACTCAGAGGAGAAGCCACCTAGGTGTTATTACACTGAAACTCACTTTACTCATTAAGGAAGTTCAGAGAACAACTGGGTTAGCTCTGCTAAGATAAACAAGTCTTTTGTATGTTTAAGAGCAATCCATGTTCCAAGGCCTAAACACACCAGTGGAGAGAGACCCTTGGAGGGTCATATGCTTTGGTTATCTCCCTAAGAGATAACTGATGAGGCTTCTGGAGAGAATAAACGATCCGTCCAAACATAAGGGACCAGGGAAAGTCAGGAGTTTGAGAGAGTTCATGAAGAGAAGACAGAATTTTGACAGTGGTGATGTGAGGCTTCCGAAGGAGGAGGAAAAGGCCATTGGTTCTTAGCGAAGTCATCAACAACACAAAGGAATTACTAAGTATCAAGATACAGAAAATGTCAAAAACAGCCAAGATCACCACCTAGGAAGAGGCCAAAGAAAAGACAGAGGTTTGGGCGCTACCAGTGGGCAGTCAGAATTTAAAGTTAAGACAAGAAATATACAAAGGTCTCCTAAAATGCAAAGTTAAGAACACAAACCACATGCACAAAGAAGCTACAGAGATGGAAAATGAACATATGAAAGGATGTGCATGTCGTGAGGGAAATATAAATTAAAGCAACTATGAGACACCACTACACACCTCTCAGAGTGGCCCAAATCCAGCACCTGAACACTACTTAATTCTGCCAAGAACCCAGAGAAACAGGAGTGCCACTGATTACTGATAAAGTAAAATGGTACAGGCCCTTTCAGTGAGCTATGAATGCTTTCTTACAACAGTAAACCCACTCTTACCACATGACTCAGCAGTCAGGCTCCCCAGTACTTTCCTGATGTCGATGAAAATGTATAGGAACAACAACAAAACCCTGTCTGCTACAGTTCAAAGCCACCTTATTCATCACTGCCAGAACTCGGAAGCAATTACTCCGTCCTCCGGTAGGTGAATGGGTAAACAAATCATAGGACACTGGGACAAATGGGATATTGTTCAGTGCCAAAAACGTGAACCATCAACATGTGCAACGATGTGGAGAAAACTGAGTAATACATAAATATTACAAGTAAATATATTAAAATAATTACATATTAAACATATTATTTTAATATATTATATATGTAATATATAATATGTTATATTGCATATGTAATATATTTTATATTTCATAAAACTGATCAGTAAAAGAACTCAACCTGAAAAGGCTATGCACTGTAGGATGCCTACTATATGACACTTTGGTAGAGGTCACACAAATACCATAAAAGGTCAACAAATGTCAGGATTTAGAAGGAAAGAAAGGACGAACCAATGAGAGACAGAAAATCTTTTGGTTAGCAAACTCCTCCTACTCCGGTGGACACAGGTCACCATACTACTGTGTACGGTGAGAATGATTCAGAGTGGTTCATCCCTGGTAACAGTGTATCTTTCTGGTGCCGGACATAAACTACTCTAACTTATGTATTTTTCTTTTTTCATTCACTTGTTAGTGTTAGACTATATATTCTAGAGCAGTTCTTAGCTTGAGGCACAGTTAAACAGAAAACTTGATGATTTCCTACATATACTTTGCATAGAGCCGACCCCACGCTGGAGTGATACCTTTGATACAATGGATGAAACTATTATTCTCAGCAGTAATTGCTTCTCAGTAATAAAGATCAACAGAGTACGCAGTACTGAAATACTTCTGTACCATCTCTTGAGCTCCTTTTTTTTTACAGCATAATATTGAAAGTGTAATACGCTGCATAAAACTAAATCAGATCACCTCTGTCTCCCTCTCTCCCTCTCTCCCTCCTCCTTCCCTACTCCCACCCTTAGTGTTAAACAACTGAGCTACATACCCAGCCTTTGTTTTTGTTTTTTTTTTCATTTTGAGATAGAGACTATATTGGCCAGGCTGGCCTCAAGTTTACTACCTTCCTGCCTCAGCCTCCCAAGAATCTAGGGTCACAGACATATACCACCACACTCGGCTCAGACCTCTTTTCTAATTCTTTCTAAATTTATTTTAGTAGATCTCCCTCCAGGTCATATTCCAATGGGCATCACCCAAACTAGAAATAACCTGCTTCATTATCTCACTCAACACATCAATCTTAATTATTAGGTCTTATTATTTCATTTTGAAAGAGCATCAAAGATGTTTTTTGTCAGTTATGAATATAACATACTGTCATGTTTCAACACTAGTTGTAGCAACCTGAAGTATCTTTTAAAATATTTTGAAATTTTACAACATAAAGTAATTGTTCGCATTCATGACTCATTCACAAGTAAAAAAATATCATTAGTATGCTTTGGTTAATGTTCAATGAGAATTTAAATATATTTGCTAGTTTCTAGCATTTCAGATGCTCTGAATTAAAGTAACTGCCTTTGAAATTTATTTGTTTTCATTTTTAATTATTCATCCACAATAATTATAGCCCTATCATTTATTTTGTCATGAACAGAGTCCCATCAGAAACATATTACTTTTATCAGTGGGAAATTAGTTAATTGTTTTTAAAGTACTTGGTGACAAACACTATTTATTGTTCCTTCCAACTAGCACACTATTAGTCATTATCTAGGAAATAGAGACACAAATTTTTCAGTACCAATTAATACCCAAATTAAACCGCTTCTTCATGGCAATAAAACATTTCCCAACAGGACACTAAAACCAGTTCAGTTTCATTTTAGTGACATTTTACCCCTAAGAACTGCTGATCTACATTTTGTAACATTGTTACACACTTTGTAACATTGTTACACACGCTGTCCTAGATGTCCTTTCTACTTCACTCTCTCCTATGGCAGCCAGCCAGACTCATTGCCATTTGCCTGCATTATGATAAAAAATAGCATCCAAGGAAATAGAGATCAGTTCTTGTGGCCTCTGGCAGCATTGTAACTAGTTACGTCAACACAGTGGTAATATGCCCAATCTGAAAGGCTTTCAATTGTAGGTGTTTGGAAGATGAGAAGTATCACATAGGAACTGTAAGTTTAAGGAATGCCAGTGAAGACTTTTACGTTGTACAGATTTTTCTCAAAATTTCATTTCAGAAGGGTTTTAGTTACATAATATTAGTATCAGATCATGAATACCATGCATATGCCAAGAAGCCACATTTTAGGAGCACCTACAAGGTAGTGCCATCCTAGCATACTGGACCACACCCATGGCAGTCAGTCTTGGCCCGCCTCTGCCACCATAACAAACGCTCTAGACTGGGTACCTGAGGAACAGCAGTGATTCTCACTCCCAGATCTCGTGGCTGGCAAGCGCAAGGCCAACCCTGGGAGGGTGTGCTCCTCGCACAGGCTCTTTTCCTGGAGCACCCCCAACAGCTGAGAACAGTGTGCGGCAGCCACAGTGACCCATCGGCTGGAGATGGGACTGCATTGTGAGGGGCACAGCCCGCTGGAGAAAGTGGTTGCAGTGTGACCTTGAAGGCTGTACATGGTCCCTGGCCCTGGTTCTCAGGCTCTTCCCGCTTGCTCTGTTTCCTGGTTGCCAGGAGGTGGGCAGCTTCCCGCAGCCACATCTCTCCAAGGTGACGTTTCTGCCCTGAGCCTGCACTTCGTACACTGGAGCATGGAAACTATCAGCCAAGACAAATCTTTTCTCCTTTTCCTTATGTATGTCAAGTATTTTGTCCCAGTCAAGGAAAGATGACAAACACAAAACCCTTCCAGTCTCCTTAGAATGGCATTACTTAATTCATGAGCAGTCCACCTTCAGTCCTACTGGCTTCCTGCAAGCTCTACCTCTTGCTAGCACTGCAGTGCTGACCACATTTCATTGTGAGGTTGGGGGCAAGCAGGGTCAGACACAAGTGGGAACCAGCTGGGACTGAGCCTGTTGAAAGTGCCCAACATGCGTCTATTAAACACAGAGATGAGAAATGGTTGTAAGGCATTGTAGCAGGCTAGGAAGATTAACATTGTTCACGCTATTAATTTAGTTTTTCCAATCGCCACTGATGACAGTAACCAAGTTACTCGAAAAAGTTAATTCGACTTGAACAGTTCTCATCGTATCCCTCACTAAAGCAACACCATAACTTGTGAGGTTTAATCATTAATACTTCTAATATTACAGCTTAGAAGGAAATATGTAAAGAAGAAAATATCAAAGAAAAATTATATTATTTTTTCAACTTCAGGTATATTACAAAAGTAACTGGACAAAGAGATGGGAACATAATATTTTTAGCTACTAAAAATGTAAATTTATTTTAGTTTCTTTGGTAGCATTAACTTTTAGTGAGGGGTTTTAGTAATCATTCAATGAAAACCACTTATTAGTTTGGCATTTTCACTTGTGGAAAAAGTGAGAAGTATTAGAAGACTAAGAAGAAAACAACACATAATCAGGTGCCTCTCCAAGAGGGTCTGGGAAGACAGACATTAACAAAAGTTTACCTGCTGTAACAAAATTACCAGCACAGTGGCTGACTGCAGCACCAGTCCATTATCTTAGCTCTTAACTCAGAAGATCAAAATCAATTTCCTTGGGCTAAACTTATGTCCACAGGGCTGGCTCCTTCACAGACGCTGAGAGAAGAATTCATTTCCTGGCTTTGTTGGCATTTGAGAGATGTCTGGTGTACTGAGCCGCGGTTCTTCCTCGCACCACCCCACACCACGTTTCCCTCACAGAGCCAAGACTGCTGCCTCCGACCACCCATCTTTTTCCTCAGGGGTCGTGTGATTGCTTCACCAAATCAAGTAATTTCCCTGATCTTAAGGCTCTTCATTCAATAAACTGACAAAGTCCCTTGCAAACGCTACAAGAACAATACTATGAAAAACTGAATGTGAAATCATTTTATGGTTTGTGATTCTATGTCTAAGATGAAAACTAAAATCTATGAAGATGAAAAACAGAAAGACATTGGGACAAATATGTCTAGCATCATTTTATAATAATGATGCCAAAAATTAACAGCAGCAGCAAAAATAAAATGAGCAGTGAACTAACATGAGTTTTAAGGAAGGACTATGTATACATACATATATTTCACATGGAGGATACTTGTGGAGATTTTACATGTAGACAAACATAGAAAATAAAATTGTTTTAAAGCAAAGATGAGCAATTGCAAAGAACTAGAAATAAGTTCTTGAAGCTGATTCCAAATATATTTTTTTCTTGACAACCACAGCTGTGTTTCCCAAAATTAGTTGAAGTCTATTATTAAAACAAACAAAAAGTCATGTGGCAGAAAGTCTGACAGGACCACGAATGGCACTGCAGTAATAATTCAATATAATTACAAAGCATGCCTAAACTAAAGAAAGAAAGCAGACTGTATAAACAGCCTCTTATTTCCATGAAAGAGCCCTTATGCATTTCTTATCAGATAAAGTGCCTGTGTATAGATTACTACAATAAGTCCATTTTTCTCCCATGACTGCAATAGTTGAAATTTTCATTAACACAAAGCCCGCTGGACTAAACCAAAAGAGAAACTGAATTATGGAAAAATTTAACAAAAACCATAAACATAAC